>OY101449.1:128304064-128430376 GCA_956483635.1 Panzeria rudis
TATATCTTTATATATCGGCAATATTTTTAATTGCAATGTATCGATATTTGTTTCAAAAAATATCGACAGTATCAAGCTCGATATTGTTTTTGCATTGCTTTTGTTTTTCTTGCAGTTTTTAAACAAACATCTTCATCAAAGAGAATATTTCTACCAAAATATTTTGGTATTCTATTGTTTAGAGTATAATTTTGTTGATGTACGATCCATGAAATATTAGTGAAACAGTAAGGAAGTTGGACTGTTTTTCAACTTAGTTATTTACTAGAATGAAAGTGTTTGTGTTCTATTTCTAAAAATTTGAGAATTATGTATGAATAATCATGGTTGAAAAATATCGATATAAATCGAAATATCGATATTTTTTATTCCATATATTAATCCGGTCGACATTTAAAAATATATCGATATATATCGATACATTTTTTTTTACTTGCCCATTCATAATTTATACCCGTTTATACTTAAACTTAATACTGTTGTCCATTTCTTATCTGCATTGAAAATATGATTTGACATGACACATTTCAAACTTTCGATAGGATTCAAAAGTGTGTTTATACTTAGGTTTGTTATGAACAAGGTATGAGAAAATACGATTTAAAATTAAGTATAAACGGGATAATTATTATTTAAAAGTCTAATATTTTATCTGCCCTTTACAATTTACAGACTCTTTAAGCACTTGGCCAATTCGCAAGCGAGCTGTATCTCTGTATCATGTGTATTTCTGTATTACTTTACAGTAGTGTATATTTGTTGTTGATATTTTTCATATAAAAATGAAATACACAAATACACTTTTAATTCATATGTTTTGAAAAATTCGTATTAGGAGAGGCTCTCTCAGAGAGTATTTCTATGTATCTTGTTTTTCCTTTGGCCATTAATACAAGATACAGACCAATACAGTAAATATGACTGTTTACAAGGTGTGTTTCAAAGGTTAAATACACAATACTGAGAGAGCTTGTGAATTGGGCAACTATGTTATCTAACAAAGCAATATTGTTATCATATAGTAAGTTTTATGAACAATACTTTATCATCCGAAAGCTCTAAAACATCATAGCGTTGAGTTTCTACTTTAACTTCGCATCTGTAAAGCCATAATTTATAAGATATCAATGAAAACATAATTCTTACTTAATTTATGTATATATTCATAGTAAATGTAAAATTATATAAGGAGAATAGCTCTACCTTGGTGAACCCAAAACACCTATAGTCTTTTTTGCTACGTAGTATACGTGATTCAGAATATTTTTCACTTGTAATTTTGATTTCGAAAAACTGTAGTTACGAGGTTGAAGTTGAAAACGACGATATTCATTCGTTTTCAATGAAAGGTACTTTTGATTTCACATACCAGAAATCAAGTAAGTATAATTGGTATTTTTTCGCTGTTTGATATAATAACATTATGTTTAAAATACTTTTCCATTTCCCCTTAAGTAAACAGTTAGCGTAAAATAAGTTAGTCAGGTGATATTTAAAACAAGAAAAAATACTGAATCTGATTTTCATAAATAAAAACATATCTTTTATGAAAACTTTATCGTACCCAATTTTATCCTTATTGTAATTAAAATCTTCCCCTTGCATTTTTGTAGTATTTTTCAACTTTATGAATATTTCAAATAGCAAACGTAAGCGTTGTTTTTGCTTTTTTAAACTTAAATACAAGAACCGTCAAGATGATTTACATATTGAATATAAAATAGATAATACAAAGTGTGTTCAACTTTGTCCTTATCACTAAAAATATGTAATTTGTTTTTGATTTTATATGAAATGGAAATTTTTATTAGTTTTCTAGAAAAACACCCTTCAGCATTTTTAGTAATAACATTGTAATAATATTTTGAACAATAAATGCTCCTTATATTTTCCCCATTAAAGCTTTTTAAATACATACGTATGTAAGAAAACATTTTTGATGATAATTTTTGGATAACAAAAATAGTAAATTCTTTTAAAATCCTCTTCTTTGTTTTTACAAAAACTATTTTCATCTTACTGAGTAAATATCTTAAACGTCAAATAATCGCAGGGGGGTGAAACTTTAACGCTTGCAAAAATGAGAGCTTCACACGTTTCGAATATCTATTGGTCCGTCTAGGTTCCTGAGACGAGACGAAGTGTGAATTTTCCTAGTAATCAACCCACCGAAACGGCAGAATGTGTTACTATAAAATAGTATTGTTTTCATATTCATTTAGTTCATTTTAAAAATCGATCCTCTAAGTGCTAGCAAAGAAAAAAGACGAGTTGACCGACGGACGGACCACAGGTCTGCAAAATATTAAATAATAGTAGCAATCTTGTAGGTTTCCCTTTCATGTAAAACATACATTTTTCAAATCGGATCATACTAAATAGAGCGTAGCTAAATGATCAAAGTGTTTTAGATTGTATTATGTATTTACTATTTGACAAAAAATAATTTTTTTAAATTAAAACTATTTTTAAAACAAGACGTTGAGACCTATACACAAAATATAGACAAGAATTATGTTCAATAAAACCATGTTATTGAAAAAAATATATGAATTTCAATAACATTTGTAATTAACTTAATACAATATTTCGTTGCATGCATCTCTTTACTGTGCCGATTATTTCTTTTCTTTTTATACATAAGTCCCTAAAACATTTTTTATCTCATAAAAAACTGCGACATGGCTCAGCTGAAGAGAGCGCGCTTTACATTCGGAAAGCACGGGTTCGTATCCCAGCCATGTGAAAATTTTTTTATTATATATATATTTTTTTCTTTTGAAATAATTTTGTAATCAATATAGCGGAGTTCTCTACCACAGGATATTTTAAAAATATATTGAATACCGGGATTTTTGCTTTCAAAAACGAAACGAAACTAATTTATTTTGTATGTAGTAAGAAAATATGAAGAATTCGAAGAAATAAAACTTCATATTGATTTCATTAATATAAATAATATAAGGGTAGACTCATAAGAATATAATTAGACATTAAATTATTTACTATCCGTGCTATTATAGACAGAAGACCAAGAATTTTTTTAATTTCAATAAAAAGAAAAATATATATAATATTTTTATTAATAATTAGAAGACGTATAAAAGAAAATCGGAAAAAAATATTAAACTTATAAGGCTGGGAGAGCAGAGTGTTTAATATTAAGATATTAAAAGTGTCTCAAAATGATAAAAAAATATTAAATATTGTTTTTTTTTATTTCTCTATAATTGTCACTGTCTTCTTGACATTAACTGAGTGAGGGCCGTTTTACGTGAAATTACTCACTTATTTTAATTTGTTTCTTTTAGTTTTTTCCAAGTGGAGTTAAAATTCGTACGAAGCCTTATAGGTTGCGAATCAAAATAGTATTACAATTCTTTGAAGTATGTTTCTGTTTTTATATTTCAAAATATGTGGGCACTACCACAAGAATATTGAAACTTTACTATTTGCTCTTTTATCCTTATAATTTTAACATTTGAAAATAAAACTTTAACATGTTTTCATAATAAACAACACAAGCATTGCAGTGAACACCTATTTAAAAAACATTCTAGATTCACCACAATAATCCAGATAAAAAAAAACTATAATGAACGTTCAATATCTTTGGAGAACCCAGATCATGTTTTTTTAATATGTTTATATCCAGTAATTTAGAGAATAAACTTTAACAATTTTACTAAAGTTTATATATTTTCTCTAAATAAAAGTAATACAACATAGTAAATTTTTTCCATATTCTTCTTATATTTTATGACAGAATATCACTGTGCGCCACAGATGTTTTCATTTTATAACATTTGGGTTAAATTAATATTTGTAACATACACATAAAAGTTGTTAAGAAAAAAACCATATGATATACTAGGAACACTGGATTTAAACTGAATACATTGAGAATTTTATCCTTATTGGGAATAATCTCTTATACACATCCACAACTTCAGCATTTAACGGAATAATTTCCTTGTTTTGTTTTTAGTAGACAAAAACTCAAAAAGAGAATTAAGAGCATAAGCAAACACTCTTCTAGGTGTTGTTAATGTGAGAACCAAACTATAATCAAACAACCTTGAACAAATACATAAGCATTCTGATTATAACAATAATATATAAGAGTGTAATAGTATAGTTTTAAATATTTTAGTTAAGAGAAAACAATAATATTACTAAAACTATCTCTGATGCGTTTTAGAGAGTCGCGAAGAAAGTTATGTTAGAGCCAGAGAAAATTATGTTTTTATTAGGAACCAAAATGTTATTGCAGTATAACAGTTTAAACTCATTTTCCGAGGTTTTCCAACAAAATCATCTGCTTTCTTTTTCTTTGTTTTGCATACATTTTTAGTACGTTTTCAAAAACATTTATATTTTTCTTTTGTACCTTTTTTGCTAGTTATTGTGCTAAAGAAAATAAAATTAAGTTGTATGTGCGGTATGATTTTAAATCTAGTCTATGCGCGTCTTTTACACACAACACCACGATGCTGTGTGAAACAAAATTAAGGAAATTGTTTGGATAGTTTTTTTTAAACAGTGGAAATATAAACTGACGAAAAATTTATAGTAAAGTATATTATTTGTAAAAATAACGAATGTTAAATAAACTTACGCACGCAGTTCACATTGCATTTCCATGTATTTCTACACAATAAATAATTAAAACTTTAGACTGTGTAAATCAGAAAAAAATAAAAAATTTATATACAAACAAAATAAAAACCAACTACATAGTTTACTTTACCTGGCTGTCCCATAATGTTGAAAAGAAAATATCTATCATATACATATTTATATTGAAAACAAAAATAATTTTTTTGTTTTTTATTAAATATATGAAAGAAATTTTCTTTTTGACATTGTTTATCAGGCTGTATATATTAAGAATAAAAAGTTTTATATGTATGTAAATTTAAGCAAATAAATGTGTATACAAATTGTAAATTAATTATCTCTAAAGAGCTAGACCTAAATTCACGGTGGTGGTATTCAGTGTTTGGTGCGAATGTTCTTGCGGAAGATCATATGCGGAATATCGTATCTTTTTATCAAATCTAACTGTAACTCTGTGTATTTTTTGTTCGATTTTACAAAAAAGCTACGATATTTTGTATTTGCTCTTTCGTAAAGACCATCCGCACCAAACACTGAATACCGCCAGTAAGTGTTTTCATAAATATAATTGGTTAAACTAAATTTCAATAGTTATGTAAAGACTGTAGATTTAAGCCTAAATAACTTTCAAAAAAATACCTGACGAAAATTGTATAAACGTAAAAAATTTATAAATATTAATAAAAGGAATATGACTCATATTCTATTTCCTCATAAAATTTCGTTAAATAGCTGATGTTTCATTAATACTAGTATCCGCGATCAAACGTTGTAAAAGCGAATTAAGGACGCTGATGATGACAGCGTAGCGGCTGTCGAAATTAGTAGTATTAATCCGTTCTGCTGGTCTGATTAGATATTCTAATATTCCACTCTTAAAAATAATTTGAATTTACATTAATTCAATTATTGTGATCTTAAGCCAAATAATAATAACTTCCGACTTATACACATTTTCAGTTCAAATAATAATTACGTACAAAAATTTATAAAACCTCTTTTTAAATAACACTAACACTGAAACATAGCATCAACACAATATATAATTAAAGTTTTACTATGACATAATAAAGAACATCAATAAAAATATTTATACGCTTGAAATATCATAACAAAACTAAAGTGAATTTACAGTGGAGTTGGGTTATAACGAACAACAGTTATAACGAATTGTCGTGTATAAAGAAAATCTTAATCACTCCTAACAGTTTTGAATTAATATCTCATAGAAATCAGCAAGCTTATAGCGAACTCCGGATATAGCGAATTTGCACTAATAACAAACTATTTTCAAGTCCTCAAACTTCATGGAAATTCATATGCTTCCAACGAACAAAAGATCGTTACTTTTTCTCAGGCTTTTTTTTAACTTTACAAAAGTTGTTTATCACAATTTGGTACAATTTGTAGCAACTCGTATGTTTTTAGTTAATGTACAAAATGTATTTTATAAAACTACTTATAAATAAATGAACAGCACGAAACTCTTTTAAAATTGATTTTTTTTATTTGTAGGAAGAAAAATTAGTTACTCCGGTTAGTTACTTCGCCTATAACAAACAAAATAGCCCGGTCCCGCTAAGTTCGTTATAACCGAACTCCACTGTATGTATTTTAATGTGATTATTTAGAATTAATTTATTTCTTAATTCAAAGTGATTATATAGGCTAAGTTCGTAACGTTACATTCAGAAGGAATAACACATGACCAATATTTTAAGGAACAAGGGAATGTCAACTTAATTTTCAACGTTGTTTTCTTAGGCCACCACGCTTGCAACTGTAATGCTTTCTTACACCTATGACTAGGGTATTCACTCGAATAATGTTTGCTCGATTAATCAAATAATTGAAGTCAAATAATGTTCGATGAAATAAAAGATTTCAATTTCGAGTAAAAATTTATTGGACTAATTTAGTTAGGTTAATCGAATAACTCGCTTAAAAAAGTTTATATAAATTTTCCTTTTTTGAATAAGATTTCGTAGATTTCTTAATAAATATATGCAATTCTGTGAAATTTTCCATTCAATTCAAACGCTAATTCATACTAAAAGACCGTATGATCAAAGAATTAAGTAAATTTTGCTGTAGCAATAAATATCTTGACAAAAATTCAGAAATATCAAGCAAAAATTATTTGAAATAAAGAAGAGATTTAAAGAGCAACTAGTTAACTGGATTCTTCGTATTAAGATTCACAATATCAAAGAGAAAAAAATTACAAGATGTTAATTTATGCATCTAGAAAAAGTAATGAATTAATCGGATGTATTGGAAATGCTTTTTAATTCACTTTTCTCACATTCTCTAGTGTCTACGATTAGTGAAAGATCATTCTTATTAATGTGAGAAACGTTCAAGCGAAAAAAAATATTTATGAAATAAAGAAAAAGCATGATTTTATTAAAGCATGATTTGATTAGTTAATATATTATGCTGTTCTGTTCTCCATGCAAAATAAAATTGTTTGCAATTGTAAAAGCTTTGCTGGTACAATTTAATATTTATATATATTTCGCATTGAAAACATAACAGGTCTGAATATTATCAAATATTTCCTGATGCCAAATTTTCTCAAAACGAAACATTTGAATAATGAAAAAACTATGTATTGGAAATGATTAATGTATGATCTAATTTATGCAGAAAAATCATTTTGTTTTCTTTTCATTATGAAAATATATAAAATGCGAAAAAATTTGATTTGTTTTATTTTTATTCACAAAAATGTGCTAAAAACTGAGTAAATTCGAAAAATTTCCGATTAACTCGAATAATTTTTAACATTAAATCTGACAAGAATAACTCGAAAAAAAATAAAAGTGTTCGAATAATTTAAACCCCTCAATTTCGATTAATTGATTAAACGAACAATGTAAAAGTCGAGTAAAATGAATACCCTAGCTGCGACGATCATAGTATAGGCAAGATATTGAACAAACAAAAAACATTCCAAGATAAATCCTATACTTGGTTACTGCTGTAAGCCATTCGTATATAAAAAACCATTGTGGGGCTGAGTTTGCCACCCCAGAATTGAGTTTTAAAAGTAGCCTATTATATAGTAATCTCTTTAACTTTGAACAAAAATCAAGTTTTGCAACCCTCCACCACCAACTCCTTCAGGAGAAAATTTCTAGCTTCGGTGATGCTGCCTGCACGCGCTTAACGTGTTTGTACATATTTAATTATGCAGCTACGGTAGGGCTGTCATACGTCCTTGTTTTCCTGGATTTGTTCTGGTCTTAGACAAATTGTCCTGGTGTCCTGTACCTCGTTTCTGTATTTCTCGCATCGTAAAAGCTTTCACATTAAGTGTGAAACTACATTATTTTGCTCATATTTATATTCTACTCCGATTAAATCTCCATAAGATAGTTCAGTGACAAGTCACAAGGTGTCTACAAAGTATCAATTAACCCCATCCTAGGCAATCCCCATGTAAAAGTGACTGGTCCGCTTCATAGCATTTTTATTATAAATATTAGAACTCGGACTGCTCCCTACCACTTGGTGACCGGTTACGTGACTTGTTTTGTGTCACTTCCATTTCCCGTAGATATATTGTAATTAAATTAAAATTTCCTTGTAATTGTGATTGCAATCATGCCAATACAAATTACTTGTAATTTTAATTGACATGATTTCATTAACAATTACAAGTAATTTGTAACAGGCTTCCTACAATAACAATTATTTATAGATGTAATTGGTTATATAGCAATTACAATCAGAAGTAATTGTATTTGGTAGTAGTTCAATTACAATTACAAATAATTTCAATTGTACCAAGGCCATTACAAATTACTTGTATGTAATTGAAGTGAAAATGTAATCTTTACTCCCAAAGCCTGGATAAAACTGTATTTTTTGACAAATTATGTAAGATTCTTACAGTGATAATATGACCACACTATATCGGTTTCTTGCTAAAAGTGAAAATTGCGAATTTTTAAGTTCACCTCCTTTAGAGGAATAAGAAATAAAGCCATATTGCACATGGATTTATTGTATTGCACCCAAAAAACATTAGTTTTCTTTCTTTATATCATAAGAGAATACCTTTAGAATAAAAATACACAGCAGATAAAATAATAATATATGTGGCTTAAAGACAGGACTTGTCTGAGTTTATAAAGTTGAACAATCTGAATTTGTCAATATTTTTATTCATTCAGATTTTTCATGAAGTTGTTTATTTTAAATTAAATTAAAGTAAATATTATTGTTGTGTACTTCTGTTTGTGCTTTATTTTGAAAAAAAACACTAACAGAAAAACAGCCACAAAAGCCACACAATTTTTAGCACAATTTAAACTAATGACTTAAAATATGTCAGCTTAAACTAAAACCGCAATTTATGTTTTATACTAATAAATATTTCTGCTTGTATCTGAATGTGTTTATCTTGTATGAATTTCATTTTACATCCGTTTGTTCTGTTTTTTTTTGCTCTTGTATTTTTGTAAATATTTACTAATACATGTTTGTAAATACTAATACATTAAAAACTTTGTGTAGCAAATGCCTGTAATTTGCAGGCTATTGTTTTAAAAATGTATTCACTGAATTAATGTAATTCTTTTGTTTTTATAACCTTTGTAGGGTTTCATACAAAAAAAACCTAAATGACAAAGCAACATTATAAAATATTTCACATCCACTTACAACAAATATTAGCAAGTAGATGTGTGTATGGTACATGTATGTTTACATACATAAATTATATAATTTTTTATGTCCTGGCCATTTTTAGCACAAGTGTTTTGATGTCATCCATGTTTTCTTACTTTTTATTTATATGTTAGCATTGAGTGTTACATGTGTAGAAAATAAATGAAGAATAACATAGTTTTTTGTGCTTTCAGTTATCTATAGTTTTATCTTTAACGGGACATTAAATAGTGAGTATTCCGATTTAATTTTCTAAGATGCTTTTCGGTAAAAATAAATGTTCTGACCTGTAAATAGTAATTGGAGTTTAATGAGTTCTAAAGCGAGTGTCATTAACAAAATAAAAAAGGCCTTTGCAGCGACTTAGGCTTTAGGATTTTATTCCAACCTTGTCGTGTGTGTATTCATAAAAATAAAAATGAGAATTAAAATTTTACCTAGCTCCAGTTTGGCCATAATTCCGGTTGATAAAAAGATTTTTTTTTTAATTTGGTTTGGTTGCTAAACTCTAGTTTAGTCATAATTGAATTATTTTTCAAATTAAATATTTTCGAAAAACGCAAGAGGTCAAATACTTCATATTTTCTATGTATGAATAAGGTAGATAATGTTTAATTACTGGTTAATTCCTATGTTTCAAGGCACGTAGTATTGTTCAAAGGCACCAGGCAAGGTAACGAGCTCACATTTTTTCAATAAGCAACGTTAATATTATATGAAGTAATTTTATAAACGATATTATCGATATAGAAAAATAGTAACGAGTGATTTTTTTGCTATTATCTTTTTGGCAACACTAGTTTTGACAGCTCACGCACGTTTTGTATCTTGTGTCACTGTCAAACATCTTCAGTTTGGTCTATAATTTAATCATGAATCGTCTTACAAACGAACAAAGCTTGCAAATTATTGAATTTTATTACCAAAATGCGTGCTCTGTTAAGAAAGTTCATCGCGCGCTTCTTCCATTTTATGGTCAGTTAAATCGACCTACTGAGGCTTCTATTCGGGCTATTGTAAAAAAATTTCGCACCAAATTTACATTGTTGGACATTAAACCACCAACACGTTTACGTAGAGTGCGAACTGAAGAAAATATCGCAGCCGTATCGGCCAGTGTTGGTGATGACCATGAATTATCGATTCGGCGCCGTTCGCAGCAATTGGGCCTCTGTTACTCCACTACGTGGAAAATTTTGCGGAAGGATTTGGGTGTGAAGCCTTATAAGATACAGCTGGTGCAAGAATTGAAGCCAAACGACCTACCACAACGCCAAATTTTTGGTGAATGGGCTCTTGAAAAGTTAGATGAAGATCCACTTTTTTATCGAAGAATTGTGTTCAGCGACGAGGCTCATTTCTGGTTGAATGGATACGTGAACAAGCAAAACTGCCGTATTTGGAGTGAAGAGCAGCCAGAAGCATTGCAAGAGCTACCAATGCATCCACAAAAAACAACCGTTTAGTGCGGATTATGGGCTGGCGGCATCATTGGGCCGTATTTCTTCAAAGATGATGCGAATCACAACGTTACTGTGAATGGTGAGCGCTACCGTGCGATGATAACAAACTTTTTTCTGCCCACAATGGAAGAGCTTGACTTGCATGACATGTGGTTTCAACAAGACGGTGCCACATGCCACACAGCACGCGAAACAATGGACCAATTGAGAGGCGAGTTCGGTGAACAGTTTATTTCACGCTTGGGACCAGTCAATTGGCCGCCCAGATCGTGCGATTTAACGCCTCTAGACTATTTTTTGTGGGGCTATGTTAAGGCTAATGTCTATAGCGACAAGCCCGCTTCGATTGACGCACTGGAAGCCAACATTGCCAACATTATTCGTGAGATACCGGCCGAAATGTTGGAAAGAGTATGCCAAAATTGGACTAAGCGGATGGACCATTTGAGGCGCAGCCGCGGCCAACATTTGCATGAAATAATCTTCAAACATTAAATTATATCGACCCAACTATCGATCCAAATAAATATTTCATGCATTATTCTGAATTTTATGTGTTTTTTTTTTTACTTTCCGATAGTTCTTATAAAATCGATATAGAATAAAGTATTCGGGATAAGGAAAATTGTTAATACTACAGAGATAGTAGCGTTTGTGGCTTTTATCAGGCTTTTGTGGTTTCCTGTAAAGTTACTAAAATAGAAGTTGGTGTGGTTTACTCCCCACCAACAGATCTTCTCAATATTTTAAAAGGCGTCCAATTATAATGGATGTTAAAGAAATTAAAGTTGAAAAACTCATTAAAAATAGTTTAAAATGAATAAAAAAATATATCACAATTTATTTACATTTGATTACTTATTCATTCATTAATTTGCGCAACTGATATCAGATAATTTTATTAAAAAATACATACTGCTGTCGTTGTTATTATTACAACTGCTCCCAATCATCATCAACATGAATTCAACAGAGTTGAAATTGCAGGCTTTTTTCCATTATTAACACTGTCAATTTGTAATGAATTGCATTAAAATTGCACAAAAGATAACAAACAGTAAGCAGCATGTTATGAAATGAAATTATATAGTAGGCGCAGGAAGGTTTGTATTTAAAAGTTTATAGTGGTTTCGACATTAACTAAGATAGAAAAGATGTAATTCAGCAAAGTGTTAAAAGCTTAAAATAATTCACAAACTGCCTCCGTAGTGTTTTATGTAAAAGAGGCTAGAACCCCTTATACCTAATATATAAGGATTGTATGATTTCCTATGCCGACTCACTATAGAGTGATTCCACGTAAAAACGGCCCTATGCAAGGAAAAAATAATTTCCTAATTTTTTATAAAAATCTCTCAATTGATGTTTTTTAGAGAATGACAATTATGGAGAAAAATAAAAAATACAATATTTAATATATTTTAATCAATTCGAGGCACTTTTAAATGATCAGGCAAGAAACATTTTGCTCTCCCTCTTTGAATGTTTAATATTTATTTCAGATTTTCTTTTATTCCCTTTCTTATTATAAATAAAAACCGTTATCTCTGAAAAAAATATATACTATTTTTTCTCTTTATTGAATTTAAAAATATATTCACTTAGAGTATTCTACTATTTATAATAGAACGGATAGCAAATAATTTAATGTCTTTTTATTTTCTTATATTATTTATATTAATTAGATCAATAAATAGTTTTATTTCTTCAAATTTGTTAAATTTTCGTACTAGGTCACAACAGTCGTACTAGGTCAAAAACATTAAATACATAGCACAATTAAAAACCATTTGAACAGATATCTATACTACAATTATTGTGTACCTTCTAGTCAAAATTTTACAGAACTTATACTGAAAGTCATAATTCCTTAAAACTAAGATTTGTAAGGTCACACCCGTCGCAGCTTTCTGGTGACCATTCTGACCAGAAATCGTGTTCTATCAGTGTCTACCCGTTACTAAACGAGTTTAAGCTTAATGTCCTTGTGAGCCGCAAAGTTTTTTTAATTAAAAAATTTTATATTTTTGATTCATAACAAAAAATGTGTGTAAAATGGTCACACCCGGGTAAATGGAATTACTCTATAGCAATGTGCAAAATCGGAGTATTTTAAGTCTCCTTAAAATGAATCCCAGGTGTTATCTTTCAAAACGCTGAAACACGCATTTTTTGTGATTCCATCTACAAGGTTGCGAATAGAAACTGGTTATTTTGAAAAAAAAAATTTGTTATACAATGTAATAGTAAAAACAATTAAAAATATATTTAATTCGGCAACAATTTCCAATTCGGTTATTGTGTGTATAACAATGTTATAGACAAATTGTATTGGAAATTTAGCCATGTTGTAGATAATCTTTCGTTTTTTTTAACTCTTTTGTAAGTTTTTCATTATTGAATTTTCGATTAAATATTTATTAAAAACTAATTTGCTTAACACAGTAGCATATTTCAACGCCTTATTTCTTGACTACATAAGATCTGAAATCTCTGGCCGGAGACCAGCCAGCAATCCTTAGAACAATAGTCAATGTATAAAGTGAATTATCTAAAAGGCCTCGCGTTTAAGCTGGAATGTGTTTATTGGGTTCACAGGCACTTAAAAATAATCTTGAAAACATGCTATAGTGATTATCTTACTTTTAAAGAGGAGTTTTTTAAATTTTCAATAGCAGAACTCACTACTATTTATTTAACTATTTATTTTTTATACTATAAACTAATTTTACTTTTAAATGAACAAAAAACACTAAAAAGATGGAAATAAATTAAACTCACAGAAATTATTTTACTAACGCAAACTTACAATAGCAAATTATTTACATTAGCTTTGAATACAACTAAGGACGAATGCAACTGAGAAAATGAAAAAGTAAATAAATGCAATTAAGGAAAAGTATGTTAATCACTATTTAAACTAGACAAAAATAAACCTCAAGAAATGTAATGAAAAATAAATATTAAATGAAGAACAATACCAAAGTACAAAGAGACCTCGCTTAACGCGTCAAATTGAAGTTTGGTAGTTGCAAAAACTAAGTTTTTCAGCAACCGCAGTCACTAATTTGTTTAGGTCAGCTGCATGTATGACTTTGGTGTGTTTTTTCTTCGTCTATATTAAGGACTGATCACAAATTAAATCAAACAAAATAAGAGAGATAGGGAGCCTTATTTTTGAAGCGGATAACGACGAATTTTTTTTACGACATTCCTTGATATATGGTATAACTATATTTTTTTTTTGTATGATGTTTATTTGTCAAATTATGAGGTGCGAAATTGTTGCTCATTATAAAGTAAACGTTTTATAACAAGATCTCCATAAGTTTCAGAGAATCGGTATAAGATATCATGTAAAAATTTGGTCTAATATATTAGGTGTCTTTAGCACTTTTATATAAATCCCTATAGGTAATAATTCCGTTGAACTTTTTAACACACTAGCGCTTCGCTTAATGGATCGTTTTTGACGGCGACATAGTGGACATAGTGGACTGAAATATCCTACAAATAAATTCTCAAAAAATTTTATTAAAAGCCCTCAAAGACAATAGCTTTCTAAATCTAACTGGAACCCCAGAAATCAGTAAAAGCCTCGCTTGAGTTTTCGTACTTATTTCGTACTTATTAACAATTAGGTTTTAATGATATCTGGCATTCCAGTTAAGTAAGGATATTTGTCATCTTCAAAAACTTATAATAAAATTGTATGAAACATTTTTTTGTATGAATTTTAGCCCGCTATCTCGATGGGAAGTTTATTTTTTGCCTTTTTTAAGAAAGGGTAAAAAAGACCCTTACAGCGAAGCTCTAGATGGTTAAAATGTTTCATGAAATTATTTCTCGTTGAGTTTTACATAAAAGTGCTGCACACACCTAACACCTTAATCGTAAGATTTTCACAATATCATATACTGATTCTCTATAACAAGGTCAAAAAAGTGGGCGGCATGTAAAGAAATTTGCATTATCAAACTTTTACAGTATAATGAGGACACCCTAGGCTAATTTTGTAAAAAAATAAAAAAAAAATATGTCGGAGTTACAAAAATTTTAATTTCAATTGCTCATTTCCGGTTTTGAACACGATTTTTTTAAATTAAATATTATTATATGTAAATAAATTTAATTATATTGGCTTGAGTTCGGTTTTAACTGAATGTTTTTAATTAAATTATATTTTTGAATTGAATGAATGAATTAAGGGTAAACGGGAAACACAGGACACTGCGACCTAAGTAGATCTATTGTATCCCATGCCATGTGTTAGAGCACCTCATCTAGACCCACTCTCCTGAGTTATATTTTTGTTGGAGATAAATGTGAAGCATGTAGACAAAGAAAAATGTAACTGCGCGGGTGTTGAAGTGACACGTTCCGAGAGCTCACGCTCTTCTCGTCAGAGTTCTTTACCGCGTAGATCACTCGAACAAAGGCGGTGGTTTGCAGTCAAGTGCTCAATATCATTTACCTTTATGCAATTCATACTTTTACTATTAGAGCTGTATTTCATTTGATGGTCTACGCGCTAAAGAACTCTAACGAGAATACCTGGAGCTCTCAAATTGTGTCGGTTCAACCCTCAGCGCAGTCAAAGTTTTCTTTTTCTACATTAAATTTATTTGGATATAGACCCACAGAATTCGATATAAGTGGGCGAGAGGTCTACACGGCAAATAACTCTGACGAGAAGAGTTGCAGTTCACGAAACTTGTCAGTTCAAACCTCCGCGCAGTGAAATATTTTTTTGAAAAAATCGTACGATTTCTTATACAAATCATTAACTTAAATTTTTTGTTTTATTTTATTTTTTCTAGTTCGAAAGAATCGTCATCATCATATAGCGTTACAGCTCGGTGTGAGGTTTAGCTTGTTATTTTCCATTCTTCTCTATATCTATCTTGCGGAGAATTTTACGCTCGAAGATTCTTAAAAGCTGTTGTTCATTTGCTGTCATGGACCAAGTTTCGCATCCATATGTGGCGCTAGGTCTTATATATGTTAAGTTTTGTATATGTTAAGTTTGCATGTCTTCGATATCAGCTTAAAGGAAAACATTTTTCTTTTGTCCAAAGTACGTCCCACTGGCTGCCGATAGTCGATCACTTATACAGTCTGGCATACTATTGTCGTTTTTTAGAAGGGCACCCAGGTAGGTGAAGTTAGTTACACCTTCGAAGTGGTATTCACCCATGTGTATATCATGTACACTTCGTCGATTTTTATTAGCAGATATTTTTAGATATTTAGTCTTTTGTTCATTTATTATAAGGCCTACTGCTCTTGCTGACCTCTCAATATTTGCAAATATTTCCTCCATATATCGCATATTCTTTGTGACAATTGCATTCGACAAATAAACATCATAAAGAAATTGCGTACACATTTATACCTACTAGAACTATAGTTGTACCAACTATAAATTAATTTCGGCAAAATTTTTGTTTTTGGTTGTCGGCTTCAAAAACAATGTCCCATATTTTTAATAGAAAGTGATTAAAAATTAAAAAACCTACTATAGGTTTTTTTACAATATCTTTTGAGTAGCGGCAAACTAAAATTAAAATCGAAAATAATAAGTAGCTTAACATTTAAACATAAAAATGAGGTGAAAAAACCAATTGAAGAAAATTTAAAATTTTTTCAAACAAACTCTTTTTTACTGTGGTTCTTACAACATTTGTCGTAACTGTGTCAACAATGTAAATAATTAGTAAGCGTTGAGCGAGGAGTCACTGTATATATATATGTATATATAAAAGCAAACCACAAGGAATTTTTCAATGAAATAACTTTTCCCGCGAATAAGCCTAGGAGGCATAAACTGCTTTATTTATTGAAAATCAAATTGATAATTACTAAAAGAAAATGTAATAATTTACAAGCAAATAGCAGTGAATAGACTAAAATATGCAAGTGCACTGCATAAAACTAAAACAAATCAACGTCCGGCTGTACTTTCAACTGCATAATTTCCTACACTCGTAATTCCTTTCTTCTTAAGTTCTGTTTTAGTTCTTTTAATATTAAAAATTCTCACAATGATTCTGCAAAATAAGTCGCGAAAATTTCAAACGAAAAATTAATTTAAATTATCAAGTACACCTAAACTCTATCCCAGATCTAAACTTTAAAATCTCCGGTATATATTTTTTGATGTCATTTTTTGTTTGTGTGTTGTAATGTATTATCAGCAAAATAAAATAACAGGAATTTTCTTTGGCTTTAATTTTAATATAAATGACAATTGAATTTACTTATAGATTAGACTAGGGTCATTTAGAAAGTGTGTGTCAAAGATATAATGCAATTATGTATGTATTTATATAGACACATGCAATTATATGAATACATGCAATTTAATATTAATTTTTAGATATTAACAGGTAAACTATTGAGGTAAAAATTAATGACATTTCGTATATGTTTAATTCTTAAAACTAATATTACAAAATCAATAAAAATAATTTAGTATTAAATTTATGTAGACATATTCCTACTAGATTTTCATAAATTCAAAAATTAAATATAGTATAGGACGACAAATTAATCTTAAATATAATTATCCCTCATATGCTTTGCAATAATTGTTTAGTTAAATAAATCTATTATAAATTTAAATTGCCATATACTTTCAAATAATATCATACTAATTAAAATATTTTAATTCAGTATAGAGTTAAACCACAGCAAATCAACCAATAGGTGAACCTAATCATTTCTGATTTGGTTAAAACTTTGTGTGGGTGACGAGATATAACGTTATCAAAATGAAAAAAAATATATAAAGAACACGGGCGTGTCTAAAATTTGTTATGGGTGGTACACGCTTTTTAAATTTGCACAAAATCTTTTGTTTATACAATTTTGGCGTTCTTGGATATTTTGGAAAACTTATTTTCAATAAATCTAAATGCCTTTTAGCTTCATTACACCACTTTAAAGATACGGAAATCCTACTACTACAACGAATGGAAATTTAAAATACTCTGCATTCAAATTTTACATAAAATTTTAACAAAAGACATGTTTTTTCGTTAACTTTAAATAACAACTTACAAAAAGTTCACTTATTGTACATAAATGTAGTTATAAAAAGTTTTCATGTTTATTAAAACACTGAAAAGAATATGCAGTTGTGTTTGTTGAATAAGGATAAAGAAAATATCTAGGAAAAAGCTTTTGAAAAAAATTATTTCGTTTGCTATACACGAAAGTATATAAATATATATTTATGTACATACAATGTAGCTCGTACATATATTGTCCATTAGACAGGTTGCTAAAAAACCTTTTCTCTCCTATACTGCTTTGAAAATTTCTCAATAAATATGCAACAGGAAGATACAAAAATTTTTGTTAAGCATTTTAAAACAATAAATTAAAATATTTTAAATGACACATAATCAGATGACACAATACAAAATTATTAATTCATAAATCTTAACAATCCAAAGTTTGATATATCACAAATTTTTTTGAAAAATTGGTATTACTCAAGTTTAATTAACTTTGGAGTGATCAGGCAGTGTTGTTTGAACGGCTTGAAAATCTTAAATTACTTAACTACATGCTGTATTTTTAATGAAGAATGTAACGAGATTACACCTAAACGAACTTAGATTATCCTGCGGCAAATGTTGTTTGTAATTAAAAATAACTTCCATTCATTTCTTTTCTGTAAAAAATTAGCATTTTATGGACTTCAGAAAAAGTTTATTTTTAAATACCATTCTATTGCAAATATCCAAGCAAATACGAATACTTGCATACATTAAATCTCATCAAGAAACTCTTTGTTAACACTATTAGAAACACTTTATTGTTGTTACGTATAATTTTGGAATCTAATGGGAGCTGGTCCATCCATTAATTTGTCTTTTAATAAGTTTATATTTTTTATTTCTTTTAACATTGCAGTGCAACACAAGGTATTCATACACAAACATCTATAATGTATTTGCATATCGTACAGAAGGGCCGATCGTAATAACACAGAATATTGTTTTCAAATCCTATTTTCAGACAAAACCTGTCTCCGTAAATCTTTCATTTTTAGCCTCATATGCGAAAATCCAGCGTGACGAACGCTATATTCGTATGCGTTTTCAGATTAAAATATAAACAAATACAAAACAAAATACCTTCAACTTATGCATAGTGTTTAGTCGGATTTAATTGTATTTTCGAATGTCATAAAACATAATTTTTTTAACAGCTATTTGTTGCGAAACAATTGATCACAAAGTCATGTTACGCACGCTACAAAAAGTATAAGTAACTTTGAAAGTTGAACGTAATTTCGTATTTTTTAGCGAATTTTGCATAATAAAGCACCAAAATCCAATTAAAAAAGAAAGAGGCATATAAGAGAATTATAAAAAATCTTTTTTGCAGCCAAAAATTGTTGGCACTATTAATCAAAGCCGTGAACGCTTTACGACGCACGCTACGTGACAAACGCTACAATTTTTCTTAATAGCTATAACTGTCTATATCCTCTATAAAATTACTTTATATGCCGTCATATATGTCTGTATCGTTACGTATAAAGAAGAACTTGGTGTTGTTTACCTCAGAGATTGTTTTTAGCAGTACTCCGTTCCTTGAAGCATACTTGAATTTAACCACCGATAGAGGAATTAATTACTACTGACTCTAACAGTATAAAAATGTTTTTCGAAAAATATGTGAATGGCTGTAGTTTCCTTCGCACCTACAGATATAACATCGTAACTACTGGTCTAATTGATATGATAGTTAACACATGAATATATGGAATATGATGACGGCGTTTTATACAGTTGTCCAGCTTCAATTCTTGCGTTAGTAGAATATTTTTTAGATGTAGTGCCGAAGCATGTCACAAAATAAGATGGCGATACGTCGTACTGCTGATTATTTAATCTACCGAATCAATATTTCAAGGACTTCTTCTATATTAAACGCTGCGGCGGCCAGTTTTCCTTCACTTTACCATAATTTTAGCTCAGCTGGAGGCTTAATGTCTCATTTGCAGTAATACTGCGATTGCGATTTTATTTTTGAGTCACTTTCACATGTTCGGATGCAATGGATAACGTTGACAGTTATTAAAAAATAACAGCTGGAGTAGCGAATATTACCTTCTGCTCCCCCTGTATAAATAACCACCTCAAAGTTGCTAAAGTAGTTTGCTATACCCAAATTAATTAATTATTTAAGATAAATAACTTTATATATTTATTTCTAAAATTTTATTTTGTTTCATGTTCCTTTTATATATAAATTATGATCATATTTTTCTTTCACCTTAAATGAATATAAAATCACTCTAGTTATTACATTAGCTTAAAATTGTACTGCCTTTTTCGAAGTTTTGGAGAGAGGCTTCGCTGATTACAAACACAGATGTAACTTTAGTTATTTTTATATAAAATTGTTTTATGTTTAATTTTATTTTTTCTATAAGCACTATTAAAAAAATAAATCATTACTTATATATTAAATTTTGTTAAATAAAAATGATTTTAAATATTAAATATTGTAATCAAAAGAAACATTTTTTAATGAAGATTTATTTATGCTTATTAAAACGAAAAAAATACATTTAAAAAAATTTGTAAGAAATTGTGGTAGACAACCGCAAGAAAAATTAAAAGATAATAAAAACGTATGAATGTGCTTTTATATTTATACTCTAAGCATATTTACATGCCGTTATATTATTTCTCATTTGAAATTTTTATTTATGGCTTAGTTTTTACAATATATATACTTATGTAGTATGTATAAAAGATTAGCAAGAAATGTTTTTGCATAAGAAAGTAAAGAACTTAACTTTTCTAAAAAAAACTTAGACATTTTCAGCTACAATAGATACATGATAAATAATATTATACCACTTATACATAATTTCCGTTAAGTCTAATACCCAGTAGAATATAAATCAAAATAAAGCATGTTGCAGGAAATGACTGAAGAGTTAAATAAAACATAAATTACAATAAAGTAGAACAAAATTTATATGGGCACATATGCTGTTAACTATTGAGAATTAAATTTAGTTGTTCTTATACGTTGTTTACCTACTAGAATATATTTAGGAACAATAAAAGTGAATACAAATAACAATGTTTCGCATAAACAAAACAACATAGCTAGCAACACAGCAGAAAAACAAACACAATTAAGGAAATAAAAACTTCAAACAATTAACCATAGAAGGACAACGTTATTTTTTGTACGTTAAATATAACGATACGTCTTAGAGATGTATGCTTTTAAATATACTGCTAAGAATATTGGAAAACGGAAAACTAATATAAAATGTATTGACATAATTTATTTGTTCAGTTTCTTTATGCTTAAAATACTATTTGAATACAAATTTATAATAAAAAAAAAATATTAACAATAAAATTCAATAATTGAGAGGCTTAGTGCAATAACTCGGTAAGCTACATAAGCAAAATATTAAATAAATCGATATTTAAGTTTAAACAAAATTTAAAATTGTATGTTTTTTGAAGTTTTCTACTGTAAATACGCAGAATAATTATTTGCAAAATACTAGAATTTACCTGAAAATAACTCTACGATACAAAGCTATGGTACCTAGCAAGAGAATAAGTAAATAAAACTAATTTTTTATTTGATGTGGCTTATAGAGCTGTTGCACTATGTCCTTCAATTGTTCAAGAGACTCAAAATCAATTTTAAGAACTAAAAAGCTGGATATAAATAAATTGGATGTCCTTCGACAAGTTTCAGTTTCTTCTTAACAAGTACTTAATAAAAAGGGCCTAGCTTCCTTTATCCTTAAATATCCTTAAATATCCCGGAAAAATTGTATATTATTTTTTTACAATTCTTATAGAATATCCAACTGCCATGTCTTTATTGTGTAAAATTTTTAAGATTAGCTGAAAACAGATTCAAAAGTTACAGTTGTTTCTTTATGATAACTCGAACATTTCTTTGAAAATTGTGTAAGCAATAATAATAATAAAAACAACCGTAGCCGTTGTATTTCATAAAATCTCGATTTGTATTTTGTACACAGTGGCGATGATAAGTTTACTATATGCTGCAAAAAAAGCAAGAGAAAATAAATGCCATTTGCTACAAAGTTATGCTATTTTCAATATTACTTTTTACAAAAAATAAAAAAAAAATCATAATGTATTCAAATGGTTGTTTTTTATTATTATTTCTTATACAATTTTAATAGAAATTATCAAGTTATCATACAAAAACAACTGCATCTTTTGAGTCTGTTTGCATCCTATCTTGTACACAAGAAAGATATGCCCGTTGGCTACATTCTGTAAAAAATTAAAATACCAATATTCAGGATATTTAATGATTAATGATACTTTGGCATTTCAGAGGCACTTTTAGCAGAAAGCTTTATCGTTGTTAATCAGTATTTGTTAAAAGGACACTAAAACCTTTCGAATGGCATCAAATGTGTTTATATCCAAATATGCGTTCTAAAGTTATTCAATCTGCAATATGAAGAACTTTTCTAAAAAATGGCCAAGATGCCCAAGTTTAGAGGCCTATAAAATAGAAACTATGAGAGGTATCGGAATAATTTTTCGCCATATTACGTGGAGTAACATGGCGAAGGAGTAGAAGATATGTGTCGCTATTTTATTAAAATCAGAGATCTGGAAAATCCAATTCCTTGTTCTCATGTCGAAAATTTTCGTTTTTAATCTATAAGAATTTTCTATCGCCAACAATCAAAAAAGAAAGAGCCAAAAAACAGTAAAAGTTATACGTCTAGCAGTCGTACCTTATCTATGTAGAGTTAAATAATAAAATAGGGATCGAATGTAACGTAGTTTTCCATACAAATTGAATTTTAAAATTCGTTTAGAACATATTTTCTTGAGCGTTAATGTTGAAACTTTTTTTCTCTCATAAACGTTACAATATTTTAATGAAATTGTAATATATTTTTGGACAAGGTTTTGATTCTAGTAACGAATAATGAAAAAATGCGCAAGCACGACAAATTAATTTTATTCCTTAAAGTTTGGAAAAGTCCATATAACAATGAAGGATAAGAACAGAATGACACAAACAAAAAATTGTGTTTGCATAAAATTTTTAATATTCAATCTGAGGCTTACTTCTCATCGAATTTATTTCCTACATCTCCGTTGTCGTATTTTATGAGCTCAGCATCAGTACATACATTGGATAATTTTGTTCCCTCAAAATAGCAACACTTCATTATATAAAACATATTTGATACTCTATTTACTATGGTAGCATATATATGTATGTACTATATTAGGATTTACTAACAAAATAAAGCGCTATATATAAAAGTACTTTTTACGTATAAATATAATAGTTGTGCATGTATAAGCGTAGAAAGATCTATACAGTATATCAACCACATTTAGCTTAAATCAACGAACTGAAGTAAGAAAGAACAAATTATATTTTCCGCCATAAATGCCAGAAGGATATAAAAGAATTTCTGCTAACATTTTAAACAAGTGGCACAAAAATTATGTAAACTGAAAACGAAATGTATGTCTTTGTACTTTTTTTGGGCGTAAAACTATATATTTATTAGGCGTTTATCCGTCCAATGGTAGACATTTTCTAAAGCGACTATATGTATAGGCTAAGCTTCTTTACGTTCTATTCCGAAATAGCACTCGTCTGCAGATCAAATATACTTTAAATCAAAACATGTGAAATATAAAGATTTTACTGCAGCAAATTCAAATCCGCTTTTAAGTTTTCTTTTATCATGTACAGATTTCTTTCTAATGGCCTTGACTAATATTTTCACTAGGTACATCAGTATATTGTACCATAACTCGAGAACGGATTGGCCGATTTGGTAAGTAAGCCACCAAAAGATGTGGAATAAGATTACCTTTTAGCTTTCAACTTTTTTGGAGGTATTCAGATATTGTTGGCGAAACGTTTTTTATTTAGTTATTTATTTTTTTTTTTGAAAAATAAAATTTATTTTTAAAAATTCATTAACAAATTCGAAAAAGCATTTATCAGAAAGGAAGAATAGAGGAGGAGAAAAAGAAAAAAGGTCACAATATTATAAACGACTAACGTATATCGCCGGGATTTCCGAAAGATTAAAAAACTCAAATCTGTATGACGGGCTAACGAAAACAAAGCTGAAGGCCAGACTAGCATCTCATTTTAATAGAAATTTGACTAACATCACTTTAGTGATTAGTCTCACTTAAATTATTTTAATCACAACATATTCCTGTTATACCGATGGTTTATTTTTCTGAATGGCCATTTCCTTCTCTATACAATCAACCTAGATTAAAAAGCAAATTAATTTATAATTATCACAGTTTCACTATTAACATTTTAATGATGCCAGCCGTACCAACTAGGGAATAAATGAAGGAAACAAGCTAAGAATACTTTTAAATAAATACTTGTTTTGAATATTATTTTGATATAATAAATAATCTTTAAAATATATAAAATCACTTATTAAGTAGAGAAATAATATTGAATATTTAATACTTCTTATTTATTAGAGCAAAACTATTTAATGTATTAATATTTCATTTTCTTTTAGCAAAAATAACAACAATGAAAACACTAATGGCGCTTAGTAAAAAATATAATACTAAAAGCCGAATTGCTTTAATTTTTTTAGATGAACAAATGAAAAATTTTATTTAAAATATATGTTTTCCCAACAAAAAAATGAAGAGGAATGGATATAAACAGTTTTGGTCTATAAAGGAAAAACACAAAAACCCAAAAACAAAACACAATTGGAGTTTATGAAAATATATTTGAAAAAGATAAAACGAAATATGGGAAAGCCTCAGAAAAATGTATTTACGAAGACAAAGAAATAAACTACAAAAACTCAAACTAGAGTTAATAAAAAGTAATAAAAAACACACACTAAATAAAGCAGCAGAGCTAAAAACGAACTTAAGACGGGATGTATATGTATGTGTATAAAAAAACAGCAACAACAAAGCCAAACAGACGCCTTAAATATGACAATATTGTGGTGTAGAATTTAAAGAAAAAAAAAACCAAAGAAAAACATACCAAACTATGAAGAGATCAAGAAATTAAAGCACACAAAATAATACGGAAAATATAAAACCATATTTTTGGGAGATAAAAAAGTGGCATATGAAACCCACATATTCTAAGGACAAGGAAGAAAATATTTCGTTTATTACTGTCTTTTAACGTGACTGACATTTCAAACAGATTTAAAAGCCAAAGTTCTTAGGGGGATTTGGTTTGAGACGTAATGAAACAAAACAAAAGATAGAAAAATGTTTCTTAAAAACCGCTGCATTTTTGCTTGGCATATAGAACACTTCAATTAATAAAAATGCCAATAGAAGTCATTAAAGGTGTTGGGAAAGACATTTTCATTAATCGTAACATTTCGATAGTCAACGGCTGAGAGCACGTATCTAATTTTTTATATTATTTTACCAAATAAAAATTTTCATAACTATAAAATAAAAACACAAAATTAATTGTAGAGTTTTTTTCATATATTTTTAAGTAACATTTTCAGAAAAATCGGGAAATATCAAAATTGTACTTACCTGCAAGAAGATTCACCTCAGTAGTCAGAACTAGTATGTACTTTCGAATTCCAGAAAGTTATTTTTAACAAACATCCAGATATTCTTCTACATCAATAATTCTCTCAGCCAAAAATATTTCTGTGATATTCTTAAATAAGCGTGGATGTCCATTTTTGTCGATTTTGAGTTATTGATGCCAAATTACACCATTTTATATGCTATTTTCAATGGACTGAAAATTTGGCTAATAACATGGACGCATTCCGAAATTTTATTTTTCTAAAAAACAACGTCACTTCTTAACTGATTCAAATGTCTTTTAGCCCTAATAAGCTAAATTGACTTGCTGACAATTCATTGACGTTGGAAAAAAAAACATAGCCACATGCATTGTTACTTCTGAGCACATTTCCGAAATATTTTTTTGTTATTGTTCAGCAGCAAAGCGCATGGCATAAGTAGATTCAAAGAAGAGTTATGCCATTTTGATTCTACGTGCAAACTACATCCCTAATATATTTATAGTTCTGGTTCCAACATTACGTTTTTTGACCGACTTCCGGTACGAATTCGGAATCTTGTGCAGACTTTCTGTCCGATTTCGAACCGATATCGGCAAAAAATAGTTGATATGTTTGCTAAAGAAATACTAAAAAGGAGGAAGATAGGAGAGCATATCCCAAAAAATATATTAACATTATATGTTACCATGAAGACACAAAAAAATTCAAAATTTTAAGGCTATCAATAAAGTGGGAATAAATAAATGGATGAGGAAAAATTTTAAGTAGAAATACATTAGAGTAAATTTAAAATCGCTCAAAAATGTGTAAATGTGGAAAAATTAAAAAAAAAATTCGGTCAGAAAATAGGGGTCTAATCGTCGTTTTCGATATCTAGCTGATGCGATCAAGTTTTTTTATTTTGAGACTATGACATTCGATATCGAACAATGTCTTTATATTGTTCCACAGCGAATACCATATTCTCAAACTAAGAAAACTCAATCAGCTCTATATCGAAAGGTCCCAGGTTTGTGAATATTTAAAAAAGGCGAAAAATTTAGGTAAAACAACAAAATATGCCACAACAATAAAAAAAACCCCAAAATAGCGACTAAGTATGAAATATGCAAAAACATGCACTTGCAAGTCGTTTCCAAAATTCCTAAAAAGTTCTGAAACGTAAATAAATATATTATATATATATCTACATACATCGCACAGGAAAAAACATGCAATTGCATATTTGCGGTTTCCCTTGTTATTAGTCATACAAACATTGATATTAAGAACAATTACCCAGCAGCTAAATTTACAATTAGATACGCTTTGATACATACTAGTCAAAAAACGACAGTCATATTACTATTTGTAACAAGACTAGTAACGATACTAGTTAAAAAAGGACAATTACATTACTAGTTGTATCGAGACTAGTAACTAATAGTCAAAAAAAGAACAAAATTCTCAGGTATACGACTTATACATAAAACATGTTTTTAGCTCTTAAAAAAATAAGGAGAAAGTGGCTCAATGGGTAGAGTACTTGCCTTGAAATGTGAGGAGTGTGTGTTCGTACCCCGGAAACACAAAACCATAAATAAAAAAAACTTGTAAGAGAAC
Source organism: Panzeria rudis (assembly GCA_956483635.1). NCBI lineage: Eukaryota > Metazoa > Arthropoda > Insecta > Diptera > Tachinidae > Panzeria > Panzeria rudis. The sequence goes on from OY101449.1 coordinate 128,331,014, forward strand.
TACTTTACAACAGCTGGTATTCCGACTGGGATATAACTGTTTACAAATGAACTAGTTGTGCTGCTATGACAACCTAATGCTAAAATCGATAGTTCGATGTATAAAAAAAAGACAGATAGGCAACTAGTCTGAGTTAAAAAGCAACTAGTATATTTCTAAACACATACTAGTCATTTTGTCTGCAGGGTAAATATTTTTATCAAAGCCCAAGAGGAAAAAGAGCGTCGCACAAGAAAATTGACGCTAGCGATTTTCAAGTGGCGACCAGTTCTAGTTTTGAAATTTTATATGAGAGCTGTGATAGGCCTTACGTCTAGCATTAAAGTGATTTTTTTTCTGCAGTACGTATTTACATTATTTTTACAATATCTTGATGTATATAATTATAAACAATAATAAGTACAATAAAGACGATGTGATTATTTTTCTCTCTTGATGTTTTTAGATAAATCGATAGTGGGTAAGTAAGTTGGTGTAGAGTTATGATCGTATAGTGGCACAATATACAACTAATTTTGCTTGTGGCTGTAAATTTAATTTCCGTACAGTCCTCAAAATTTTTTTATATTAAAAAACTTTAATAATTTCCTAATAAAGTGATTACAAAGCCGTAGTCAAGCTTTAAAAAGCAATTATTCCCTTAAAATTGTTATAGTAAGTTGTTGTAAATAATTCAGAATAACATAAATATTTCATTTATTCATTAGCTGCTTGAGTAGAAAAATTACATTTAATCTACTTAGTAAATGGCCAAAAACTATATTATATTGATTAAAATATAATGTAGTTTTTAGCCATTTACTAAGTAGATTAAATAATATTTTATTGGATGAATTGAATTTGCTTGTGATAAAGAAAATACAATATTGTTTCTATTAATTTCTTTTAAGTTCAGAAGGCAACAATTTCTCATATAAAAATATTATATTCTTTTTTAATGGTCCGTACATAGTTGTTAGCTTTGATGATTCTGACTTGTGCAATCATATAATTGAGATAAAATATTATCCATGAAAATTGGAACTTTTTAGTTATATTTTTTGCTATTATTTAATATGCTTAATTTTGAGTCGTTAATAGAAAGAAAAAAATAAAAAAAAATTTTGAGATTTTCATCATCCTTGCAACTTGTTAATATGCAAATAACTGTGTACAAAATAATAAAGACCAAAATAGGCACTTTTATTATAAAATTCATTGGATTTGTATTTTTGTGCTTGCAAATAATTTTTAGCTTTATTACGAAAGCAAAACAATACACTATACGAACATATTCATCGATAACATTGTAAATAAAATATAATTTTTGATCCCTGGCTATCGAAACCAGCTAACGCCGTTCATCGGGCTTACAAAAGTCGAAAGTAGAAAAACTTTGCTCATTGCACGTGTTAACGCATGCTGTGCTTTTTTAATCTGTAACTTGCTACGTACAACCACAGTGGTTCAACTGTTTTGACAACCGTGTGTGATTGCGAAAAAGCATTACGATTATTTGTGTGGACTTTCAGCTTTCGGACTAAAAAGCAAACTAGATTGAAATAATCATATTAAAATATATATGAGATACGGCTTACCTTGATGACCATTCCAAGAACTTCTAGCTAATTTCAAACGCAATGCGCTAGAAAATAAAAATTTTCAATAACGATATCTGTCTACCAACTTAACCGTTTTTGATCAAATATGTAGCATTCAACGCAGTTTTTATAGTTCTAATTAGGTAATAAAATTTTGTTAAAAAAACGATACCTCTCGAACAAATTAATAATAGATTTAATGAAGTGCTATGATCGGAACATATCCCACATAGCATTAGGAAGATTGTTTTACCAAAAATCAGCAAACGGAGCCTTTTAAGACTACCTTAAACGATCAAAAAGTGATTGATTAGTTGTGTGCTTAAAATAAGACTCGAAAATGATTCATACAAATGGCTAGAAAACGACTTGTGCGTAATCATAAATTGATCATGCATATGTTCGAAAATTAATCTTTTAAGACTAACTTAGACGATCAAAAACTGATTAAGCAAAAACGACTCGAAAATGAGTCCCATAAATGCTTAGAAAAAGACTTGTGCGCAATCATAGATTGATCAAGTATACTCTCGAAGTGTGACTATTTTGAGTATTGTTATAAAAGTAAGTTTATGTTAGCTTTGTGCTGTCGATATTATAGGCAGTACCTTAGCTGAGAGGTTGGTACGTAATGTTACAAATCCGAAATTCGATTCTCATTTAAAATTATTTTTGTTTTACTTTCTCGAAAATGAGTCGTAATTGACACAGAAAAATACTGTTTAAAAATTGCTAAAAATGAGTCAAAAGTGATTTAAAAGCGGGTAATAAAAGACTCTTCACGAGGAGTCGTATGTAGGGTATCATTTTCTACCGACAAAAGTATCTTTTATGATCAGAAAATGAGCGCATAAATGATCATTATAATCGAGCTAATGAATCAATAAAGACTCGAATATGATCGATAATTTTATAGATTGCTAGCTGGAATTTATCTAAAAACATTTATGTTCTAAAGTTTTTGAAAACAACTAGGCTATATCGGCTCAAACTCATGTGATATTAAGATTTAGCCCGAATCTTTGAACGGTGAAAAGTATGCTACGATCGGCTAAACCGTTCAAAAGTTAGTTTGATGCTTGTTGAAAAACCCGATTTTCGACAATGGGGATAAAATCAGTAACATCCCATTTCGAGATTATGGGAAGTAAAAAATGTGTTTTTATTTTTTGTGCAAATATTGGCCCTACCATGTCTAACTATCGCATATGCAGCCAATCTGTACTTCTCAGAAGAACGAAAAAGGTCGTCTATTGGGAACTAAAAATCTCCATATTTCTAAAAATTCAAACTTTAAGATATTTCTTATTGAGTTTTCAATACTCTGTTAGATGTTCAATGTTTTACAACAAGGCGTGTCGTACAAATTGGAGGACCAAGGTAACGAATCTAAAAAATTAATTTTGCTTTTCCGTTAGTTGGAAATGGTAGGTACGATATAACAATAATTTCTACTTTTTGTCTAATTTTTATTTGTGATTTTATTTATTGGGCATAACAGTAAAAGGGTAAGATGTCTGGTTTGTATTGAAATTAGAATTTTATTCTTAGAAAGATATAAGTTTTGGCAGTCTTTTCAATCCTACGAAAGAAGTAAACACAAAGAAATATTAAACAAGTATTCCCTACGGTAAATGGAACTGACACAAAACAAGTCACATGACCGGTCCATAGGTGGTAAGGACCAGCCCGAGTTCTAACACTTCCTATGAAGCGGACCAGCCACTTTTATATGGGGATGGCCTAGGATGGGGTTAATTGATACTTTGTATGCGCCCTATAACTTGCCTCTGAACTATCTTATGGAGTCCTAATCGGTGTCGAATAATATAGATTATACATAAATATTATTCCAAAATTCAGTTGTGATTATCGATTAATTTATTTTTTTTATTGCTACAAATTTAACAAGAAATTGTATTTTATTTTTAAACGTTGTCTTTGGTGGGATTCGAACCAACAACCTTCGTCATGACAGGCTAGTACACTACCCACTCGACCACAGGAGAGCTTATATTTCAATGTTATAAATACCAGTTAAGCTGGAGTTAATATTTGAACGAAACAGGTTTCGGAGTGGCATGGCAGTTTCATTGAAGTGAGACAATTAATATATAATATATACTATGTGATAGGCCTTAGATCCAGGTGCATCGAATTTGTTCAGTGTCGTTTACTACAATACTAGCCGGAATACCAACTAAATTGACTGAAAATGGTTAATAAGTGACCATTTACACAGTATGTCTTTTTTCACCATTCACTACTCCTTATTTTTTGTACCAGTCTCATTTTCTCAAGTCATAGGACGAGTACTTTTGGATCAATTGTCACCAAATTTTCCGCAGGGCTTGAATGAGCTTGATTGTACAGATACTTTAGGTGTTGTCAAGCTACAAGCTCAAATATGATTTGTCAAGCTGAAATTATTTTTTTGGTTTAATAATGTTTATATATATCGCTCCTTTCTTTATTGCAACGTAGTCATATTAAAAAAAAATACAAAATTTTTAAGTTACTTAAGAAAAACTCTTGAGAAACAGAAATTTTTTAGAAACATATCTTAATCTAAACCGAAGATATAACCACTAAAAACCTAACATCGCCCATATACTTGCTACAAATTTTACAACTTCAAACGCAATTTTCCAAGTTTAATTTTTTTTGAGATATGACTACGTTGCAATAAAGGAGCGATATGTAGCTAAACAGAAATAACATTAAAAAAATCTATCATAAATATCACAGTGTACAAGTACAAAACTGTTTATAAATTAAGTCTCTTGTTTTTCAAAACGATTTGCAGTCTCTTGCGGATAGATGCGACTAATTTTTGATAGTTACCATCTAGTATTTTTCCCTTTATTCTAATATGGCCCTTGTTTTGCTCAGATTTTCGGGAAACCAAGTGCTCCTGTCTTTTTTATTCGCATAATATCATAAATTATTCATAATGTTTCCATGACATGGGGCATATTATGTAGCAGCCTTGTATTTAGAATCATTACTCGTTATTCAGAGCATGCTTATATACACTTTTCGGCAAGTATTCTGAATAAACATTGTGATGTACAATTGTGTCAATAAAATGCAAATACTTTGGTCCTGGTCCTGTTGCAAAAAATGAGCCCCAGACCTTCACTGAACCAAGTTATTTGAATGTAGCTCCCAATTTTATCCCTCCATACTATGGGCTTATTATCCGATTCAAATAAGTTAAATTTGCTTTCATCAGTGAATATAACCTTTCTTCAACATAAAAAGATTGTTTGATTACGCTTACTAATAAGTGGGTTTTCTCTAGTTCATCCATAATTTAAACCAACTCGTTAAAGTAGGTTTCTTATTGTCGATGAGCTTCCTTTCTTACTAAAGCCAATTTCAGACAGCGAAGCATGCTTTGGAGCACTTAAGAATGAGTTACTCGTAGCTCTTATTTTTCTTACAAGAAAACGTTCTTCTGCCTCAGAAAATATTTTGGTGTTGGCCTGTTTTAGTTTGTCTTACAAGTTTTAGTGTGTCAAGATCTCTTTTGAAAATCAAGCTGATTTCACTCAATTGTCAGGCTAGTGTATTATTGGAAGCTGGCAAATCTAACTCACACACACATTCACACATCTCGAAGTGTTAACTAACAACCATATATCTTCTAATCTGAATGTGAAGTAATTTTTATAAATATTTTAAACACCTATTCAACCATACACCCTTAATATAAAAAACATGGAAGTATTAAAACCAGTGTCATGGCACAAAAGCTATTTCCCATGAAACTACGCCAACTCTATAGGTTTTGCTTTTTTGTTTTGTTTTTTGCTATATCAAGGATAACTTTTGTTTTCTCAAGTGAAAGACTACAAGACAATAGTAGCAAACAACAAGTGAGAATAATGTTCAAGTAAACAAAATGTATATTAAATTCACATTTCATTTGTGTTTCATATCTCAAGATATCTACTAACAGTAACGCATCGTTATATCTTTCTTCAATGTTCTACATTTACTTACAAGTCTTGCTGGTTTATGCTTATTAATTATGTACATATTTTTTCTTTATGCTTATCTAATGCTGTCATTCTTTTGCATCTGCTTTGCTTTTTTTTGCTATTTGTTATATCAGTGTCATAATCGCTGCCCGATTTGTTCATTTCTTTGCTCATTTCCTTATTATGTTACTCTTCTATAACTAGGCCTTGAAAATGTAATTGAATGTATTGCTAAATATTTTCAATAAGGATGTTGCCCTCAAAATGTTACAAAAAAGAAGAAAGCTTTTTAGTATAAACATTTATGCTATATTTGATCATTTATCTAATATTAAGTTGAAGATATATACATGCAGATGATCATCTCCAATTATTTTTTTTTATTATCAAAACACAATAAAATAATTTCGTTGTTTAGATATTGTATATAAAAGATATCCCGTAAGTCCTCATAATTAAAGTAAACATTTTTGTTTTAAAAAATTCATAAATAAATTAAAATACACCAAGTATCTAATTTTTTGTGTAATATTATGTAAAGTAAATAAGCCATTTTTCTTACAAATAAGCCATTTTTCGTACTTTTAAAAAATTTTTATGCAAAACATAATTGTAGGTTCTAACTTTAACGATATCACTGAAACTAAAGAAACTGCTTTCAGTTCTAGATAACGATATTGTATACCGAACTTTTTAAATTACTGTAATCAAATTGAAATTTTAATTGTTATGGATTTTATTTGATATTGTTGTTTATTTTGTTAAATATGCTATTTATATAAAAGTCAAACCGACAAAGACTGTTTAAAACATCCTAGACAATAACTTTAAGAAGATTTTTTTTGCAAGTACTATAGTTATTAAGTTATGAGACATAGAACACGGAAAATGAGCATTTTCTCAAATTTTCTTGGGCATGCATCATGACTCAATCCTCGTTTTACTGTCTTTTTTTCATTTCGGGATTTGTTTCGCTTTAGAGATTTTTTTTAGTTTGGTGATTTTTTTTTGGTCGGAATTTTTTGTTTTGGCGATTTATGTTTCGACTTGCACGCTGCATTACTTGAAGGAATTTACTGTCATGTTGTAGTTTCTATTATAATACACTGATCTTTAAGATTTCAAGTATCTAATTATTACCGTTCATAAGATATAGCTTAATTTTATAATTACATTAGTTTTTCTTTATTTTTTGTAGTCAAAATGTCAAAAGCCTATGTATGTTTTAGGATTTCAACATATTTCGTTGCTCGCTTTACTTTTTAAGTTTCTTTAACTTTTAGTATTTGCTGTTGTAGAGGGCACAGTTACTCATATGATGAGAACATTTCCGGTCTGTGCCACCTACGGTTCATAAGATAGATAAATGGATGGACAGCTTAGCGAAATCAATAAGGGTTGCTTTTCGTCTTTGGTGTACAGACCCCTAAAAATCAGTCAAATATATTTTTTTTGGTTAAAAGAAACTGAAATTTTACAATCGTCTGTAAATTCTTAAATTAAGGGACATCCTTATTTTAATATCCAAGAAAAACAAGTACATAAAAAAATAATGAATATTGTTGGCATTGTAATAAACAAGACAAATGTTTGCTACATATTGTTATATTTTTTTTATATTTATATATGTGTATATTTGATAACCAGGAAAACCGGAAAAATTACCTAAAACATGTGTTTTATGCGCATCAAATATGCGTTAAAAACTAAAAAATATGCTTTTTAAATTTAGAAAACATGCTCTTAAAACTTTTTTCTTTCCTTTATGATTCATACAATACTCATTTCTGTCACTACGAATTATATACTTATGTATATTGGTGAAATGCAACAAAATACTAGAAAATAACGTCTATGGGTATTATTTCCTTATTGTAATGGAAATAATGTCCATTGATACATCGCATAGGGGCTTCGCAGAGTAAATTTTCTGCCAAATCCAAAATCTAAGCTCTGCCCGCCAAAAGACCGGGTATGCAAGCAATCTTTATTCTGCAGTATATTTGAATTGACTTTATTTGCATTTTTGATGGACATTATTTCCTTTCAAACAAATTTTTGAGGCTTTAGGACAAACTTTCTATAAGTGGATAAAATTGAATATATTTCGACCTCAAAATAAATTTTTTTTGTTTTATGTAAATATGTCTAACAACATTTAATGAAAATATGCAGAAAAACAGCAAAAATGCCATAAAAATAAGAAAAAACATGCAAATGCATGTATGCGGTTTCCCTGGTGATAAATAACCCTGCAGCAAATGTCGATAGTAAAACTATAGTGATTCACTATTGACTTAGTCACCAATACTACTGCCGAATTACACCCCAGACAATGTTCTGTGCTATTTAGCATGTGCTTATCATTGAGATTCTAATAGTGCCCTCAGAATTATTGCCTAACTTAACTATCGACTAGGTAGTTCTTATGAGACCAAATTGAGACAAATGCGCTAGTGCACTATAATGTTTGTAGTGAATACAATGAAACTTTTTACTAAATAAGGCAATTAAATGAGACTTTTATGAACATTTTTATTTCTTTCCAAAGTTATTTAATTAGTTTGGCTTAAGTTCGTTTTCAATTTAATCTTTCGATCAAATTATTATTATTTGTTATTTAAAAAAGACATTCTAAAGCATGTAAATATTGAATATTCAAAGAAAAATTTGAATGTACGGAAGGTTGTACTGTCAGCTGTTTCGAGACTACCACATTCTACCCATCAGTGCCCTTTTTCTACACTAACAGCGACGGCAGAAACAGCACCGTAGCGAACATCCTACTAATTTTAGTAAGTTCAATGAAGTCCCGAACATTTAGAAAAAGTTCATTAATAACACTGGTTCACAAATTTTCAACTTTTTGCGATCCCCTCTAAGGTACTTTTCTAAGGTAATTTGAAGTTACTGAGAACCGTTTTCGAGATATTCGCAAAAAACTTATTTGTTTTGAAATGAGCAAATTTGGCCTTGTTGCATAGATATGTTTTTCCTTTTTCAGCCCATATTAAAAATGTGGTGATCGGATCAAAATTCAATGAGTTACAGGTCTTTAGATTTGAAAAAACTTAATTTTTACACGTTTTTTTTTTAATTTACTATTTTAAGTCGCTCCAGTAAAGCAAAATAAGTTTTCTAAAATTTATTTTAGACTCAGATCTTAAAGAAAATTTCGTTCCAAATATAGCAAGCTAAAATTAGTTACATCGGACCAAATATGAGAAAGTTGCAACATATTTAGTGAACACATCAAAATTTTAATTTTCATTCGTTGTTCCTCAGGTCAGTACGAGGTTTTGCTTCCATTCCATTACTTTTATTCTTTTGAAAAAGAAAGGTCGACATATCGCATATCAAAGTTACAATATTATGTGTAGTTTTCAATACTGTATTCAGATTTGTATAATTAAAATTTTTATGAAAGACTTGCGGCAACACAAGCAGAAAATTGTGCTATGTGGTGTTTTGTGCATATGTATTAAATTTTTTCTTAATGTGATAATTTATGTGAAACTATGATTTGTTTCTGACAATCATTAGAATTCCTAAGAAAGTTCCAATAAATCTAAAAAATAGGTCGATTTCAAAAGGGTGCATGCCCACCAAAAATTGTAAATTCAATAAAGTTGTTTTTCTAAAATCATGTCTGTGAAGACACCTTTTAGACATGTATATAATAACTATTTGATCCTTGAGAAAAAAAATTTATAGAGAAAACAATTATGGTACTTTTTTTGGGCAAAAATTGTCATAAATTCAAAATATTTCAATTTTCAAATTAAAGATTGCATATTTTCCAACTCTGAAAGAATACTTCCATCAACTATTTTTTTAACAATTCGAAATTTTGTCATGTAAGTAACAAATAAATAATTGTGACAATCGGTTGATATTTGGATCCGATATCTTAAAAATACTGGACCAGGGATTTGAAAAATTGAGAGAAAGACTGTACCTCACAAACTATAAAAGAAATTTATTTAACCAAAGACTTTTTTAGAACCTTACAATGTATACAAGGACACAAAAAATTTTTGAAATCGAGTGAGAAAGAGGGAAATGACAAGCGTTAAAAAATTTTACATGACCGAAATACACTACTTTCATTTCATACCTCTGAACCTGAGAAATATGGAAAGCTCATCTTCCTTAATTAAATAAGAACACTGCTCTGATATCTCCATGCAAAATTTTATACTGATCGGACTAAAGAGTTCAAAATGGTTGATATATCTCCAAAACATTGAATTTTGCCCCACTGACATTTTTGTTATACTCATACTCCATTCAAAATTTTGTTTTATTAAAATTCAAATTCGGATGTTTTCACTAAATCTATTGTAACTTTTTAAATTTTTGTCCGATGTTAACAATTTTACTTTTTGTACTTTGGGAACAAAATTTTATTTAAGATATGGATCAAAAGAAAAATTTAAAATTTTTTTGTTTGCTTTAATGGAGCATTTCAAAATAGTGAATTTTGAAAAAAAACGCAAAAATTAAAGTTTTTTCAAATGTAAAGGCTTGTAATTCTGTGAATTTGTATCTAATCAACACAGTGTAAACATGAACTGAAAGAGGAAAAACATATTTATATAACAATGTCAAATTTGCTTAATTCAAGTAAACAGTATTCAAGATTTTTGGAAATATCTTTACAAACTGAAAAAAAAACTAGTTTTTCGCGAATATCTTGAAAAAAGTTCTTAAGAAAAATAAATTAATGGAATTCGTGCTCAGCAGCCCAAACTTAGGTTAAAAACCATCTCATTTTTGAGGTGCATTTTTTGTGAACAAAGTCTGTTAATGGTACAGTTTTTTTTTGCCTTTAACCAGAAAATTCCTTCTTTCATTAACAATAGCATTAAACTTGGAACCAGTTTTTCGGTTCCAAATAACTAAAAATAGTAAAAAAAATTATAATTTGCTCACACAAAACCGCAACATTGCAAACATTATTTTAAAAAATATTCTATTGAATTGTACAAATAATACACAAATTCAAGCGCTTAGGGCCACACGCATAACTAACATACAAATTGAGAAAAAAAAGATAAAAACCAACATGACAGCATATTGTAAAAATGTGTTTCTCTTGTTGTTGGAATCTATTTATTCCTACATGTGTCTATAGAAATGCTATGAATTTGAAAATATTTGTTGAAAGCCACGAACAATCAACAATGTTTACAAAACTAACGAAAGCTTTTTTGTGCATTTATTTTTTTTTTCATTCAGCTAGATTTGTTATTAAGAAACAACAACAAGAAATTTCAAACCAACTATGAACACAGAAAATCGTTAGAGCTAAGCAATAGAGTTGTAACAAAAATAAGAGTACACAAAATGGATATTTCACACCACACATGCCAAACTGCGGTCAATGAACTTTTTAAAGTTTCCTTTTTTTTTGAAAATGATTAATCGATATTTCTTAGTGAATCGAAAATAAATAAATAATTTTAAAAGAAAGATACAAATGAAAAATCATCTAATCCTTAAAAGTAAACAGCATTCATTTAAATTGTAATAAAAATAAGTAAAACTGTGTTGACTGGGATGACGAAACCGAAATTTTCAATAATAGCTATATATAAATTTTAAATTAGTGTTTTTATTACAGACAAATTGCAATAATTATAAAATTTTTCATATATTATTTGATTAGATTTGAACAATTTTAAGAGCTTTAGAATCAAATATTTGGCACATAAAAGACATGCAAACATGCAAAAATTGTTTTCATTTTTTAAATTGAAGACACGTAAAGAGAAAACCATGGTTTGGGGCAGCCATAATCTTAGAGCAACATACTATGAATGAATATGGTTGGAGTCAAATCAAAATAGATGTTTTCTAAAAACTATATTACATATATTTATATTATATTGGTCTTTCTTTTTCATTCAGGCTAAAAACTATGTGCAATATATGACACTATTTTACAAAAAAAAAACTTTAAAAATATAAAGTTTTTACCCTTATGTGTATAAATGGGATTCTACCCAGTATTTACTCGATGTTCAATTTCTGGGAATTTATTTGGGAAAATGAAATATGAATCACTACGATATTATATTTTCTCCACATGCTAGAATTATACAATCTTTTGAAACGAATTGTCATCATAATTTTGATTTTTGACATTAAATTTTTATATAAAAAGCCAATTTAAAAACTCAAAAGCAACTTCATATAATCTCATAAAAAAACAAAATTTTAACTCTGTCCTCTGATAAAAACTTAAATTTTCATTCAAAGTCTTGTTACAGATATTTTATTGAACATGTATAAAGAAAATCTATAACATATGTAGGTTAATTCAGCTGTCGTGTTTTATATTTTTTCCCATGAAACTTTTAAAGTAGAAAATATCTTCATAAAAAAATATTCACATAAAATTGGTTTTGTAAAAACTTTTTTACTACACTTCCTTTTTGTAACACAGCCGAAGATTTTTATGTTTAATTAAAATATTTAAATTACGTTAAACAATTTTTTGTTTAAATTTACTTCATGAATACACATTTGCAAGAATGTTGGCGGGATAAGTTTACATTTAAATTTTTTAGGAATTTTTAAAATATTTTTTTAAATATATCTCGAGCTTGAAGTAGGATAACAACATTTTTTAAAAACGACTAACTTCATTGTGCAACAATAACACATAACAAAGTGGAAGTTTGATTACAGCGCGAAATGTTGTGTCGCAGTTCTGAAATATCAAAATGTAACTTTCTAAACTACTTAAATATTTGTTAATATAAATAGAAAATTATCATGTGCTTACACGTACTATATAAAAAATTTTTCTACACTAGTTAGTTTGATATATTTTAAGTATGTTAATACAATTTTTACTTTGCAATATTAACCGCAATCACATACCATGGAAAAAAATTATATCGAAAAAAAATATATAAATTTTTTTCTTGAATCATAACTTTGACAGACGATTAAAAAAAGTGTCGCTAGGTCCCGCAGTATTTTTTGCACAATTCAATTGACACAAGTAAGTACAATAAAAAAAGTAAAATTAGGTGCCAATGACTGCCTAAAGTATTAATTTATTCCATATTTCTAATGTCACCTCCAATGAAAATATGTGATTCGTTTAATTTTCGGCTTCAAATAAAGAAAATGCTTTGAAAAAATTCAAACATAATCTAAATATAAGACATCTAATGACTAATGTAGTAAGTTTTTAAATTTTTTTTAAAGGATTTTTTGTCGCTTTTAATTGTCTTGATCCTTTGGAACATTCCATATAAAGGGTCCGCCAGATAACTTTTTTTTGAAAATGCTGTAAAAAAAACCTACTGAATATTTTCTCAAATTTCTTTTTTATTTGAAAGTACAATCCTTCCGGTTAATAATGAAAAATAATTTCATTCAAATGGCTCCCTCGGCTGGCCATGCAGTAGCCTACACGATCGGTCCAAGTTTTAAGCACATTATCGATTGTGTGCAGCTGTATTTCACCAATGGCTTCACGAATATTGTCCTTTAAAGCGTCAATTATCTCTGGCTTGTCGGCGTAACACTTATCTTTGACGGCACCCCACAAATAATAGTCCAACGGTGTCAAATCGCAGCTCCGAGGTGGCCAAACGACATCAGCTCTACGGCTGATAATGCGATCTTCGAAAACACAGCGCAAAACATCGAGTGTAGCTTCGGCTGTGTGGCACATAGCGCCGTCCTGTTGAAACCATGTTGCCAATATCCTCCTCTTCAATTTTTGTGAACAAAAATTCGGTCAACATGGCCCGATAACGATCGCCATTGACTGTAACCGCCACTCCTTCCTCATTTTCGAAGAAAAAGGCCCCAATTAAAGCACACATTTCTATGCAGTTTCTTTTAATAGTTTTTTTTTATAATATAAACATAAACATTTTTATTTTGGCAAATTGCTTTTAGTAATGCACGTCACACACTCCATATTTGGTACTCGTTCGAGCACACTTCCTGCGTAGCTTCTTAAAACTTTAAAAGATGTAATTAGTAACAGCAGATGCTACACAGTAAGCTATTTTCTACTTAAGTTATTTTTTGTGCATTATTTTTTGTTTTGTGTATCTTTTAAACTTTTCTTATTTGTTATTATTCCTACAACAATATGCTAATTTTTATGTAGGAGCAGGTCACACATACATATATTATGGAAAGGTACTTAGTTGGAATACCCCATACAAAAGAGCATTATGTTGACAATTTTAGTGCTTAAAAGTAATATATAGCAACGTTAAGGAATAAGCTAGGAAACGACTTAAAGCGAAATTTTTCTTATTTTCTGTTAACCATAATTTTTGTTTAATATGTTAAACTTATCGTGGTTGCATTGAAAATAAATTATGGCTTTAATTTGTTTTTGCATTCTTCTTTAGATTTTTAAAAAATTTATATATTGTATAACTGTGTGAATATAGAATTAGTGCTTACACCGACAATAATAAATTAATTTGATTTTTAAGAGAATAATATCGGGCCACTAATTCGTTTAATAGTTCGTTAATCAGACAGAAAATAAAATCGTAAATATTTTTGATTCCTGCAGTTGGTTAGCAGCAAACAAAACGTATTTTATTTTAATTAACGAATTTTATAAAAAATTTCTTTTCGTGTCATTAAAAATATGTACACTTAAAACAAATATATTTCTACTATGATTGTAGTTCCTCTTATTACAATCGTTCACAGATAAAATTATTCTACATAATTCCAATGAGCGACATTAATTCAATTTACACATATGCTGTTTCTATGAAAATATTCATTGAAATTCAATGTAAAACTGTTCTATTCTTTAACAAAATTAATGATCCAATTCATTGATATACCTACTACCTAATAACGGCCTACAGTGGATTTGTTAAAAACTGCCATAAAAAATCGGACTTAATTGTCTTACCTAGTAAAAAGTTTCATGTGTTGACTAGAATAACTAAAATGGACTGGTGCCAATGTCTCAATGTGGTCCCTTAGGAACCACCTTTGCACAATTAGTCAGTAGTACTGGGGACAAAGTCAAAGTCAAATCACTACAGTTTTAATATCGACCTTTCCTTCAGGGAAAGTAACAACATAGCACAAACACATTTGACTCCACTAAAAGTACGAAAATACTCGTTCATTCATTAAAACACTCAAATAATATTTGAATGTTTTGTGCATAAAAATAATTGCAAACGAACATTGATATGATTTAGTATTTTCGTTTAAGCATATCATTAAGCATTACATGCAATACAGTCACTCTTGTGTTTTGAAAACATTAACTCTCGTCGTTCTGATTGAGTGTTCAATCCCACTTGACATGAGATGCGATATAAATCAATGTTCACTAAAGCGAAGAAATTCCAAAACAAATTGTTCGATATTTGTTCGCGAATCAAAACTAGTTCGAATGATCGCTAAAGCGAACTTCTTTCGATAGTGCCGCGATAGTACACATTCGCAAAACAGCCGGATGTTTATAAAAGCTAAATTTATAAATGAAATTCAAATGATCAATAGTGAACTTCTTTCGATACTCTCGCGATATATGTAAAAGTGACAGGCTAATTTTGTACAAAGTCCCAGAACTCTAATCTCTCGATAGCCCTTGGTAACCAGTCACGTGGCTTGTTTTGCGACAGGTTATCTTCCATCTGGGGTAAATATTAAAGTATTGAATGGCTGAAGTCTCACAAGTCTTCAAACTCTCAGTTGTATACTCAATCCTATACATTTGAACTGGAAATTGGAAATAGTTGAATTACTTTGTAAATCAATGTAAATTGTAGCTGGGAAGTAGCAATAGCGCAGAAAATTCTACTGTAGTACAATATTAATTTTACAATTTTCTCTATTTGGTTAGGTGTAATTCTATGGAAACTGCAGGAAACGCCAAATTATTGCTCATCTAACTAGACATTTTAAAATTCTTTTCAATGTTTTGTTTGAATCTATTCACTTTTGCAATTATTCTCATTTTTGTATATATTTCATTGTAATAGTTATCGCTATAAATTTTCAAGATACTACTATAATTTGCTCATAAAAATATACCCACGACTCTACCACAGAAAGATCATATGTATCCTGTATCATACTACATATATTCCCACCAATGAAAGCTGTTTGTGGTTTTTTCGGTTAATGATTTTAGCAATAAATTATTTTCAGCTTTTATGTATGTTTTCCTTAAAAATGACTATAGTGAGCGTAGTATAAAAGCAAATGCAAGATAAATACCTAAAAAGTATACAAATATTCTGACAACTTTATTATGGGGCAGTGAAAAGTGTAGAAATTTCTTTAATTCAAAATAAGGTGTACGAATAATAATTTAAGTACCATGAGTATGGTCATTTCCATAGAAAAGTTTACTTTTAGTCCCATCCCAGCCCAAAAGCCCAAAAATAAATTGAACTGAATGAATCTGAAAAACAACTTTAATTCCTTGGTCACGAATGGGACAAAAAGTGGAATTTCTGTGGACATACCCATCTTTAATGCTTCACTTTACCTTACATATTGTGCTAACAGTTTAATTTCTTTAATCGGTTTTAATAAAAAAGAAACCAATAAAACAAAATACTTTACATGCACAACATAATTTGGATTTTCAGTGCAATGAACCCTAAACAAATAAAAGTATGTACTTTAGAAATTAAATGATGCTTAAATTGCTTATCTCTTCTATTGTTTTTTTATATTTCTTATGAAATGTAAGGCAACATGTATTTATAGAGAATCTTGAACGAAAAATTGTGTAGGAATTAATACACAGAAAAAAATATTACTTATATCCAAGGAATTTTTTCATAAATGCTATGAATCTAACATGATATTTTTTTTGTAATAATTTTCATTCCAGCTAGGAACTTTTACATAAATTAATTCGAAAGTTTTTTAAAAATTATTTTTAAAACTTAAGTATTGAACTTGTATACTCTGTTGTACTAGGCACAACGCTTTCCTTTCTGCCAAACAGACTATTTGGAATTAATTGTACTTTTACTCTATATAAACAAAAAAACATTTTTGAATTTGTTGACAAAAAAGTTGAAAATTTTTTTCAAAGCAACTTTGATTTCATAAATTTATTTATTGAAAGCTAAATTCATACTGGGAATGAAAAAATTCCAATTTATTTATAAATTACTAAAATATATGAACTTTTTTCATACTATTTATGTTCAAACTTTTTTCTGTGTATAAACTGAAGTAAAAAGTATGAAATTTTTTTTTTCGATAAAATCATTTTTTATATAAGAAAGAAATTCTAAAGCGTGTAAATATTGAACATTCAAAGAAAAAGTGAGGAGGATTTTCGCAACGGTGTTGTTGCTGACGTCGTTGACAGTGTAGGTAAAAGGTCTCTGATGAGAAGACTGTGGTGGTCTCGAAACATCTGATGTCAGTTCAACCTTCACATACATCCAAATTTTTCTTTGAATGTTCAGTATTTACATGCTTAGCTTCCAGTTTTTGTAAATAAAATAAAAATTTTCGTTAGGGAATTCATATTGAAACAACAATAAAAAAAACTCAAACTTGTTTTTGTTTTCAATTCAAAATCCCTAACGGAAATTTTAATTTTATTTACAAAAACTGGCAGTAAGAGTTTCTTTCTTAAAATTAATAATAATTTGATCGAAAAATTAAATTAAAAACGAACTTAAGGCAAATTAATTAAATAACTTTTTTTTGTCAAAATATTTCATCTCTACATAAAAAGTAAATTTAATTTTTAGTAAAGAATTTCAATGAATTAGTAAATATTTTGTTTCGAAACGGACCTACAAACAACTTCTAAATACAGACAAAATGCCTCAACAATTTAATTGAAAACTGGCAATTTAATTGAATTTAATCGAATTAAATTCAGTTGAATATAATTTAATTAAAAAATTAATTTAAACCAAACCTAAGCGAAAATGATTAATTTTCCTTGGGCTTAATTTTATGTTGTGCTCGATTTTATGTGCTTTCTGAAGACTTGTGAGAATAGCGATTTTGATTTAAAACAACAGGAATATAGTAAAAAACAAGCTAAAATTTAGTTATATTTAACAAATATAACCATAAAGAAAGGCAATATTAACAGTTTTTTTTTCAAAGTATATTTACATTGCGAGTTCAGTTTTCTTTTCTTCTAACTTATATATTCTTATAAATTTTTATATAAAATATTTCCATGTTATATTTCATACATAATATTAAAGGTATTCCTATTAATTTCCAAAACAAAAAGTGCTATTACATACACAAATATTTACCTTCATATATAGCGTCGTTATGTATTTATATAAAAACTATAATACACAGTGATTATGTTTACAGTATAAGATTTGTACAATAGCTTTTTTATATCCTTGCGAGAATGCTAAGTTATATAAAATTGTATATATTTTATTATATAAATCCTTTTTGGTATATACGAATAGTAGGAGATTCATTGTAATGGACTTTCAATTTTTCGATTAATCAAATAATCGATATTGAGTTTTTTTTTAATTATTCGAACAATCGAATAACGTTTTTATCTCGTTTTTATCTCGAGCTATTCCAATAACTGATTAAACGAAACAAACTGGCCGAAACAATACAAATTGCCGCAATTGACAGTATTGATTTAAATTTTTCGAATAATTGATAACAACATTATTCGAATGAATACTCTATTATATAACTTGCATTCGTTTTTTTATAAAAATATATACATACACATATTATAAATAACGCTGTGTAAAATATTAATATAATACAGTGGTATTTCAGACTTTTTAAAAACTTCAACACATCAATTCAAGGCTTTAAGGATATAAAGATCAAATTTTCTAAGAATAGATATGTATATAGGTCGGTGATATAAGGGGTTTCACCTCCAAATGGGAGGTAAGAAGCTAAAAACTTTTTTTGCACTTTTATTTTGGCGTTATAAAAGTTGTATCGAAATTCTGATAATATCTCGTGTCTGCGTGGTAAATTATCAACGTCAAAGGTAAAAAATCTATGTTTTGTATTTATCTAAGATTATGCAGCTCCGATTATGTTTATATATATAAAAATTGTAGAGCATACAATTTGCGACAGTTTTCGTTCCAAAAATTTGGCCATGCGTTAAGCCGGCCTTGAAATGGAGGCCATGATAAATTTTAAAATATTTTTAGCAGGAAAACAAATTATATACATCAATAAGACTTGAAATACTGCATCCAAATGACGCTTTGTCACAAAAATGGTGTAGCGCATCAACAAAATCTGCTGCAAATATTATGCTCTAAAATTTTTGCAATAAATGATAACATTATTTCAGACATAGCAAAAGTAATCACAAAACCCCGATTTTTACGGCCTTTTGCCTTAAATAACTTACAAAGTATACACAATATATTCAAAAAGCCATTTGAGACAACTTTAGAACACCAAAGATGTGTGCGATATTTGACCCCTTATAATTGCAAAATAAATATTTTCAGTAAAGTGTGATTTGTACTCGCACACGAAGGGTTCCATACGAATACCATATATATACGTATATGCCTTTTTCCCTTTGACGAATTTTTTTTTTGCTTTTTTATGAGACTTTAATTTTAGCGTGACTTTTTTCGTTTCAGCGAACTTTTTATTTTTTTGCAATTTTTTTAGTTTTGGATTTTTTTTTTTTTGGTTTTACCATTGTTTTGGTTTTTGATGATATTTTTAGTTTTTTGAAATTTGTTTACTTCTGCCCATTTTTCGTTTTGTCGATGTTTTTAGTTTTGCCAATTTTTTTCGTTTTGGCGATTTTTTTCGCTTTTTGCGATTTTTTTGTATGTTCAATATTTTTTTCAGTTTTCTGCGATTTTTTGATTACGCAATTTTTTGGCGACTTTCGTAGATTTTTTTAGTCTTGGCGCTTTGTTCGTTTTAGATGATGTTTTTAGTTTAAACGATATTTTAGTTATTTTCGTTTTGGTGAATTTTTTCGCCACCACTGGTTTAAATGTACCAGACAGAGCCAGGAATATATTTTTATGTATACATATAAAGTAGTCCACGTGCGTTCACTTAAGCTTTGCACATATATCCATATGAATGTATGGTATATGTTTATAGTTCTACTAGCGAACAGAACAACAAGAAAATTATATTAAACCTTTTTGAAGGTAGTGCACTATAGGTAATTTGGCCTATTATCTTGGCAGGAATTATAATTACTTTTTTCCGGCTTTGAACTTTAAAAGAAGGAGTCTAATCCAAACAACAGTTGCTAAAAAATTATATTATCTTTGTGATCAGCGGACAAAGGATCAGTTACAACCTCGGGCATGAAAAACTTTTGTTGGCCTTTTTACAAATATTATCCGATTTTAATGAGTTTACACTTCCTGTAAAACTTATAAATACACAAAGAAATTGCATTTTATTTCAGAGATATTTGCATTTGAATTTCCAAAAATTTGGTCTTTGGTTTTGACGTTTATCCTGATTGCCTATCTCCGGTAATAACATAGGCAAAATTTAAGAAAAATTTTTTTTAGACTTTTCACTAAGTTCTTGATAATATGTGAAAGGAATTTTTAAGTTATCTCACTTCATGCAGCCATAAAAAAAGTAAGAGTCTAGACTTTTTAATGAGACTGAAAAATGGCTGAATTTGGACAAAAAAAGAGCTCAATTGTTTGTTCGACGTTTTTTTTCAAACATTTTTCAAAACTTAAATATTTTGCTTTTAATATATCAAAAGAATAGACTTCAAAAATTAGTGCATCAGAAATTTTAAATGGAGTAAAGTTTGCACGTTATATCCAGCATTTAACAAATATAGTGAATATTGCTACGAAATTTTATATTAATCTCTTAAGAAAAAAAAACGCTCATGGAGTTTTTCAAATTTCTTTACAAATTCTATTATATGTTATTCTATTTTGTATATTATATATTATCTGGTCAAAAATGTGGCCAGTAGAGTAGATTTTCCAAAATAGTAAATTTTCAGAAGCATTTATTTACCTGTATGAAAATAGTACCAAACTTCATTCTTTTAGTTTTTATTTTTTACTACGAGTATTTATTAAAAAACATAGCAATACTCTTATTTTTAATTAAAAAGAAACTACGTGAAGAAAGTGTGAATTTCCATTTTTTAGCACAAAGCTGCAGGCGTATGAGTAATTTAATGTTCTATCATATATATATTACTCATACGTCTCATGCGCATTTACTGTGTATGCGTCTAGTATATACATATGAAAATAGTCCACTTTTACCAACTTTCACCTGAGGCGTCTATTTGTGCCCGTTTTATTTAGTATTTTAAATCAATAATATACCTGTATTATATACCAGTAAAGTTCATTTAAGTTCATTTTTATATTTTGTGTGAATTTAGATCATCCTGCAAAATAATTAAGGGATTTGAATAAGAAAATTTAAAATATTATCTATTCGTATTTTCTCCACATATTTTGTTTTGGACATTAAAATTCATAAAAAATCCGTTTAACATGCCGTTGACCATATATCGTTGACCTTTTTGAAACATAAGAGGGTCGGTATGTTTTTTAATAAATAGTAAAGAAATAAAAATTAAAAAATGAAGTTTGGTCCTATTTTCATGCAGGTAAATATGCTTCTGAAGATTTGACTACAGATTTAACCGGGCGGGTGACAGCTAAAAGCCAGATAAATTATATCAAATATATCTAATAGAATTTGTAAAGAAATTCGAAAACTCGATGTGCGTTTTTTTCTTAAGCGATTAATTTATAATTTCATAGGCAAATTCACCATATTCTTTAAATGCTGGATGCAGCGTGCATGCATTAATCCATTTTAAATTTCTTCTGCAGTCATTTTTGAAGTCTATTCTTTTTAAATATTGAAAATAAAAAATTTTCGTTTGAAAAATTTTTGAGAAAAACGTCGAACAAAATTTTTGGCTAAATTCACCTATTTTTCACCCCCATTTAAAATCTTGACTTTGATTTCTTTTCACGGCTAAAAGCATAAAGATAAGTTAAAAATTCCTTCAACATATTATCAACCATTTTGTTGCAAATCATAAAATATTTTTTTTGCAAGATTTTAGCTATGCTATTACCAAAGATATTTAAGAAATCGGGAACAAAGTCGGAACAGAAACCAAGATTTAAAAATTTAAAGTCAAATATATCTGTAAGTTATAAGGACATCGTAATGAAGTAAAGTGAATATTCTTTGTCTATTTATAAGATTTGCAAAACAATTAAACTCAATAAAATTAAATATAAATTGTAAAAGTTATGCGGCCAACAAAGTTGTTCATGCCAGAGATGGGCAATTTGATACCCTGGAGGTCACCGGGTGTCTCAACATATATGTCCATTTTTCATTATTCTTAAAGCTTAGGTCTTTCTCTATGATTTTTACATACATCGTTTTATATTCGGATCTCAGTTCTCAAAGATGCAGATTTATTACTTTTTTCCAATTGGAACCACTGTGTGTCGTTTGGTTTATAAAAAAAATATTACACTGTTATTTGGTTTGATGTGTTCTCTATCAAATATCAATAGCAAAAATATTGTTACTGTAAGGGCCAAAAGTGACTTTTTGGCAAGAAAATGGGTTAAATTACCTACAGTGCAGTGTAGTAAAACCAAAATACGTTTTTGCTTTTCTATTTATTTTTCTAATTTCACAAGGTTTACTATTATTATTATTATTTTTTTTGCTTCAAAGAAAATTACTAAAAACACGCACATTGGTTATTAAACTAAATTATTGGCTACAATAATAAATTTTCAGATTTGTATATAAAGATTAAAGCAAACAAAGTTTTCTATACAGTGCTTATTTTTTAATAATATATATATATATATATATGTTTATTATAAAAATAGGTCCTTTGACAATTATCGCACAAAAGTATGTATATAATAGGAAAATGGATAACATTCTTATTTATGAATATGTATAAGAAAGTGGTTTGGAATTATGATTTTGATTACCAAGTTTATTCTAGAGTATGAAAGCAAAAAGGGTTGTGAATTATAAATCAGGCTTAAGTTCTTTTCCCGTAGATCTTTGACAAAAAACTAATTTTATGGATTTAATATAAGACTGTAGTAGTAAATCCTTCATTAAATCTTACGTATAGAGTGTTTACGGCTCAATAACTGCTTAGTTTCAAGAATATATAATTATTTCTACGTATCATGAGGTGGGAATTTTTGTGTGCTATTGTGCAATAGATTTTTATATTGCATTTGCTCGTATTTATGTTGATAGATTAAGACTGGTATGAAATTTAATTTATTTATTTTTAATGGATGTCATGAGTTGAAAAAAAATGTTATAGATTCCCGTCTTCATTTACTATTTTTTAATTGAAAAAAGCTTAAATCAATAATAAAATGCAAGTATTAAAATAACAATAAAATAAAATGTATTGCCAGAGTTTTAATAGTAGCCATAGAAAATAAAGTGATTCACATACGAAAATATGTTTAGAGTAGCTCTTGTAAGAAAGTGTGCAAAGATTTTGTCCATAAATAATATATCGTAGAGAAAGGAGAACACAGGCGTATGCACTTTTTCTGCTCTGTAACTGAAAATTGTTTCTTACACTTTCTGCACAACTAAATCCATTGTAAGTAGTAACGAAAGAATTTTTAGATCGGACAAGTAGTTTGTAGTTTACCTCCTAAAGGCAAATACAAAAACGTATAATATTCTTAGAATATACTAGTCGAATAGAACAGACATCAAAGATATACAAATATAACCAAATCATCAGCTGCAGATCCAGAAGAAGGAAAAAAGAGATATTCTTCTTCCCAAAATAATAAAATATTCTCATTTCTATTGGGTTCTTAGAATATATTTTACAAAAAGGTACGCTTTATTTATAAGTTCTCCTACAAAATGCGCAAGCTTGATTCGCGACAGGTCCCTAAAACATCAGAAAGCTATAAAATTACCCCACCGACTTTAAAAACAAATTATGGGAAACTGCTAGAAAACCTTTTTTCGATTCCGATTTTGAAAAAAATTTATGGGACGAATCTGCAAACAAAGCCGTTCAAATAAAAAAATTGAAAATTGGTGCATAAATGGTGGAGTTATGCGGGATTAAGGAGGGGAAATTTCAGCCCCCAGCCCGTTTTTCGAAAAAATTTATGGGACCAACCAGCAAGCAAGCCCTTTCGAATAAAAAGATGTTGAAAATCGTTTCAAAAATGGCATAGTTATGCCTATACAATCATAAAAACTAAAAAAAACATACACACGAATTGACAACCTCCTTCTTTTTTGAAGTCGCTTAAAAAATTAAAGAAAAGCAACACATATGTATTTCCTTGTATTACAGACAAATAATTTGCATAGAAATAAATGCAAATACCACTTCTCATAATAACCAAAATATAAAAGCGTCTGATTTCAATTATTTAGTTTTTATAAGGTAAGAGGTTTGAAACTTTTCAAAAGTATGGTTGACGTTTACTGATGATTTGGTAAAGCACCAATGAAGTGCAGGCACATAGATATGCTTTACCAGTAGCAAATAAATGTTTTTAAAAATAAAATCTGAAGAACATCTGAAATAATAAATTTAATTAATGTTAGACATAACTATACTTTTAGAGTAATCTTTGTTCAATATTACAGGGCATACATAATACAGACATAATGAAGATATCTAGTTATATATTGTTAATATATGAAATTTTATTATTGAATTGCCAACGAACAAAAACAACCGACATCATGGTATACTCAGGTTAATGACCTTATTTCACTCAATGAAGTTTTTCATAGAATAAATGATAACATACATTTTAATGTTTATAATTTGGTCCGACCATAGCTTTAGCATTAAATAATTGTAAAATATTCACAAATAAAAAAATAAAAGGGTTAATAGATGGAGAGACAACAATTATGATTAAAACTTTAATTTCATGATATACTACTCACAGTCAGGCAATGTTTAAATGTATGGTTGAAAAACAACATTTATTTATATTGCAAAATATATGAAGACCATACAACATGAATTAAAATAAAAAAATGGGTTGAAATAAAAAAGTAGGTGCAAAAATTAAGAGCAATAAAAAATGGGAAGTACATACATGCATTAAATTAAAAAATTAGGAAATTTTTTGCATTCATCCTTTTTATAAAAAAGAAAGAAAGCAAAAATCAGAAAAAATGCATTCTTTTAAATTGTGAAATATTTTCGACTAAACTATCAAATATTTGTTCAATTAACAACAGAGCCGCTTTTAGCTCTAACTTTAGCCTGATCGGTTTTTAGTTGCTACTAAAGTTATTCATAGTCTGTTTAGTTTCGACTTATCTGCTTAGTTGCAACTTAAAGTTGTTATTTAATTGTTTTCAATATAAATACGAGAACGACATCGAGTTGTCGACATTGTGAAACAGGCTGTTAGTTTTAGCTGAAACTCAAATTATGTCGAAACTTATGTAAAATTTTAGTAAAAAATATATTAAACTTATTAATAAAGTGCGAAGCTACCCATTTGAAATGGATTACAGTGACAGCAAAATTCATAATAGATATGATTGCAGCATTTGTCGTACATAACAAAAACTGCATGTCAAAATGCACATATAGACATCCATTTCAAAGTGAGATTCCGTCTGTTGAAAATTGGAAATAAAGTTCATGGTATCAAATAGTGATTTCGGTGAATAAAGATTTTCTGTCTATCCAGCTTTGTGGCTGATGCAAGGACTTTCTTTATTGCAGACTAAAGGCTGGTTATGTGATGCAGTATTATAACCATATAAAATTAACGAACAATTATGTCTATTAAAATTTCAATATCCGCGATGCAAAAAATTTCCGCGATACGACGTTTCTAAGATTTATTATTCTTTACAGTTTTAAAAACCACTCATACATTTTTACCAATTTTTCACGAACTTGCGATTTTTTCGCGTTCTTTCCGTTTGTGTTTTTATTTCTAACAGTTTTGGTGATGGTGATAGGGTTGTTTCCGAATTTGCAACTTCTTGCGAATTGATACATGTTCGCGATAAAAGCGATTTTTTTCAAGTTCTCAGCTTCTTTACTGTTCTCGCGATTTTTCAGCAATATTAGACTTTGCTGTTATACCGCTGCCAGCGAAACTTCGCCGTTTTCGCGATTTTTACTGAATGTTTGCCATTCCTTGCAGTTTTAGCGATTTTAATCTAAATTATGGCTTGTTTAAAATGTTGCAATTTTTCGCAAAATTTTTGGCGACGGCCGTGATTTGTCAAGGTTTTTAGCTTTCTTACATTTTTAGGAAGTTTTAACCAATATTCCGTTTTATAATCTTTAAAATTGTATGAGGTTTTTGTTGAATTTTCATAACTTTCGAGATTTACCTCGAGTACATTCAAAGCATCAAAAACTTTACAAATGGAGATAATATTTGATTTTCACTAACGTTCATATAAAGGACTTGATGATATCTATCATGAGTAAACTAAGTCGAAACTACTTAACAATTGCCAAGCAATCGACTATGAATATAAGTGAGTTTTAAGTTGGTACCTAAATTTAAGTTGTAACTTAAGTAGTTTTGAATTAAATGTGTGACTATGAATATGCCCCAGAGTGTTTGATTAATTCTGATTAAATAAAAATAATATGTAATGTAATATACATATACTAGAGAAAGAAAAAGAAATACAAATATTACACAAATATGGCCAATTTAATTTAAAGCGATTAAAAAACTATATTTCATTTTATGCTCACATATTTTTTTTTCAATTTACGCTCACATATAGAAAAACAACTGAAAAATATATACACGTTTTCATAACTTAACTTCGCTTATTAAAATTAAAATAATAAGTTTTTTTCTATAAAACTTTTGTCTATTTAATTATACTAAATAAAAAAAAGTTTATTTTTTACGATATCCCACAGTTCATTGTCCTGAATGCAATTTTATTGTGTTGGTAAAAATATATTTTTTAATCCAAATTGATTACATAGGCTATAGTTTGTAATGTTATGTTCAGAAAGAATTAGACATAATCAATCAATAATATCCAAGAAACAAAGGAAAGTCGACATTAATTTAGTTATCAGTTCAAACAGCAGTTCATGACAACGCTGTTTTCCAAAACTGCTACACTTTGGTACAAATTGTTTTGGACAGCCGGAGAAAAGGAATATGTAAAGTAATTTTTTTTATAATCCATAATATCTCGGAAAGTAGAGGAGCTAGAAATATAATAAATCTATTTTCGTAATCAGCGGATGAAAGTGCATAAGAATCACTTATTTTAATTTCAAAAACTTTAAATAAAAAAAAGTTTTAAGGATTAAAGAAAAACACATGATTTTAACATCCCTGCAATAACAGTAAGATATCCTGATATAGTCATTAATGTGACTCCACCAAAATGAAAGAGAATTTTGTTTAGATTTATAATACAGAAAAGGTTTTAAAGTTCGAAAGACGAGTCGTGAAATTTTAATCGAATAATACAAAAAGTGGTGTAATTTATGCAAATGCTAAATGTCACTATATCTTTAAAACTAGAGCCGCCATTGCAATCAGCAGACGAAAATACATAAGGATCACCTATTTTTATTTCAACAACAGAACCACTGTTCTGCTGTGTTATAAAATGGCAAACCAAACTAGCCACAAAGCAACTGTAAAATCGGCTAACGAAAAACTTCTTAACTAGCCTAAGACTTTGTAATTTTACTTCAACAACAAAACGTAGGTATGTTCATTTGTTTTTAAATATGAAAATATTTTTTTATATATGAAGATTTTTTGTTTGCATTATGAACGCGAATAAAATGTTTTTAGACTTCATAATAATGCCATTTAAATAAAAAAAATTGTGGAAACATTATGTGCATGATGTATGCAGACGATTCCATGCATGAAATAACTACAATTTTAAAAAGCATTAATGTTAACAGGTATTTTGGCACGCTGCAAAAATAAACATAAGCTCCTACAAAAGCTTTTCGTATATAAACAAAATATATGTAATATTAAGGGCCTGATGTAGAAACCAGAAATAAAACTTTGAATTTATTTTCGTGTTTATTAGTCAATTAGTCTGGCAACAAAGCCACTATATGCAGTAGAAGTATGGACAATTAAAGCAGCGGATGAGAAAAGATTAGAAGCTTTTGAAATGTGGATATACAGACGTATATTGAAGATATAATGGACTGACCGCGTTTCAAATACCGAAATATTGAGAAGAATGAACCAGGTCCGCCAACTAGTGAAAACTGTGAAGAATAGGAAAATCTCGTATTTAGGGCATATAATGAGGAACCATAAATATAAACTTCTTCAAAAAATTCTCAGAGCCAAAATTGAAGGAAGACGTCCTAGAGGCAGAAGAGAACTCTCCTGGTAGCAAAATATTCAAGAATGGACAGGATATCGTGATGAACTAAATCTACTAAATGCTGCAACAAATAGACAACTGATTAATTTCTGAATTATAAAATTAAAAAAAAAATTATATCTAAAAGTTTTGTTAAAAGGTATATTGTTATTCAAAATTGTATTTGTATTATCGCTTCCATCCGAAAACCGGATTTGCAAACAAAAGAAGAAGAAGAAGTCAATTAGTTAGAGTAAACTTAAAATTCCTTGTTTTTTCAGATATTGCAATTTAAAATCTAATTATGATTATATGGTTATACTGAAAGCATTTCGCATACACCACTATGCAATAACATTATACTTTTGTCATGACCTTAGATCACAACTACATTTTTTTGATGTGTTATGGTCCCTTAACTAGCAAAACAGTGTAAACTTAAAATTCTATGGTTACGATTTTTTTTTAATATTTTTTTCTAAAATTTTGAATTTTTCAAGAGACTGCTACACCAATTTTATCATAACTTAGAAAGAAGTTATCCACTAAAAAACACTAAAAAAACACTAAACAACTTAGAACTAACTAACTACCGTTATTGCACGCCTCATAAGCAAAGCGTTGAGGTGGGTACTACTCTCACTTCACGCGAAACTACTGATTTTTCAAATTTAAAATGGCTCTATTATTATCATATATTGCACTTGTAAAAATATATATATATACACTTACATGTTAAGAAAAAATACTATTTTTAGCACTCATGACATTTTTACTGTCAGTTTTATTATTTAAACTAATTAAAAAACTGTTTAAAAAAGTTCTGTCTTGGACGTCCGTTTGTCTGTATGTACGGATCCTGTATGTGGTCACGATAACGACCGAAAGACTTTATTAATCGAGTCCTTATTTTTTTTACGCTTCAGTATAATTAGGAATAGAAGCCTATTTAATTTCACGGTCTAAATGAGATTATGAGGCGTGCACTTTTGGATTTTTCAAACTATTTTTTTTTATTTACTCAATGGCTTTGAAATTACTCAGACCGCAATGATGAAATATATATATATATATATATATATATATATATATATATATATATATATATATATATATATATATATATATATATAACTATATATATATATATATATATATATATATATATATATATATATATATATATATATATATATATATATATATATATATATATATATATATATATATATATATATATATATATATATATATATATATATATATATATATATATATATATATATATATATATATATATATATATATATATATATATATATATATATATATATATATATATATATATATATATATATATATATATATATATATTTTTATATAAAATTTGGCAAATTTTATTATATAAAATTTTATAAAAAATCTAAAATTGCATAAACTTACCATTTTTATGATCAGTTGATCATAAAGCCACATAAATTGCAAATAAAATAAGATATATTTCATGAAAATATGTTAATAAATATTGATTTTATTCATAATAAATTGAAGTCTCCCAATTTTTGCAAAACTTACGAATATTTACGCTGTACAACAAAATCAACTATTTTTAATAACAAGGTTTTACAACTAATTCTGGTAGAAGTAAGGAAAAAAATACATACATGTATCGTCGTTTTTCAAGTTTGCATCTGGGATTTATTTTAGGAAGACTAAGTTTTTTTAATTTGTGATAAAATTGGTGGAGCAATGTCTCCAAAACTCGAATTTTTCACATATTATGTAATTTTACTCTACTGTCAGTCAGTTTAGGTCAGTGAAGAAAAATAGGAACATTTGACAAGTTTCGATTTTTTATAAAATTTTATAAATTAAAAAAATGGTTTTACACAAAAAAAAATTTATCATAATTGCAATTTTATATGCTGCATACATCTTTTGCTTCCAATAACTGCAGGTACATTACAATAAAACTATTTCCACGTTGTTGCTATAACTATAGTGGCCATCATTATAATATGTATCTTACCATCTGACGGTTCAGAATAAATTTGCATAAAAAAGTAAATTTCTTATAAAATAGAATGCATGAACGATAAATTGGCGTGTCGATATATTTATGTATTCATAGATATTCTATTAATGGAAATGGGAATAGTGAGTTCAATGGAACCGCATGAGAAGATTTAAATTATTATCCTCTTTTTTTTTCCATAAATATTTCAGCATTTCTCGAAAAATGTGTTAATTTCTTTATGTTTTGAATGTGCATATATTGTGCAAAAACAGTTATAAATACGTGTATGTAAAGTCTTGTAAAAATGATGGGGTTTCCTTCTTTCCACGTGCAACGTGTTTAAAAAGTATAGTGCATCTTATGTAATAGCTCAAATCTAATTTCTTTGAAGAAATTACAATATTGTATTAAAATATATACAACTACCACCATCAAAAGCAAACTAAAATGACAAGTTGGTTTGAAAAAGCAATTAAATCCCAGCGAATTGAATTTTAATTAAAATCTATGGTAAACTCTGTTATTGAAACGTTAGTTTAGTTTACCGTTATATTTCCAACGTATGAGGCAAAAAAGTATATTGTAATAGCTAACAGGGTCTTTGTGCATGCAAATTAGGGTGTAAATCGCATATTGCTTTGAAAATATTTTATTTAAAAAACTAAATGTGGATTTTCATAATGTAAAAGCCATTTAGCCCGGGCTAATTAGAAGAAATAAAGTGAATCGAAAGAAATAATTTCCGAAGTTTGAAAATTGTCACTGTTGTTCCTTGGTACATATAAGTATATATATATTTTTATTTACTAAATGTTACAACTACAATTACAAATTATATCATAACTTAATTTAAACGAGAATAGTAACAAGGACCTTCACTCGTTGTAGTGAAACAGACCAGAGTCTATGGTGGGAATCGAACCCACAATCTCCACACTGATAGGCTAGCACACTACCCACTAGCCTACCGAGGCACCCCATTAAGTATATTTAAAAAAACCTAAACTTTCTTGATGTTAGAAGGGCGAGCTAGAAACGACATTTTCTATTTTTTTGCTCATACATCTGAGAGTATAACTTTTAGCAAAAATATCTGAATACAAAAAGTTAAAGCTGAAAAAATTTCTTACAAAATGTTTCAGACTATTTTTTTTTACTTACTACCAATTTTTTTGAGTTATAAAGCCAAGAAGAAGAAGAAAGTTGCTATTTAAATAAAAATAGCTGACTCTAATGTATTTGCATCTGCTGATTACGATGGCATCATTTTTTCCTAGCAGCTTAAGTTTTAAAGATATAGTGACTTTTAACATTTGCATTATTCGTATTATTTGTATTATTCTCTAGTATCAGAGATAAGGTGCATTATAAAAAAAAGTTAAAATTTTTCTTTTCTCACACCATCATCGAATTTGTCAATTTGCAAGTCATTAATGCAATGGTTACCCTACGTGTATACCTAATATATATTTATCATGACAAAAGTCAAACTATATATTGAAAAATATTAGTTTTATTTTACAGCTAATGTTTTTCATTTTGACATTTGTCATGATAAGCGTAAAAAAGAAAAAAGGACTCGGTTAGTGAAGTCTTTCGGTCGTTATCGTGACACCATACAGGATGCGTACATAACAAACGGACACCCAAGACAGAACTTTTTTAAACAGCTTTTTAATTAGTTTAAATAATAATAATGACATTAAAAATGTCATGAGTGTTAAAAACAGTTTTTTTTCTTAATATGTGTGTGTATATATTTGTTACAAGTGCAATATATGATAATAATAGAGCCATTTTAAGTTTGAAAAATCAGTAGTCTCGCGCGAACCGAGAGTAGTACCCACCTCAACGCTTCGCTTATGAGGCGTGCAAAAATATAAAATATTTTTTAATATAATACAAAATATCTCTGAAAGCAGAGGCGCTAAAAAAATAATAAAGTTATTTTCATAATCAGTGAACGAAAATCATCAGTTATTTTAATTTCAAATAATTAAAATAAAAAAAGTTTTAAGGACTAAGCTACAAAAAGACGATTTTTAACATCCTTGCAATAACAGTAAGATAAACTGATTAGTCATCAATGTGACTCTATCCAAACGAAAGAGATTTTTGTGTAGACTAATAATCCGGAAAGTAATTTAATGTTTGGAGGACCAGTGGTAAAATATTAAATGAATAATACGAAAAATGGTGCAAATTATGCAAATGTTAAATGTTAAATGGAAAAAGTAATTAGACGATAAAAATACACAAGGATCAGCTATTTTTATTTAAACAACACAAAAACCTTTTTGTATTGTGTTATCCATACAAATTCCAATTTTTTGACAACTTGCAAAAAAATATAATAATTTTGGCCATTGCTCAGATAAAGCGCTATCCAGAGTCACAGGCTGCTTCGATTAAAAAACGGCTACGTAACTAGGCGTCGAATAGTGGCTGATTCGCGTCCGCTAGCTATTTTTTAGATTATTTCGTACACCATAAGGAATATGAAAACTAATTAGAAACTTTCTTTAGCTAAAATTAATATCTATAACTCCACTAAACAATTTTTTTTGTAAATTGTACAATTAAAAATTTATAAACAACAAAATGGTAATTACTCTATTGTTATTGAACTCAGCGAAAAAATTATTAAGAGCAATCTCTAGACTTTTTTCTACGAAAAAAATTTATATACTCATTTCTAGTCTTTTCTTTATTCCTTGAGATGTTATAGACCCTCAAATTCAACAAAAATATGCTTTTTTGTACTTTAAAACCAACAAAGCTATAACAAAAACATAAGAAACTGTATAACTGAAGGTGCTAAAACTTGGTGTGATTTACGTTATAGCCAGGTTGCGCATTTTAGCAAAACATTTATGAAATAGGAGCCGGGATAGGGTTATCTCCCATATAAAGTTATAATTAACTATCGAATATATGGAGAAATCTATTAGTGAGAGTCTTCCAGCTCGGTGTAAGTTACTTTTCATCGAGTGAATGTAGTCAAACGGAAAGTTCACGAGATATTTGGGAAGGGAAGTAATGCAGCATATTATTAATTGTACCATATCTGGAAAACTATGACTGTGACGGTCTTTACTTTTAGGGGGAGACAGTTGTAGGTAGTGTGCATAGTTACATAAAATATTAGCGGGGCAGGACCAAAGAAAGTTCCACCCATGCGATATTTTAAAAATGAAATATTACTTTTGTGTTTTTTGTGTAACTATGTACAATGGCCCCCAACTGTCTCACATTCAAATTAAATATTCTCACTAGTATACTTAGCCAGATATACGATAACTAGTTATTACCTTGTATGGGAGGTGACTCCAGAATGCTCTTATTTTCTCAATTTTTTGCTAGAATACGCAACTTAGTTATACAACTTTAGATATTTTTGTTGTAGCTTTGTTTGTTTTAAAGTACAAAAATTCATACTGGTTTTGGCTTCAAGGGTCATTAATATCTCAAGGAATGACGAAACCCATGGACATTTGAATGTCAAATATTTTGTTAGATAAACTTTTCACTAAGATCAATAACAACTGAGTTATTACGCTATTAAGACAAAAATCGCTTAATTTTCAAAATGTTTTTTCTATACCTTTTTAATGGTACAATTTACAAAGAGTTGTTGAAAATGTTATTAGCTCCAAAGAAAATGTTCATGTAACTTATAGTTTACAAGATAATCTGATAAAACTAGTTACTCCCTTACTTTCAAGATAGATGCTGTTCCATTCCTCCTCTGACCACGAAAATCCAAACTTAAGCTCACAAGCACACGTGTAACGGAATATATGAAAAAATGCATCCTAAATGAAATGCAAAGTGAAATGCTATAATTGTTTTCTTTCATTGATTTCTTATTCTCTTTTATATCCTATTATATTCTTCTTATAACTGTTATTATTTAGATGCATGGTTATATAGATACCTGATATTTTTTTTATTTAGAAATATGTTTATGTTTTTTAAGATTTTACTTTCATTACCCTAACAAAGAGAAGAATAATGGTTTGTATATTCTATTGTCTTACAAGCAATTAAAACTCCAGACATAGACTTAAAGTGTTCCTACATTTATTAATATCAATAGACAAAAGGAGTGTTTTACACGGATCATAGAATAAGCTAATCATTAAACAAAGGGGTTTCATTGCGTTTAATTTGCAAGGGTGTAGTTACATATATTTTAGGGCGTAACACTAACATAATAAAATTGTTATTTATATTGCTTTTAACTTAATTAAATTTAAGTTTAATATAACTTGTTTTTTAAATATGCTTTGTGGTTTTTGTGGAGACAGAACAATTCAGAAAAAAATTAAAATTTTAGTTTTAGACAAGCATTTGCTAAAATTAGCTTTTAAGTTTAATAAATAGTTTTTCTGAATTAATAAATGTTTCATTTTAAATGTTTTATTTTCAGTGCAGGTGTTGTTTTATTTTACAAATATCATTCGAACCATTGAATATATTAGAATTTTTTTGTAAAAAGTAATATTGAAAATAGCATAACTTTCAAATTTTCGTAATTCATCAAATTTTAGTAATTTAAATATCGTTTGAAAGGTTCAAGCACACTTTTTGTAAATACAAGACAAAGTCATAACAAATAAAAAAAAAATTTGATCCTCAAATATCCTGAAAAATTTAATTTATTTTCTCTTGCAAACTAATTTGTCGGCATTGTGTAAAAATAGAGTTGGTTATTTTATTGTTATTGCTTAAACAATTTTCATAGAAATGATCGAGTTATCATAAAGAATTATTAATAACTTTTGAATCTGTTTTCATTTTATCTGGAAAATACTATACAATAGAGACATGTCAGTTGGCTATATTCCGTAAAAAGCTTAAAAGTATAAATTACCATTTTCAGGATATCTAAGGTTAAAGGATACTTTGGTACTTTTTAGGCACTTGTAGCTGGAAGCTATGTTCTTTTAAAGCAGTATTGATTTATTTTTATCCGATGACATGTTCAAAAGTCATTCAATCTTCAATACGACGAGCTTTTCCAAAAAATGGCCGAGATGCCCAAGTTTAGAGGCCTATAAAATAGAAACCATAAGAGGTACCAAAATAATTTTTCAGCATTTTATGCGCACACAACAGTAGAATATATATTCCGAATTTAATAAAAATCTAGACCGTGTCGAAAATTTTTGTTTTTACCCTTTTTGAACCACGTAAACAATTTAAATAAAATTTGCGCCATTCGACGTAACTTTGACGTGCAAAAAAAATGTATGCTAACAATCGATTTGACAAAAATTTTTTTAACAAATAAAATAAAGCGCCTCTTCCGGAATTTATTTTTGTCAGCGATAGCTTTCCAACGGATCAATCGATTTTAATCAAATTTGTAGCAGTCGATGTTGTGTTTTGAGTTTAATAGCTAATTAGATTTTGGACTCAATCGGCTTGGAAGTTTAAAAATTATTTGAAAAAACAATTTTTTCCAAAACTTTATTTTCGAAAATTTTCAAAGTGTGACGAGACTCATCTGTTCGTTGTATCACGAAATCTAGGTCTTTAGAATACCTTAATTTGGCTTAGATCAGCTAAGCACATACATACACTAACACATACATACACACAAAAAAACAAACATATACAGCCACACTGAAATCATCGTAAAAATAGTCAGAATAGATTCTCATGACCTCAAACCGTCTAGATATGATATGAACATCGGGATGAAATCAATAACTTCCTAATTTTAATAGAGGTAGTATAAAAATCATAAATTTTAATCAATTTATACTAATTAAATACATAATACCACCTTTATGGATTCCAACTAACTGCCTTATTTATAAAAAATATATTATGTTTATTTAAGCTTTATTTGATAACTATTGTATAGAAAGTTGTCAAATAAGCTCTTAAAAAACATAAAATAATTTTTATAATAAAGGCTGTAACATTTTACCTCCTTTAGTTGTATTTTGCATCTTTTATTTTATTTTTGTTTATTAGATATATCTATTTTGCATAAAGGAACGATAATAGTTTGTCTATATTAAATAAAAAATACAATATTAATTGATTTTATGCATCTAATTCAGTGGTGGCCAAATCTTTTTATTTGTTTGTTTATGTGCTTTGCGGCTAAATAGATAGGCTGTGAGTTTCACATACAGAGTAAGTGTGTTGATGGTAAAAAATAGCCTATGCACGCGAACATAGAAAATTGAGAGAATGGACACCACTGGTCTAATTTAAAAACAATTAAGCCAATAGTGAGAAAAAATATATATACTAATATCCTAAAAATTATGCTTTGTATTTATTTTTGATGAAGAAACTAATTAAATTTTTATTACAACAGATGGTCACGCATGGTAGAAAATCAGAAAATAATTAGTAGCATATGTTCTACTTGAATCGTTCGTTTTGTTACTATTATTGTGCAAATGTCCTACTTTTTATGTCCACTAATACTGATAGAATAATTTGTAGGGACTTAATTAAATAAGAATATATAAACGTCTATAGATACAGCTTATATATACCTGACAGTGTTGAGAGGATCTGGAAGAAAACAAAAAGCTAAATCGGTCTTTTAAAAGGCTAGAAAAAGGTAGTTCGCACAAAAAAGGTAAAAAGGCTTAAATTTTTTTTAATGAAAACTCAATGCTTTCTTTAGTATATAGAAAGTAAAAATACATCAATATGTTAACTGTTATTAAATAAGAATGTAGTTTAAGTATGTAATAGGAAAAGTACAAATTTACATAGTTTAAATACAGTGGCTCATAGCTTATGTATGCAGTGCATAATTTTTTGTTAAAAACTTCATAACAACTAAAAGGAGTAACAAGTAAAGGAGTAAAAGGAGTAAACATAATTTTGGCACCATTTTAAAGAGATATTGCCCAAATGAGGATAAATTAAAAAATAAAAATAGCTGAAAAAGCCACGAAGCAAAAACACAAGTTTAAAAGACAATATAAAAAGGCTAAATCTAGTCTCAAAAATTCTAAACTGGCACCGCTGATATAAATTTGGATATTATTGCTGGCATGGCTGCCCACATATGTTCCTTACAAGCGGATTTATCCCTATATTCAACTCAGAAATTAGCTAAAAAGAGATTTTTCCCAACCTCTACCTTTAGAAAGATATTTTACTCTGATTTACTTAAGAGTGTATTACATATTACTATATATTACGTATTATTGTAATATTATTACATTTATAATAGCCAAAATTAATATCGCGTTAAATTTTTGGAATTTCACATTAAAAAACGGCCTTCTTTTCGGAATTTTTTATAGCTTTAAGACATGTAGCTCAATTTTGGCCTCCGGCAGATAGGTAATTTTTATCAAGATCATCACATATGTTCTTTAAAATTTAGTATCAAATTCACGTTGTTTCAACTTTAAATAACTTTTATTCAATATGATTCTTTGTATTACTTCAGTATCTTATTCCTTTTGCGAACTGTACTGGAATATTAAATCAACGTGAAATATAGGTATTTCAAAATGAATAATTTTATTTGGAGATTATTCTAAGATCATGTTGAATTAACATCAGATACCTATCTATAATGCAAAATCACTACCGAAAAATGCAAAGCCAGCCTTGTTTTTGACGATTTTATTATGAATGTTTTTCTGTGTGGAAATATATTGATTAGATCAAAAGACGTGTCTTAAAGTTTTGCATTTGGGTATACCAATATTTTTGAAATGGTCTTAACTCGACATAAGCTAATTTGTCAAAAGAAGTCTACAGATATTTTAAACTGTCATATGCAGCTGTTACAAAAATATTATTAATTTTATTGAAATAATAAGTTTCTTTGCATGTCCGTCCTTTGAATTTTTCCCACTTACTTTTTCAGATAACAATTTTTGTCAACTTAAAAACTTTTACTTTTGTGAACTAATAAAAGAATAAATTTAAACTTTACTTTCATAAGGTATTTTTAATAAGTTTCTTTTCCTAATAAAGTTTATTGAGTACAGTTTCGATATACATTATATTGGAATGAAATGCTGAGATTTATTGACTTTTCAATTTTATATAAGAGGAGTTGTTATTCCATATTTATTTTGAAAATATATTTCTAATGCAAAAACTTTCGCTAATAAATAATGAATTTAAATGACAAAAAGCAATAATTTAATGCCTAGCGAACAGCAATAATAAGATATTACACTGTAGCACAAAACCAACATTTTCTCAAAATAATAAGGCTCTGACGACCAAAATAAAAATATAAATGTTTCGGCGTCTTAAACGCTTAGCATAGGAAATTTTGTAATCTTTACATTTTAGGTATAACATGTGCTCAGCACTTTTATGTACAACACTATGAGGAACTCTTTGTCACACTAATAGTTTTAATAATAAATATTAAACCTGTAATAATATATCATTGCCAACATTTTTAGACGAAATTATTTTTTATATAAACTATTTCTCTATAGTAATATATTCAAAAGCCAAGCAATGTCTGCCCACAATAGAGCACTTAACTATCTATGTAAAATAAGGCTGCCAGAATTAGGGTTCAGAACCCATCGACCAGGACATTTATAATACATATCACAAACGAACGCACAACAAAACCTGATATATTCAAACCTGATATAATCATATAAAAATGAGCCCCAACAAATTTTTATTTTGAAATGTACATGTATAAGCCATACATATATTTCAAATTTAAGTTCAATAATTAAATAATTGTTATATAGCTAAATGTAATTTATAAATAAAAAATAATAAACAAAAATAAAAAATTCATTTAATATTACAAGGGGCGAAAATAAACATATGCAATGGCGAGGCCACCTGCATTTATTTCATCGTGTAGTTGAACGACGTAAGCCCCAGGGAACAAATGCTGGTAAAATTGCTTCATGTAAACAGCGTTATAACAGAAAGCTTAACCTCTGTTCATAACAAAAATCAGAAGAAATTAAATTTTTGTCTGCATTGATCTGTATCAAAAAACGAGGACAATTTAAGAGTGGACCAGGACACCAGGACAAATTGTCTAAAACCAGGACAAATCCTGGAAAACCAGGACGTACTGCAGCCCTAGTATAAAAAGAATGTCGTGAATTCAATAAATTACAAATATTAGTTGTTGAATAAATCTATAAAAAAAACATCTGTATTCAAGTTCACAAAAACTCTTTTGTAAACATCAAAATATAAGCAGTTTCTCCTGATTTCCACAGATATTATAAATACTGTATCAATGAAAAAGCCACAAAATAAAACTTATTAATACATACATATTAGTAACATAAAGGATATCAAAATAGATTTTTGAATATTTAATTTGAAATAGATGTTACGAAAGAAGTGTAAACTGAAAAAATAAGTATAAAAAGAAAAAAAAACTATTTTCATTGCAAAAAATTCAATGTATAATAATTACCACTAATTTATAAAAAAGCATATAATATTTATTCATTACAAAAATATAATTACTTCATTTTTCCAAATACAAAATAATTATGTAAATGATGAGAATGAAAAACATTTTAAATTGACCTAATTTTTTCACAAACCCTTTTGTTTTCTTTTTTTTAATATTCGCCTTAGTTATTTTTATAATTATTATAAACCACAAAATTGCGGCAGCTTGTATACTTTTTACAAAATATTCTTTTAATAAGTTTTTATTTGTTTTAAATAAAAAAAGAACGAAATAACTCGTATGTGAAAATAAATTTATTAAATTTTTAAATACTTTAATACAGCGAATATTAAATTTCTCTTATATAATATATTGAAATTACAATTAAAGAAATAAAATTTAATTATATGAACTTTTGTATGATTGCGAATTTGAGCGCGTTTTTTAATAAATACTCTTAATTTCAATGTTAGCAGCAAATATGATGTGATTTACATTTGAACTAATATATTTTCAAAAAGAAAAGCCACGTCTGCTTTGTGTGACAGCTGCTTTCTATGAATAATTGTGTTTTATCATTATAGATTGCATAATCCCAGTTGAGCATTAAAATCTCCCATTAACAAAGATAAATCTCCACGGTTTCTTGATGCAATAAAAGTTGCTAGATCGTTTTTTGATTTTTGATTTCAGTTCATAAGAAAAGCAAAGGAAACAACCACAGATAACAAAAATATGAAAAATTTTAAAATCTGTCAAAATTTGCTTGCAACAAATCAAAAAATATGTAAAATTTGTACGTAATTATTATTCGAGCTAACTCGCACTTCCGAAAAAAATTTGTTTTACTACCTGTGTTATTACTCTTATATAAGCTCGACATTTTTCTTTATTTTTCTACAATCGTGTGTTGAATTTATTCTTCCACTATTCCCTCTATTCGCAAAACCAGCCCTTCTACAGGTAGCTTCATGAGTTAACGTGACATAATTTTGAGAAGAGAAGCATTTAACATGTAATATTAAAGGAACTTCTATTTTACTCTTTGTTCAGAAAAATTAATAATTAAATATGAAGGACTTTTATTGTTTTTCTTTTTTCCAATTGTACTTTCATCGTTTTATATTTTAAGCTTTTGTTACTTATTCTACATTGTGTTCTTAGTTTAAAAAGATTTTACTCAAATATTTTTGCTCTGGTGAACGTTCAATTCTTTTCTTGAAATGTAATTGAAAAAGTTTTCATTTAATTTAAACTTTATTGTTATTGTTTGCGTGTAGAGTTGTACAAGTAGGTGTATCGAAGAGTGTTAAAGTTAATCTAACTATATAAGTTCATGGCAGTACTTTATGCATAAGAAATGTATAGAAAAACCATAAGCACAGTCACATACACATATACATATTTGAAAGCTGCTTGAAGCTACAAAGAATAGAAATTGAATGGGAATCTAAGAAATAAGAGAAAACAATCATTTTCAACGACGAGTACTTACCTTCGTCAAGATGGCAGCTACTTACAATAGAAACCGAAGAAAAGCAGTTTTAATGCCGTTAGGAAATTTCTCAAATACTCTGTATTTATTATATCTCGAATCAACTATTTATGTTGAGTGAGCTCTATATAATCTATTGCTATACCATGTAATTAATACATTAAACAAAAAGTAAAATTTGTTCAATCAATTGAAGTACATATATTTCCAACTGGTTCCTTAAGAATTTTTAAATAAAATATATTAA
The DNA here is from genome assembly GCA_956483635.1 of Panzeria rudis. NCBI lineage: Eukaryota > Metazoa > Arthropoda > Insecta > Diptera > Tachinidae > Panzeria > Panzeria rudis. The sequence goes on from OY101449.1 coordinate 128,372,083, forward strand.
ATTATAACTGCTTTTAACCTACACAACGGCAATGGATAAGGTTACAGATATTACGATTGTGCTAATCTTGGCTACAGGAAACAAACAAAAAGTAAATTATTTACACTTTTTACATCTGACCATATACAAGGACTCCGTAATAGTCTTTAAATCCTGAGGTTAGATCTTAATCGGTTAAAATCAAAACATCACTTCTGTTAAGCCCCTCATATATACATCCAAAATATCATAAAAAGCCAATGGCTACTGAGTTAATGGCAAGTTATATGTAAGACAAAGTATAGAAAAGAACACATTCTAAATTCTTTATTAACTTCTTAATATTTAGCTTGAATAACAGGATATAAAATACAATTTCGGAGGTAGTAACTTTTACATATATAGGCAGATTATAATTTGTATTTTCTGTATAATTATAAAGAAGTTCACAAAAACTTATTTACTTACAGGATCCCTGGATAAAGTTCAAAATTATATGTACTAAAGATGTATAAGGGGTGCAGCGCAATAAAGCCATGTGCAGCAAGCCGATATGCCTTTATTTCTTAATCAATTGAGAAATAAAGCCATATGGTATTATTTCTCAATGCTTCAAGTGGGCCATATGGTCTTATTTCTCAATTGATTGAGAAATAAGGCCATATGGCCTTATTGCACATGGCCTTATGGCACTGCACCGTATAAAAAGATCATATTTTTTTTTTTTAATTTGTTGTGGTTAGCTAATCTCTATGCTGGCATTTTCTTGGGTGATAATACCAACTTCTGTGTAGATCTTTAATAAATCAGGCTAGCATTTGTTGTCCTCCAATTAAGGACTAAGGATGCTAAGCCGATGTAATTATGTTCGAAAAGTTTTCAAAACTAGTATGCTTATATTCAAACTTTTAGAAAAGAAATGAGAATCATAATACAAAAGCATAATATGTATTTTTAAACCATAAACTTATACAAAAAAAGAGAAAAACGATATAACAAAAACATATTATTCGATATGAATCTGTTGATTTTTTTGACAATCTAACCGCAACAAATTAGTTAAAATTTTTGCACAGAAATTCTTGGGATATAGAATAAATTAATACATTTTGATCAAAACGTTATTATTTATTTATAGTATTTAAGTACTTTTATCAACTGACATCTTTATCACTCCAAAGAAAAATAAGACTGGTATAGACAAATGTCCTTCATAATAAAATTAATTATTCTACGAATAATTATAATCAGCTTTGTATTTCGAGCTTGCTGGAATTCTAAAATATGTTTTATGACGCCCTTGTTATAGGAAAACGTACAAAAGCGCTTGAAGCAAAGTTGCTTAGAACTATTCATAGTATTTTTTTAAATTGAATTAACACAATCATGCAATAAATGCCTAGTAGTTAATTAATTAATGTGTAACCTTTTCTGGGAAAGGGATAGTCTAGAGAGAACAGGTGGTGAAGTGGGTGAGAGATAGAAAGCTTAATTCATTTAAAACCCTGCTATTGCGCTTTTTCTGGTAGAGTAGTATTGCAAGCCCCTCTAGTGTCAAGTAGAAATATTGAGTTGTTTAAGCTGTCTAGCCATTTATTAGTTCTTTTATTCGCCGAGGGTTCTGCTACAATACCGACGTAGGAGGGTGCTATGAAGTACAATAGAATATGTTGGTGTTAATCGCTGCTGTTACTGCCGAAGTGATCAGTACTATACTTTCATCACTTTGACAGACCAACAACCAACAAAATAACACACCAACGCGTATCAGAAAAATGCATGATGTTGTTGGCTTACCTGAAACTAGTCTTGAATTAAAGACCTCAGGGTTTGTAGTCAAACGCGCTAACCATTCAGCCAACAGCAAAAAAAAAAACAAAATATAAAAACCACCCCTCCTAATTTACATATCTATTTGATATATAACACCTCTTTGATATTTGTCGAAATTGTTCATCCCATCAAAAAAATTTCAAGCAGTGCTTGAATAGTTGCGTATGAGTAATATTTATTCAATACATGGACTGATAAAATATTAAGTATACGCCAAGCTGCTTCAAGCACTTCCGGTAATTTCTCTTATAATACAGTCGTCATAATTTGTGAGCCGCTATCGTTAGTCCTCTAATTTTATTTGTAAAATGTTAGCTGCACAATGCTGAAATGACACAGCAATTTGTTTTTTATGACCTAAGTTACATGCAACATATTTTGGAGTTTCCGCAAGTTCGAAATCCTTTTAAAACCCATGGTTTCAAGTGTTGGATTTCTTAAAATGTTTGGTAAAATCATTTTATTTAAACAGTTTAGGGTTGTGATCACAGATATTAGTATTAAACTCAGGGTTAATATAACATAGCATTTTTAGCATTATTATATTATTTCCTAATAGGTAAGTAAGTAAGTACTTCAAGAAAATCTATACATCGTCGGCTTTGCTGACGGCAAAGTATTGCGTAAAATAAATGGCATCTACGGTATACATTTAAAAGTAAATTTTTTCTAAATTTTATCGTAATTTTTTATTTCTCTATCTTACACAGTTATTTTTACTAAATCAAAATCTCCTTTATCCTAAAATTTTATTTATTTATTTTAATTTTTTGAGTTATTTTTCTGTAATCTCATATGCTTAAAACTCCCTAAAACTGTAAGGAATGTCAAGACCTCAGAAAAAACACAAACATGACGAAAATTCGCAAAAACTTGCTTCTACATAATTGCTTCTATATAAAAGATTACATTATAATTATTGATCAAAAGCCCCACAAAGGTAAGATAACCAGCAACTTTGAAAAATTGCGCCTATAGCGAAAAAAGGAAAAATTTTCGAAACATTTCAAATCCTTAAACCATACATAATTTTGCAAAAAAAAAACTCTGAAACTGTAGGGATTGCGAAAAATTCGGAAAAAATCGTGAAAATGTAAAAAAGACCATAGCTTCCTGCTACAGGTGCCTCTGGAATGCCAGACAATCCTTTATTTTTAAACATCAGAATGCTAACTGATGTATCTTTATTGTGTACCATTTTCAAGGAAGGATGAAAATAGGCTTAAACACTTTAAAAACAATAAAACCAACCTAAGCCAAAGTATTGCCTATAATATGGATTTGTAGATTTGATATATGCTGCAAAAAAAATAAAATAAAAGAAGAAAATATAAATACCACTTTTCATGATATATCACTATAAAATTATTTTGTCTTTTGTAATGATCTCGTCTTGGATTTGCAAAAAGCAAGCCTAAACCTTTTAAGTGAAATTTAAATTACTAAAATCTGATAACGTGCTACAAAGTTATGCTATTATGAAAATCACCTTTTACAAAAAAATCTGTGTTCAAACGGTTGTTTTTATTATTGCTTATAAAATTTTCATAGAAATTATCGAGTTATCATAAAAAAATAACTATAGCTTTTGAGTTTCTTTTCGTCCCATCTTGAAAATTGTACACAAAACAGATAACTCAATTGAATACATTACCTAAAAAAAACTAAGAAAATTAATATACAATTTTACGGGATTTTTAAAGATAAAGCTTTATCCTTTTTAATCAACTCTTGTTAAGAGGAGACTAAAACCTTTCGAATGGCATTAATATTCGATGACGCGCTTTAAAGTTATTCAATCTTCAATATAACGAACTTTTCTCTAAACTGAACGAGATGTCCAAGCTTAGACTGCTATAAAATAGAAACCATCAGAGCTATGGAAACGAATATTGTGCTTGTGATGCGCACACAAGAGTTAAATATATGTGTCGAATTTTTTCATGAACAGAGATGATAAAAATCCAAATACTTGTTTTTGTGTAGAACATTTTTTAAATTACTTTTTGGTTTGGCGCATATGCTGCAAACTCGGAGCGGAGAAAAATTACAAAAGAAGTTTACATAAAGTTTCCTTAAAATATACCGGATAGAATTTTTTTTGTATTTTTACTACTGCTTCAGGATAATATTTTAAAAAAATATGTAAATTTTTGTGAGCTTTAATGAATGTAGTTAAAAGCTACTATTTCGTTATTGAAAGTGAAAAATCCTATTTTGTGCCCCATACGCAATAGTTTTCTCAAAAGTAACTTTTTGTGCTCCATGTGTATACCTACTGCAGTGTAATTTTTTTTTTGTTGTGAAAATGAAAGTTTTTTCTGTTTGATGAAACTAAGTTTGATGAAAATAAGCTTAAAAACATATTTACATGGAATGAAAAGTCAATATTGATGACACTTACTTTACTTGGTTTCTGTTTTTCTTTTTGGTTTTAAAAAATTTGTTTTTTTTACAAAAAATGTGCTAAAAATGTAGATATTTTGCATAAATTAATGCTTGATATCTCAGAAACTATAACAGTATTTGGATTCTGAAAGGTGGTATTGAAAATCTATACACCCCATACCTAACTCAATTTTGTTACAAATGATCAGTGCGAAAAACCAATAATAGGCTGAAGGTATATAGTTTTGTGGATTTCCAATAATTTTCAAAAGGAAAGTTTTAATAGTGATGATTTTATTGTAGACTGTGAGTGTTTTTTTGTGCATTTTACCAAAAGCCAAATTTATAAAAACTTAAAAATGTTAATTTCTACCTCTTTGGAAATAAATCATAGGGAGTATACAAATATACTTATGTATATACAAATACTTCTGATTAATTACCAATCAAAAAAGTTAAATACAAATTAATAATAAAAAATCAACAAGGACTTACAAAAAGCAAGAGCACCAGATTCAAATGCATATCAAACTGATTAATTTTACCTCAAATATTATATTAATAGCATGTTGTGCACAGCTCCTTTATCTAGTGAATACAATTGAAGCCGACATCCAAAGAAATTCAATGAATATCTTTCTATTTAAAATTTACCAACATTATTTGTAAAATAGACTTTTTATTATTTTTCTGTGTCTTCACACAAGTACATGTTTGTTCTTTTGCAAGTCGAAATCCAAATTAAAAACATATAAAAGATGAGAAAATTTATTTGTAATAAAAGAAGAAAAATAAAAACTCAATGAAAGGAAAAAAACTTTAAAATATATTGTAGTCCCATAAAATTAGGATAAATTATATCAATGAAGATATTAAATTAAGGCTCAAATAGGATAGTATTTAGGACTCTGTAGTGCAAACTGTTTAAGATATTATTTTAGTCATAATAATATTTGCAAGCATCTGAAATATTGATTTTACTAGCCCGTTAAGTAAACTAAAGATAAAACTAATTATTCGGGAACGGTGGAGTGCTAAATACTATATAAAATTGGTCACCTTTTCCTTAAAACTATAAAGGACAATATTTTAAGTTTAGCGTTATATGTATGTATGTGACTCCCGTGTTACAGTTAAAAAACTCATGTAAAAGAATAAGTTTGGTCATGACCGAGACCTAATTAGACCTGCAACGAAAACTAGCACTTGAGAAAAAATTAAATGTATAGCTGTCGGGAGTTAGATAACGGGCTATACTTTGTATAACATTTATCCACGTTTTAATTCATTTGTTTATACTAAAGCACTGTTTTCAGCGTTTACTTACGGATATTTTACAAGTAATACAAATATATTTGTTTACATAATAAGTATGTACATAAATATGTTGTATATGTTGCTGTAGTATATTCAGTTGATTTCACATCGAATTAAATGAAGCGCGCATTATGTTAATTTCGTGTTACAAATATTAAACAAATTTCTTAAAGAAATTTATTATTTGACATATTGCCATAATTTTATTTTAAATGAAATTTATTTGCTGGAATTTAAGCAATTAACTATATGCAGCATTTCGTTGGTGCTTTACCAACTCATCAGTAGACTTCAAACACAATTTTGAACAGTTACAAACCCTTTATCTTATGTACACACTTTTAAAAACCATTTGAGAGTTTACAAATATATAAATGATTTTCAAAAAATAAGCATAGTAGGCTTTGAAACTCATACTTATTTGCTGCATATAGACAATTGCTTAAACTCCAGCAAATAAATTTCATTTAAAACAAATTTCTTAAAGTATAACAAATGGTTTTTTAATTTCTTATACATAAATATAATTTTTCAAATCAAAAATATTTATTTACAGTACAATATTTTGACTAGTATTTATGTATTAAACAAACTACCACAGGACAATACTTAGGGTCGGAGCTACAACCTATCATTGAGTATCTTATTTGTGTCAATTCACCACATCCAATGACAACATTATATAAAAATATCAGGTCACTCTGATATAATGTTCCAAAACTCAAACCGGTTGCTAGTCCTTGGGAAAAAGTCAGGTGCCTTGTCTTGCGACTGGTTCTCGTCCCTCTTAGAGGAAAATTTTACTACAATTCGGTGATTAGGACTCGAAAAAGAAAACTTCTTCCAATGAAAACACAATCTATAAATTGTTAGAAATCGGATCAAAAACCCTACAGTTTCATGACGCCTTTGGAATGTCTTATTTTACTGAGAAATAATTAGTCTGTAATGGCAGAATTGAACCAAGAATCAGATACACAAATAGAACCAATAATTCTCAAATATAAATCTGAACTCATCAAACTTTCTCTCCCAGCTTTGATAGCTACACTTATAAATTTTGATACCATCTTTCAGATGAACAACTGCAGTGACCACTAATCATATTTCCAACACTAACTCTACAACGCATTCTACATATAGCAGCTATAGACTTCTTATTCGAAATATACCCAACCAATTTATTAAACCCTTTATTCTGTATCTTAATGTGGTATCATATTAATAGTAATATTATTATGGCCAATTAATTTTTAATGGAATGTCAGATTATATATTTTCCAAATAATACAAAAAGCGTTAAAAGTTTTTATCAATTTTATTTTAATACCTTATTATGACTTTGCATATTTTTTTTATTTTTGTAAATTGATCGTACAATGTTTACAGATTTTATTTAATTTTTCAGCGAAGTATCAAATTAAAACCTCACGAAAACCCATAAGTGTCATTATGCAACAAAGAGAAGAACAAAAAAAAATGTACATTAAAAGCAATTAACGTTAAAGCGAGCTTTATTAACGCAAACAATGAAAAAAACTTTGATAAAGAGAAAACTACGAGTAGTATAAAATTCAGTAATTTTACATGCAGCACTGTATTGCAACAGTCTCAACGTTTGTGTATATTTTTCTACAAATTGCTAAACTATCAGGTATTTTTAATTTGTTTAAAGCATGCTGGTATTATATATATAGATCAAAAACTTGTGCATTTTTTAATAAAATAATAAGTATTTGATGCTACCGTCTAGCCAATAACTAACAGTGCAACTGATAGCATATTATATGCATATTTTAAATGTTTTGACTTGAAAATTTTTAATATGTCGCCAAATATTTTATTTTTATTGTTGGGAACATTTTTTGGGAATTAATTAAAAACAAAGACAAATTCTTGACTGGGTTGGTCTTATGACCATGTCATTTTAGGATCAGACACAATCTCATCATCAGAGCTTTTTATATTCCCTGCAATTATTGAGGCCGGCAAACTCAAGTATACAAGCAACCAGTATTAAACCATTTCGCCAAAGTTTCTTAAAAATGTGGAGATTTTTCCAAACTAAACTTAAGCTCTTTTGGTCATGTAGAAGTTTTTCAAGATTTGCTTCTTATCTTAACTAATAATTACATGCGATTTTTGTTTTCCGAACTCTGATGAGAGTCTTTGTTTGAGCTTTCGTATCTTTATTCACTTGGAATAATCAAAAAAATGTTTATGCTACGTGCCTTAAGTGTTTAACAATTGTAGTTATAAATTTTAGTCGAATTTTATGGGTTCAGTTCAACCCTTTTGTAATAATTTATAACAAAATTACATATATTATTGATCAACTATGCTGTTTTATTTCAGCCACAGTAAATTTGATAATCTTTGCTCTGCTAAAATTTCAAGTGATTGATATAGCTAAGCTTTCATAATATTTATTGCTTCTGTTTATATATAACAATTTCTGTTATAGTTTATTGCCTCCATATACTGCGACATATAATTTGCTTCCGGCCAAAATCATTAACAGCGATATTGGCATTTATATTACAAAACTTTGATTAAACAAAACAGGAAGTAGAAACGCCTACGTATATTTAAAATAACATTTAAAACGTGCAGTCAGCTTCTTTGTTTTATTCGATTGAAAATTGGAATATAAGGAATTAAAAACTTTTTGAAAAACTTTTGTTAACAAACTGTCTAAATTGTGTAAAAGTTATTTTAATTGATGTTGAGTTTCAAAACTTCAAAATAATTTAAACATAATAAAATTAAACTCATTAATTATAACAAAAATATAAAACAGTTTTTTAATACCTGAGGGTTAGTCAAATAAAAAGCATTTTAAAGCTGAGGCCACACTCAGTCGTTTCGGTATTATTGCACTAAATTAATGGTTTTTGTGCATTTACTTTAAAAAAGCAGATACGATTCCTTGCTCTTTCATAAAACAACAATTGTTAATAACACTGTACAACAAAAAAAAAGTTTTGCATTCATATTATTATACATAAAATTTCTTAGTGTATCTCACACATTACACGTAAAGATTGCAAGACTTTCCATGCCGATTCAATATAACAGTGAATCCCATGTCAATTTAACATGTGAAAGGCTCAAGATAATAGCTAATTATCAACTTGGATCGAAGAAACAAATAAGTTCGAAACAGAGTTTGGACTTGCTGACTCTTTTTGCTTATTGCGAATTGCATACTTCTTACTAGAGTAATAAAAATGCGCACAAGCGCAAAAAGTGGAGCGAAAAAATAACAATTGTTACGCGCAGCGTAAGCGGTTTTTTTATTAGCGCCGATCTTTGCGCAATACGCTTTTTTTGTCTGGCGCTTTGCTCTGCGCATTGCCCGTATTGAGCGGCGGATTACGCATTCTCTTTTTTATACCAACAGTGGTTAGTTTAAGTTTATTCAGTGCTGCAAAAGACATCATTCGTAGTGATTTAATTTTAAGACATTTGGATTTGCAGCATTATACCGTTCTGCTTAATTTTTTTTTTATTGACCCCATACAAATATGATGCCCCTAGATGGTCAAACTTCCAAACCGTAACCCGAAATATGAAACGCTCACTGACCCAACTTCCGATCCAGTCTCTAAAATGGAAGTGCGAACTGCTCACCGCATTACCGACCCAACTTCCAGTCCAGCCCCTAAACCGAAAGTGCAAACTTCACTACAGATCCAACTAACGGTCCAGACCGGAACCGGAAATGTGAACCGCAATACTGACCCAACTCCCGCCCCAGTGCTTAAAATAGAAGTTAGAGCTGTAATACCGAGCCACCTTCCGGTCCAGTCCCTAAACCGGACGTACGAGCTGCACTACCGACCCATTTTAAGCAGAAATTGGGAATTTGTTGCTGAACTTGGTGCGATATTTGGCTGACGGTTTATTGACTGCGTTTGTCTTTGACTGTTGGTTATTTTGCTGTTTAACTGCGGTAATTCCAACTATTTTGTACGGGTATATTATTTTTTGCTGGTGGATAAATAATACTATTATTTATGTTTGCGGGGAAGCGGAAGGGCGATATGCCTGGTGGGAGTGACTCAGAGGTGTCTGATGCGAAGCTTATCGGTTTGAACGATTTGTCGGGTGTGGAGGAAGGTACGAGGGTGAAAAAGAAGCGGATGAAGCCCGGTTCGCCGAAGTTGAAACGGGTAAATGATGAGAATAATGTTTCGGTGGAAGGTGAAATGTTTCATTACTAGATATTTATAAATCTCCCCTGTAATCGGACTCAAATAATTTTTTTTAATGGAACCTCATCGTTTATCTGCTGTACCCTTCGTATATATTTAAAAGATGAGAGACTTGCAGTTGCAATATATTCTTATATTAAAATTTTAAACAAATCTTGTATTATTAACAACTGTTTTCCATATAACTCTTTACACTTTATGTTTCTTTGGCATCTATAGACTACAAGAGTAAAAATACAAATCGTTACCATAATAGTATAGAAATTTTGTTGCTGAAAACTGTTGTTAAAAGGGATATGTACCATGTTATATTATTTTTTGGCAATTTAATTTAAACTTATGCAATGTACAATAATTATTCTTTATACGGCTAAGATTGTAGATATATTTGCACTGTAAGTAAGTTATGTGCACAAGCATATCTATCTACATAATTAATAGGTGAGACCATGCTCACATTATGCAGCCGATTTTGACAAAACAATCTATTTTGAAAATATTTAAAAACAGATGTGCGCAATATATACTTTGTTGGGATCGGCTCAGTAATTTGGGAGCTATAAGCCTTTAAACTAGACAATATTGAACTAAGTGGCTCATTTTAGCTAAAAGGGAAGGAGTAGTAACAACATGGTCCTATGTAATGAAGTCATGGACTTCATGTCATTTGCAAACAAGAGTTTTTGGTTAAACACACGTGCTCCCGCTCTAACGAGTGCAAACGTTACAATATACAGGGTTGGCTTCTTCGAACAATATAGTAATTTAGCTATTTCAGTACCTCCATTATAATCTAAGCATTCGTATGCATAAGAAAAATAATAAAAATACCAACAAATTTTATTTTGCCCCATCAATAGTTTTAGTAATTATAAAGGTCAAATTAGGCAGTTTTGCCATTTGTGCTTCCAATAATTTTGTCAAAACGTGAAAAATGTTGATCTAACATTCTTTATATTTACAAAGAATATAAAGGAAACTAAAAACCTTTAATTTTTAAAGAAAATGTTATACCTATTAGGAATTGGAAAAAATATATATTAATAGCACGCTGGTCAAAAAAAAAATAGCAAGATATTTTTCTCGTGAAAAATGGCTTAGTGGCTTAGTTGAGAAAATTAATTTGCCATTTTCAATCAACCATTAAAGTCAAAAGTTGTAGTGCAAGGATATTTTGTTAGAGTTTCTTAAGTTTAAATTCAAGCATTTTTTGTAAACATTAAAATATTTTACTTTTTTTTTAAGGTTTTTAGTTATTAGTAAAGTTGGTATATACCAAGCAATGAAGAATATAGTGATGATGTTGTCCAAAGTATTGATTGACTTAAATAATGATCAAAAATTTTAGCGATTTTGTCTTTTCTTTAGAATTTGCAAAATTTTTTATCAGAATTTTGAGACGCACTTAACACATGTTTAAAATTTAATTTGATGCATAGAAACGCACATAAAGTGTCGTTTACATTGATTTCGGTTACAGGAAATTGCAAAACCCAATTTTCTTAGACTAAACGTCGAGATAATAAATTCTTTTAAATACAAGTTTTGAGCTATTCACATCGATACCATACAAGAGAGTTTTTTTTTCATAATCCATAAAATTAAATTTATTTTTAATTGTGCTAATGTAGAAAAAAACATTTTGCAAAGTATTCTTTATTAAAATATCTTAAGAATATAAAATAAAAAGATTAGAACAAAAAGGAGTTGTGCCACTTTTTATCCTGGAAAGTTCAGCTTCCCCAAGATAAGTATCTATTCTTGGCAGTAATTTTTATCGAGGCTCATTACATTACGCCATTAGATATAAATCGCCAAAGTGCGCTTATCATATTTTACGCCACTGTTGATAAAATTCTTATTAATTGTTTTTCTAATAACTCATAACTCACTAACAAACTTCACTGGTACTATTTACATATGTCATGTGACAGTTACATTTGAAACAATTGACACAAATTTACTGCAGGGTAAATACAAGATAATTTTATAAATTTTCACACATTTTTGGAACATTTATACCGGTTAATTAATAGTTTCTGTTTTAACCGTTCACTGGTACTATTTTCACATGTCATGGAACAGGTGCATTTGGAACAATTGACCCAAATTTTTTGCAGGGTATTTACATTAGGGGGAGAAATGGAAAAGTGGGCATATCTCTGCATTAAGGCGTCCAAGTACACCCAAACATTCAAATATGGAGCGGATCATTTTTGTAAAGGATATCATAAAATTTCACATTAATATAATTGGTTGAAACCATGTCAAAACGACAAAAAATGCCATATTCGGAAACACCAACTCCGATTTCGATGATATTCGTCACAAATTTTATCCATTAAAGGTATAAAAAACATTTTAATTTTCAGACCTTGGATCCATTTCATTTCTGAAATATACTATCATGAAAATTGGAAAAATTTTAAAAATTTGACTAAAGTGACCATAAAAAACCAACTATAACTTCTAAACTTCAAAACTGAAAAATTTTTATTTAATGTTATTTTGCAGATTAAAATAATGTTTTTGAAATGATTTGCATCTCGATTTTTTATGTGAGTAGTTCAAATTGCTTTCGATTTGACATGGAAATTACCCATTTGCTACTTTTAAAATAAAGTGCTTTTAGAACTCAAAACCTACCCAGGTATGCTGCTGTAGACATAAGTTGAAAAAATCGAAAAATAGGCACATCTGTAAATTATGCCGTTCAATTCCACTGATACATTGGAATATGGCGAAAAACAGGACATCGTAAAATTTCATATCGATGGAACTGCTACTTTCTAAAATATAGTGTCATACACAAAATACATACTCAAAACACTCAAAACATAACCATGTATGCTGCTGTTGACATAAACGTTAATCGTATTTTTTTGCTCATCTTCTAGCCCATGATGTAATAATTCTACAGATGGCAGTGTAACGTCAGATGACTATTTTTTTCTCTTGTAATTTTCTGCACAAGCTACGTTAAAGACATAAATTTTTTGACAACTATTATCTAGCTCTTGTTTTATTGTTGTATTCGTTGCCATAATGCGGCCGCCTGTATACTTATTATACCATTTGAAAGTCAAATACTAATTGAATAAGCTTAATTTATTATGTGTGAACACTAAATTTAATTGTTCAATTAAAGTTAAATTGTCTCAGTTAAAAACCCATATCTGAACATGCAATTGAACAAGTAAAAAAACAGTTTAATGCAAAAATTGCTTGAATACTGGATATTTATTGCTTGATTGATGGGCTAAGGGTTAGCCTAGAGTATAAAGAGCTCTGACGATTGGATTGTGGTTGATCCGGAAAACATCAATGTTCAGTGCGACCCTTACAAGAGTCTAGAAATTGGTATTTGTTCTTATTCAATTATTACATGCTTTGAAAAATTATTTCTCAATAAAAATGATTTAATTGTAAAATTAAATTGAACGAACTTAAGCCTGTATAATAAATTTCTTTGGATAACACCCATATAGTTCGACTAAAATACACGTTATTTATAAAAATTAAAATAATGGCATACGTTTCAGAATTTTATCTTGTTTCAGGAAATGTAGCTAGCTTAATTTTGGCCTCCGGAAGATAAAGTTCCTTTTCATCAGGATCATTATATATATTGCTCTTAGACTAGTTATGGTCCCCTTAACAATACTTTTTCTTCTCGTCTATTTTTATTGTTACATTAATTTTAAATTGCTTTTATTATTGTTTCCTCCATCTTTACTTACAACAAAATTGTTTATATTTTTGCGGACATATAAACATGATTGTTATGTTCACACAGCAAACTATTCATGATTGTACGAGCATCAGTTCTATGACTTAGCCCGTTGGTATGGAGCATGAAGAACATATTTTTCTGTTAAATACGTACATATGAGTTAACCCAACAAAAACTAAACAATTTTGTTATTGGTATTAAATGTTGAATTCGTTTTGTCTGTGGATAATGAAGTTTTTAATTTTACAACGATGCATTTAAGTTAGATTTGCTTTAATAATTAGTTAATAAAATATTACTTAAATATATATTAACACTGACCAAAAAGAATTTCTAACATTAAACCTTCATCATAATATTAAAGCACCTATCCCACGTTATCTGTGGACTCACAGAAATAAAATGAAATTTTTTACAGTAAACCACAATGAGTTTCATTGAAAACCCACTATGAGTTTCATTGAAACCATTGGATTCCCGAAATTTTTAGAAGTTCATTTGGCAGTTCCAGTCATTTGGGGCAATCGAAACAACGAAGCATCATCAGCGTCGATAACGACTACAGCCAGAATCCGGCTCGAATGGTCATGATCAAGTTGTAATTGAAATTGTTGTAATTGTAATTGTTGTCTTTGTTTGGCGGTATCAAAACAGTGTTTATGAACTATGGGTCCACACCAACAGCAGAATGGATAAGTATTTTCTGTGCCGCAACGGTCTGCATCAGCATTCAAGACTCTTGGTTTTAGTTGAAACCCAAACAAAAGCAAGTTCACATATTAAAAGAAAAATTGAAGTAAGAAAAATTTAATATATTTAGATGAGTACTTACATCCCTAGTAATATGTAAACAATATATAACTGTCCCAACAATTACGCTATAATTTTTATTTTTAACTATAAATCAAGCATACGCCATTTAGTAGTTAATAACAGTGTAAAAATATTTTTCTCTCGAGGTAAATCATTTGTGCTGTACAATTATATATCCAATTAGTGTTTGCAAATATTTATGGTATTAATTTATGATTCATTAAACAAATATGTAGTTGTTTGTTATTCAAATAAATGCGACCACCTGCTCTTTTATTGATTTAATTGGTTTAGTTAGTACAGTGTTAAGCGATGCTCTCTTTTTTCGGGTTGTAATTAAATAATCATATTCAATTATTAATTTGATAACACTGATTTACAAAATTATTTTTTTTGCTTGCTGTCGCGTCAATGACGACTCTACAAATATCTCATGCACACATACATCTATACTGCTGTTAAAACTTTCCTGCTGACTTATTTTTTAGCGGTTAACATATTTTCTAGATTTTTTTTGAGTTCGCTGATCTTATTTAGTATCTTTAGTAAACAAAACAAAAGAAGCGCACTCCGTAAATCAGTAAATCAGCTGTATAAAATGAAAGTTAGTAATTTTAACACTTTGTAATAACTAACTCAAAATTGCGGAATTATTATTAATATCTATTTTTAATTTTAACTATCTTTTTTAAAATATAAAATAGTCCTAAAATGTTATTATAAATTCTACAACAAACAGCAACTGAATTTGTTGCCAATAAAATTTTAGCAGTTCAGCAACTATCGTGCAATTCTTATTGAAAAATAAGTTATTCTACAATAATAAATAATTGCTAATGCGAACCGTTTAATCGGTTAGGTGTGTGAGTGATAATAAAAATAACAACCTATAAAAGTACAGTAAATTTAGAAAGAACATTTCTTTAGTTACAAAATACTAATAATTGGTACTAAAATTCAATTTATAATATATTATTCGGTTATACACATCATATTATTTACTTAGTTATGATCGTTTGATCTAATTAATTTAAGAATTGTCAGCATCATGTCTTTATTACAATTATGCTCTTATGGTAATGAACATGGAGTGGTTTTGATATCGTTAGTTGAAATACAATCTATTCAATTAATATTTAATCGGCCTAACCATTTTCCAACCCACATTATAAGGTTTACAAATTTTAATGCCTATCTAAAATGGATTATATTCTTCAACCAATAATTTTGCTGAACTAAAATCGCTAAAGGTTTATTCATTGCGTTTCTACTTTAAATAGTAACTAAATAATATCGCTTCATACTTATTTCACATCTTCCCGTTTTTTTAACCGTAATTGTGACATAAAGTTACAATGAGGAAATTTGTTTCAGGTTTGTTTGCTACCATTTCCTCCAATTTATAAAAAACTTTCTACAGCCGATAAATGCATGAGTACTATTACCTGCTAAAGTAAATCGCTTTTGGCCGTAGGTTATATATAAAAATATTTTATTATTTATTTGAGGTTTACCTGATTAGTATAAGTATTTCTTTAACTTTATAAAGAAAATGTTATTTTTGTTTACACTTTCATTATTTCTAGTTAAAAACACTTGCCCTACTTTTTACCGCTGATGGCCATTTGCTAAAATTTGATATTCTGTCTTTAACAATTTGTTCTAAATATTATAAATATTAAATAATTATGTATATAACCTTAGGGTTGCATTTGCAGATTACAACTGTTTAACCGTTATTCATGGAAAACTTTTACACGTTTACTATTTTTCTTTTTCTTTTAAAACCTTTGGTTATAGTAGAATGGCAGTATAACATTTTAATATAAAGAGTAGAAACACAACTTTTCATTGAATTTGAAATAAAAACACTCATTCATGCTCTACTTTTAATTTGTTTATAATATTTTACTAGTAAATAGCATGTTGTTACTGAAGTTCGAACAGAAAACTAGTTGTGATAAAGGTGTGAATTGGTTGTAAAAAGTATACAGTTTTTAATGAAATACCATTAAGCGTATTTAAAAAAATTAAGAGCAACATGTTAAAGGTAAACCTGAATGAAGCAAAGTTATTAAAAAATAAATATGTTTTCTAAAAACTTTTTACATTCAATGGCAAACAATTAAAGAGTTTAATAGCTGTTATGAAAAACGGTTTAAATGGATGGAACAATGATATTCCGTATACATATAATGATATTTAGGGCCATTATTACAACTTGGCAATAGTTACAGGCAGGATTTTGTCAGGCAGATAAACAGTTTGTAATTATTATAAAGTTACTTTTACCTACCAGCTAGGATGACTTGTCTCTAATTTATCGCTCACTTTTAGTTAAAGTAAAGTTGTAATAAAGATAAACTGTTTATCCGCCCGGCAAAATCCTGGCTTTAACTATTGCCAAGTTGTAATAATTGCCCTAAATATGAAAAATAAAATAATAGTTTACTGTTAACTGAATTGTTTATAGATAAGTAGCTTGTACAGTTAATAGCAAACACAGCATTTAAAATTCATTTTATGACTATAAAGTGTCTGCAAAATATGATCTGCACAAAAACATAAAAGTTCACGTCTAACATTTTAGGTCGTTACAATGTAGTAAGATCAATATATGAGCCATTTGTAGATAACTTGCCAACTTAGCAAAATTCCTTCCCATAATCCTTTCCATATTTTTTTCCCATATCACACATGTAAAAATATTTTCAAGTTAGCAAGTTGCTTAGAAATTAGATGGTATTGTACCTATCCAGAACTTGGTCGTCATTTTGATCTCTTTGGCCTTATTTTCACATTTATGTTGTTATGGAGATCTGCTCCCTTATTCTGTAACTCGTTTTCGTTAAAAATCCACCAAGTCGATTTATCGATTTTTTGCTACGAATGCAGTGCAATGTGTGTCATGTGAATTGCTAAAATAGGCAAGTTCTTAGAAATTGATTCCGTCGAAATAATAATGTTTTATGTTATCGTCAAAAGTTTTTAATATTTTGCTCGTTCAGTATTTTAGCTATAGATATTTAGCATTAGCAATATCAAATTACAGGATAAGAGGGCTGAGTTCTTTTTTCCATGATCCAAGGGTGCGGATCTAGTTCCTCTAGAGAAAAATATCCCGTTTTCACACCTTTGCATCTGTAACTTCAACAAATAGAAACAGAGTCGCCACTATGAGATTCACAACGAAATCTCCTAACCAACAGACACCAACAACTTCGTAGATGGAACAAGCATTTAGGCAGCGAAAGAAGAGAGTACAATTGGAAATATAGATAAAAGCTCTCTACTGTCATCGTAACACATGGACCATCAGTCCCGAACAATTTGGAGTTCAACTGGAGGTAGTTTCGGCTACGAGGTCTGAGCGGAGACTTAATTCTGATACTACCGGCGTCAGGAGCCCCTGTTACTTCGGTCTCAGCCTGACTATGGTGAGGCCCCTTCGGGGTAACGTGGTGTCTGTAGATTAGACCCAAATTGCGGGAAGAGCGCAAGCTCAGTGGAGAGTTACTTTGCAACCGGGTGCTGTGACCTGTAGGGGTTTTATATAGGCTCCACTCCTAACCAAAGGGTAGGCCATGTCGAAACAATTGGTTTTGAATTGGTACTCATGCGTAACTGTCTGATCTTATCTTAGTATGGCGTGCTATGGTGCGCCTTAATATAAGCAATTAAAATTTAAGTAATTAAAAGTGTTGATCCAATCCATATGGAAGGATTAAAATTTAATAAATAAGCTGTCTGGTGCAGTTTGGCTAAAAAGTCAAAAACTCTTGAATTAAAGCAAAAATTGGAGGGCTGCATGTGTTAAGTGCATGGTAACGTGAATTGTATTGCTGTGTTATGCACGTCCACCACCTATTTAAAACAAATCCGTCTCATATAAAGTCAAGACTGCTATTCCTAACTAAGCTGCTATTTTTTGCCTAAAGTTAAGCGCAACCAGTCTTAGTCGCAGCTAAAATTAAGCTGGAATGAAGAAATTTGTACCTGTTTTTATATAAAAATCCATATTATCATAGTTTTTACACGCTATGGCTCGATATTATTGTTGACCGAAAAATTTTTCCTTACCAAACTTGGGTTCAGCGGCTAAAGTTTATTATAAAAGATGTGTTAAAGAAAAAATATTTTACCAACCGAGTGGTTTTGCTAGTGATAACTTATTTAACATCTAACATATCGGAAAATTTTAGTCAATTATATCTCAGGCCAATCATTGTAAAATGAAAGTAAAGAAAAGAACAAAAACTGTTTCACCTTTATTTGCATTATGTTCCAAAAATAAGTTAAATACAATAAAAGTTAAGATAAGGGATAATTTAGATTTCATTTTGCTTTAAATATAATTAACATTTCGTATTGGTCGTTTTTGTAACAATTTAAATTTTTCTCTTTAAGCATCCAATATGATTAAAAAAGTTGCGCCAAGCCATGATTTTAATACTAAAAGTTATTTATTTGTTATTTTTTCTTGTTTATATAAATAATATGCTTGAATTATTTTGTTTGAACCTATTTTTTTTTAATATTCTGTTCTAAACTAAAATTGCAAAAATCGAAATACAATAATTTTTCAAAAACAAAAAAAAATAACATCTGCCTGAAATACTAATAAACATGGCTGGAAGAATATGATTTCTTATTTAGGTATCTAAGGATTTTACAACTCAAAGCAATCAAATTTGAATAAAACCTACATTTTTACCATTTTTCTTTATGAAATTTTCGTAGTCATACCTCTTGCCATACTTTAAAGTTGACAGGTAGTAGAGATTTATGTTCAATTTTCACGTATTTTCTTTAGAATTTTAAATTTCATGTATTTCGGTAAGACGCAAAAAAAACTCCTATATAACAAAAATTTTGGTTAATCCTGTTCAGAATTAAAAAATTACTTTTTTCTATCTAGTTGTGATTTATAAAGCTGTAAGTTAAAATGGCTACTAAAATGTAATATGCTCACAAAGGGAAACAAACCGTGAATAACTTCATTGTGACCTTTAATATTGTTTTTAATATGAAAGAATAAATTAGAGATAAAGAAAGTGATAAATATCAGCTTATTTAAATCATGTTGAAAGTTTATATATACTAAAAACGGAGAAAAAGTTTTTCTAAACTACAGATAAACTCCTCATAAAAAAGCTACATTAATATATTAATTAATCAAACTTTATGCAAAGATAGACGCAATGACTTAAACTGTGAAACAAGCGCAAAAGCAAAATTATTTGAAGAAAAGTTTTATTTTGGATTATCTATATTGAAATGTACGAAAATGTAAAAAAA
Organism: Panzeria rudis; assembly: GCA_956483635.1. Taxonomy (NCBI): domain Eukaryota; kingdom Metazoa; phylum Arthropoda; class Insecta; order Diptera; family Tachinidae; genus Panzeria; species Panzeria rudis. The sequence goes on from OY101449.1 coordinate 128,391,661, forward strand.
AAATTGGGCATTTTCGTTTATTAAAGAAGAAAGAAGGGCTATAATAATCAAGAGATTTCAAACTATACTTTTGGAAAAAGTGTGAAGAATATCGACGATTTTTAAAATCTTTTTGAGCCCTATATTTTAGTAAAAATTTTCTACACTTGCAAATATATTTTAAGCACCACATCGCATATAAACTATGTATGTCGTTACATTTTGATTCCACAGATATTTATTTAAAAAATAATAACTAAATTATTACACTAAACAAACGTATTTTATTAACGTTAATGTTTTATTGTGCTACTTCCATGATTGAATATAAATTTAGCTTACACTTTCCATAAATAACGAAGAAATTTTATTCGTTTCACTTCTTTCAAATATGAAACTATTTAAATCCATCGACATATCCTGGCTTTTTCTACATGTGCTAGTATTTTTCTTTGCCATCGTGAAAAGCGCAATAGAAAAGCGTAATTCAATCCAATCAAATGAAAAATATACATTTATCGCAAACTTAAATCATGAAATAGTAGCAATTTAGTTTTACCTATTTTAGTTCTTGTTCCCCTTATTTCTGTATCCACATCCTCCTTCGACAGACTTCCCTTATAATGATCATTATTATAAAAACATATATGTACATGCAACATACTCTTGCTCAGAGTGAAGCGAATATTATAAAGACATGATAACAAACACATTATTGAAAGTATTGCTCAAGGATATTAGGATGATTATGATGATGAGTGAGAGGGAAGACTTAAAAGATTTTGATACCTTACCGATGCGTTTCCTTAAATTTATTCGTTAAAAAATTCAAAATTTTCTTAGAGAATTTAGTTTGCGAGAATTACATAGAGGCAAATTAAGATTGCCAACTTATAAAAGATATAAATTAAGATAATGGAAGACACGTCGGCGAAGTTAAATTTTGCATGGGAAACAAAAACGAAATTACAAAATGTACAAAGTTTCATTGTTACTTTTTATAAAAAATATACAGATTACAAGAGAGAAAGATATTTGGAATGGAAAACATAAACAAGTTTTTAAATGTTTATCTTCCATGTGAAGTACCCCATCTCAATATGCTTTCCAGAGTAGCCAGCAATATTTATTTAACTTCACCGTTCTCATTCTAAATATTTGAAAGTTTAACCGTAAATGTAAAAATTTTTTTCATTCAATCAATTTTTAACTTTTAAAGTATGAAATGATTTCTAAGACTGCCATTACTTACATCTATAACGTGTATTTATGTTTTCGTAACTATATAACTACCCTACGGTAAAATTAATGAGTAAAGATGCCTCCTGTGAAGCCTTATTAACCCTTATGTGAATGGCAAAACAAAAACACCTCCAACAGCATGGCAAGGTACCAGGGTACCAACACAGAAAAAATTATCACCAACAATTTTTAAAACAAAAGTTTGCCTAAAAATAAATTAGATTTTCTGTAAATATTCTGTACATAATCTAAGAACTGTTTGTTTGATTCTTATTTAGGACGCAAACACCAAAAACAACAAGAAAAACTGTGTTATAAAAAAAAACAATCCCGATAATGACATACACACAAATAACAACAATATCAATGATAGCAAAAAGTATACGAATTTACCAAGTTTGTTTACTGAAGATTTTTGAGTAAATCAATTGGTTAATGTCGTTGCATTAATTCTCATTCATTCTTTTAGAGTCTTTAGATATGATTATTTCGAACGTATTTGCTTTGTGAATCTAAATTGATTATTAGGCTAAGGTTAGTAACGTTATATTCAAAAAGAATTGGGCATGATTAATATTCCAAGGAACAAGGGAAAAATTAACATCAACTTAATTTTTCAACGTACACAGCAGAACAGAGTAGCACCACTTTCTATTTTGTTTAATATTTGTTAGTATTTTTAGACTAATTGTTTTATAAATTCAGACAAAAATATTGTTTCATGTTTTTCAGAAAATCCAGTAAACCTTTCTCTTTGATTCAGTGAATTGTTTTGTTTACAATTTGCAAATATTTTTTGACAAATTGTTTTATAGATTTAAACAATTTGTTCACTGAAAAAAACACGTTTTTTTCAATGAAACTGTTGACATATTTTTGTCCATATTTACAAATTTGTTTGTAGGACCGTTCTTAGACAACATATTTACTATTTCATTGAATTCCTTAAAAAAAATGAGATTTAGTTTTTTTTGTGTAGGCTGAACACACACCGAATAAGACAAAACTGTTTTTTGTGTCTTATACGACAACAGAAGATTAGTTCTTATGAGACAACATGCACCAAATTTTTTTGGTTTGTGTTATATTCATACGAGTATGTTTGACTTAAAAGACAAAGCCGTTTTGTCTAATTTGGTGTGTTTTCAGGCTTAAGCGTTAGGTAATGTGTCAATAGCACCTTATTTGAGTTGAGTTGTAACATCAATGTTAGTTTTTTACCGTTTTGCAAATATAGCAGTTTAAGCATTTGTATGGGATCATTTCTAAGGGATTGTTCCGGCCTTCCAGGAATTTTTTCTTGCCATTGAAAATTTTAAGGGGTAAAGTAAATGATATCCGATCTTCTGAATAACTAATAAGGCCCCTATGTTGGCCAGTTTAAGCAGTTATTCCTCAGGTTTACTACACACACTTACACATACATATATTTATTTATAAGTTTGTATTTTGTGGAATAATCTTTATATATCTACTTATATGCTTTTACTCTATATTTGGCTAAATGCCATAAGCTTGAATGGCGACATTATTTTGGGATAATAATGTTACATACATATACGCAAATGAATATTCCAGTTTATGTTTTGTATGATGCGTGTGTATATATCGGAATTTCTGTTATTATGTGTATGCTGTATCGAATTAACCTTTTTTTTTAATATAAGCATGTTTATTCGAGTGGGTCGATTTGTATAGATCTTAAAATAAACTAAAATGTTGGGGTAAATGCTCCTACGAATAATTCTAAACAAGTTTGCGGTAGAAACCATGGCTCTAAAATAGATTTCGAGCTTGCGGTAATTCCAAGTGAATTCTAATTGAGTTAGTTGGTACTCAAAATACGGTGGCGTATGACTATCATTAGTAAATATGTGTATTGATATATAATATTAAGTATACACCGGGATACATACAAACTGGTTCAAGTACTTTTTGTAATTTTGGCTACAATAAAGGCGTCATAGTCTATGAACCACTGAGGATAGTCTTCAAATGTCAATCGAACCAAACTGAGCTACCAAACCAATTTTTATTCTATTCGGATGAAGTCTGGCCCAATCACTTGTTGCTTTTTTTAATTTCGGCATGCTCGAAATCCATTTCAGACGCTTAATTTCGAGGGCAAAGTTTGTTGGAGTTCTCGAAATCTATTTTAGACCCTTGGTTTCTAGGGAAAAATTGCTGAAACTTCTTTGTAGAACTACAACCCCACGATTATTGTCAAAGAAAATCGCCCCACAATAATGTTTATGTATGGATGTATATATGTATGTATGTATGTATGTATGTATGTATGTATGTATGTATGTATGTATGTATGTATGTATGTATGTATGTATGTATGTATGTATGTATGTATGTATGTATGTATGTATGTATGTATGTATGTATGTATGTATGTATGTATGTATGTATGTATGTATGTATGTATGTATGTATGTATGTATGTATGTATGTATGTATGTATGTATGTATGTATGTATGTATGTATGTATGTATGTATGTATGTATGTATGTATGTATGTATGTATGTATGTATGTATGTATGTATGTATGTATGTATGTATGTATGTATGTATGTATGTATGTATGTATGTATGTATGTATGTATGTATGTATGTATGTATGTATGTATGTATGTATGTATGTATGTATGTATGTATGTATGTATGTATGTATGTATGTATGTATGTATGTATGTATGTATGTATGTATGTATGTATGTATGTATGTATGTATGTATGTATGTATGTATGTATGTATGTATGTATGTATGTATGTATGTATGTATGTATGTATGTATGTATGTATGTATGTTTTTTTTTTTTTTTTTTTTTTTTTTTTTTATTATTTGTGGGATGAAAATCATCGAAAGACTCTGGCAGTGGTGGTGTTTGCCAGAAGTGCGAGACTTTAACACGCTAAAAACACCCCTTCACACTGACCCAAATGCTCCCCGTGGTACTACCGCAAGGCTATACGTCTCGGGGTGGGAAAGGTCCTAGACCCTAAATCTAAACTACATGGATTCTTCTGCGAATCTCTTCTAACCTACGAAGTTCCAACAGAACCAATTTTATAAAATTACATACATACGTCCAGTTATACAAAGATTCCAACATGATTGGAACGATGTTGTCCGGCCTAATACTACGCCCTAAGACTACTTCTAAATACGCTCTACCACTATCAAATCGTGGACAGATGAAGAACACATGTTCGGCATCTTCCACGACATTGCCACCACAACTCGGACAAAACGGAACACTGTCATGTCCGAAACGGTACAAGTACGACCTAAAACAACCATGTCCAGTCAAAAACTGTGTAATGTAGAAGTTCAAGTCGCCGTGTCTTCTTGATAACCATACCCTAATGTCAGGTATCAGTAAGTAAGTCCATCTTCCCTTGTCAGTCGCTGTCCATCGTTCTTGCCACTTCCGTAGACACATATCAGTCATACCATTCGTACTGTCCGAAACGGCTTCTAGCTCGATGGGTATCATGCCGGCAATGACAAAGGCGGCCTCGTCCGATACAGTTCGGAATGCGCTACATACTCGCAGGGCGGCCAGCCTATACACAGGGGATATCAGATTCACATATGTAGAGTATTTCAGTGAGCCTGACCATATAGGGGATGCATATAAGATAATGCTTCTTACTACACTGGTTAGCAATCTCCTCTGCAGATATTTTGGACCTCTTGTATTCGGCATGATCCGGCATAGCGCTGAGCAGGTTTTTGATGCCTTAGAACCTATATACTTCAAGTGCTCATGAAAAGACAGACGAGTGTCAATCATGACTCCAAGGTATTTTAAACATTCCTTGGATTCTATGCTACACGTGCCAATATTTAGCCTAATGGTTTCCCTATTTTTCCGACTACTAATCAGAATCGCTTCTGTTTTATGGTCAGCTAGAGCTAGACCCATTGATCTCAACCAAGACCTTACGATCTGAATACTGGCGTTTGCAATGGTTTCCGCCTCTAGTAACTCTTTTGCTTCACATACTAACGCTATGTCGTCTGCGAATCCAACTATCTTTACCTTCTCCGGCAGGTTTAACCTTAATACTCCATCGTACATGACGTTCCACAGTAGTGGACCAAGTACTGATCCTTGAGGCACCCCACCAATGATCTTTCGTCTTCTAGTACCCTTATCAGTATCATAAACTAGCTCTCTATTTCGGAAATAGTCCTGTATAATTGCCAGTAGATATCCTGGGATGTCTAAACTGGCTAAGGCATCAACAATATGCTCCCAGTTTGCCGTGTTGAAGGCATTCTTTACGTCTAGCGTTACAACTACACAATACTCTTTTGCTCCATTTCTCCACCTCTTCCCTTGGATAGCCTGAGCAGCAGTTTCTACTACAACTTTGATAGCATCTACTGTTGACCTTGCTTTCCTGAAGCCAAATTGGTTACCAAATTGGTTATCTGATAAACCGCGGTTAGCTTCAACACAACTTTCCAATCTTCTACAGATTATACTTTCTAGCAATTTCCCACTTGTATCTATCATACACAGCGGCCTATAAGAGGAAGGGTCGTCTGGTGGCTTATTATCCTTAGGTAACAATACTAACTTTTGTCTCTTCCACATTGTTGGAAAAATGCCCTGGCTCAAGCATGCGCTTATTACTTTCAAAAAATAGTCAGGATGGAGTTTAACAGCTTCTTTTAGTATCATATTCGGAATGCAGTCTAAACCTGGTGCCTTCTTGTCTTTAAATTTTGAGACAGCACCTTCTATCTCGGCAATCGTAACCGGAGGAATGTCGAAAAATTCAGCCGGGTAGCTGTGTTGCCATGTCGGAGTTTCCTGTTGGGGAAAGAGATGATCTACAATTCCCTTGAGGAGAGGCTCCTCTCTTGGCGGCGATGGACCAAGACATTTAAGTTTCTTGGTTACCAATTTATATGCAAAGCCCCAAGGATTACTATCTACTTCATCACAAACATTAAGAAAACACCTACGCTTGCTCCTACGAATTGCAATCTTCAACGCTTTCCTTTTATCCTTATATATTTGATGGTGTACACTATTCTCTAACCTACCTCTCGTTCGTGTATACTGCCTTCGGGCACTTATACACTCCGATCGCAAGCTAGCAATTTCATCATTCCACCAGTACACCGGGGGCTTATTTGGTGACCTTTTACGCTTTATCATAGCTACGTTACAGGCATTAGTGATATGACTTACTAATTGCACTGCCATATCTTCAGCTGAACCACTCAGTTCCATGTTCTCCATACAAGCTGCGAAGATATCCTTATCAAAGGTATTTACCTTCCACCCTGTCAAACCTCGTGCTTGTGCAATCACACGGGGCTGTTCATCTTGTACATCTATGATTATAGCGCTATGATCGCTATGAGTATAGATGTCGGATATTCTCCAGTTAACTTGGCTTGTGATGCTGCTACTGACAAATGTAATGTCAATTACCGATCCAGCATCACCCCTTCTGAAAGTTTGTTCAACTCCATTATTAATGAGTACAACACCCAATACAGAAAAGGCTTCCAAGAGTACTCTACCTCTTGTGTTTGTCAAGGGGCAGCCCCATTCAACAGCCCACGCATTGAAGTCACCCGCTATTATGACAGGATTTCTTGTAACTGCATCTGTTACTATATTGTCAACTATTACTCGAAAGTCCTCTATAGAATACCTAGGGGGAATATAGCAACTGTATAGTGTGATGCCAGAGACAGTGGCTCGGGCATATCCACATTCTGATGTTATTTTATCTCGTATTGTTAGCGTGCTGGTGTTCCATATCGCCGATGTGTCCGTATTATCGGAAACCCAATTTACAGATCCCATGTTCCGATATGGCTCACTCAGCACAGCGACATCTACATTTAAATCTCGAACGCTTTGCTTAAGAAGCTCTTGAGCTGCCTGGCAATGGTTGAGATTTAACTGTAATATACGCATTTTGATGCCTTAAGTTTTGCTTTAAACCCTAAGTTTCTGTAGAGCTCTTCTGTAGTATGGACAAACTGCACATCCGGTGACATGGTCACTAGCGGTGTTTGTTCCATTCCTACAAAGCAAGCACGACGGTTTATTGGAACAAGTTCCAATTTTGTGGCCAGTTTTGCCACACCGTAAGCAGTTTTTAGAAAGGTCCTGCCCCCTACAGTTTGCTGCTCTATGTCCATAATCAAGACATTTATAGCACCTTCTTGGTGTTACCTTTTCGCGTATTCTGCAAACAACCCAACCAATACGTATCTTCGCCATCTCTATAAGACGGCAAGCTAAGGCAGCACTTACGCCAATGGTGGCAGTTTGCGTTCCTCCGTACGCTCTCCTTAACGATTTAACTGCAGCAGGCTGCAGGGATTTAAAATCGGATTCTCTAATGAGGGCTTCATAGACGTCCTCCTTTGTGGTTACCTCATCTATATCTCTAATCTCGATCCTAATCTCATGGGATAGTGCTCTAACTTCTGCGACCTCACCTAATACCTCTTCTACCGTCGACCTGAACTCACTTGTATTCTGATGCGAGGGTTTACTCAACTCTAACAATAATTCACCTTTCTCAGTCTTCCTGATATTTTTTACGTTTTGGCCCAGATTATCCAGCTTAGGGTCTTTCTTCACTTGTCTGAGAATATCAGCATAGGAAGCATCCCCACAAGTTTTAATAATCAAAGCATCTGGTCGTATTGTCTTTTTTCTATTTCTAGCTCTTGGACCAACTTTAACCCAGTCAGGATCTTTAACATTCGGATCTTGTTTACCAGCCGTGTTTATACCTGTCTCCCTGGGTACAGCATTTTCACTTTTCTTCAATGCCCTATTGGGGGTTGTGCCCTTCTTCCTCTTAGATTTGTTACCCTTTGGGCTAAGAATGTTATCATCTCTTCTGCGCTTTGGGGTTCCACCTATCACAAGGTTTACCCTTGCCGGTTCGTCTGTCTGAGTTTCTCTGCTAGTCCGCGATTTCTCGTCACTACTAACACCTTTGCTACTCAATTCATCTGAAACCTGCATATACAACGCCTGTATCTCACGGGACATTGTCACTATGTCCCTGTGCACGTTTGAGCGTGTCTTCAGAAAATCTAACAACTCTCCTATTTTCACTCCTAATCTCTTCACACTGTTACTGTGGCCCTCATTACTATTGTCGACGGTATTTGACACTGTAACAGGTCTACTACTAACTGCTGTAGGAGGCGATCTCGTGATCACCGACTTCCTTGCAAATGGGTTTTCAACATCTCCCATATTTAACTCATTGTTACTTCGATTTTTATTTTCAAAATTCATTCTAATGGGTCCAAACTCAAAGCCGCTATCTCCGTTCGATGTGCAGTCACGTTAAGACCCCATGGGTCCCTTTGCAAGCAGTGAGGTCCATGCGAGGGTTGACGAAAAGATCTTATGGATCATCCCGCCAGAGCCAGATCCGTGCTAACCGGGGAACGACATCCGAACCTGCACCAACAACCTAATGATGACGAACTTCAAACGTACTTTGAGACTTGCCAAGTTTTAATAGGACGGAGGCAGTTGTGGCATTAGCCTGAGAGCCATTTCTGTAAAATTTCACTCCTACATACTCAAGTCCCAGAATACCACAACCGTCAGCCCAGGGTTCTAACAATTCAAATTCGTATGTCCAGAAATGCCATAATTAAGACCGTGCTGGACTTGATCTTAATGCTTTTCAGCGGTGCGGAATCACAGGTTTTTTAAGGATTTCTACCTAGAATGCCTTCAAACCTGTGATAACTCAGGGCCCGCGGGGTCGTCAATCCCGTTATCCTCATAAGAAGATACCCTTGCGGTAATGTATGTATGTATGTATGTATGTATGTATGTATGTATGTATGTATGTATGTATGTATGTATGTATGTATGTATGTATGTATGTATGTATGTATGTATGTATGTATGTATGTATGTATGTATGTATGTATGTATGTATGTATGTATGTATGTATGTATGTATGTATGTATGTATGTATGTATGTATGTATGTATGTATGTATGTATGTATGTATGTATGTATGTATGTATGTATGTATGTATGTATGTATGTATGTATGTATGTATGTATGTATGTATGTATGTATGTATGTATGTATGTATGTATGTATGTATGTATGTATGTATGTATGTATGTATGTATGTATGTATGTATGTATGTATGTATGTATGTATGTATGTATGTATGTATGTATGTATGTTTTTTTTTTTTTTTTTTTATTATTTGTGGGATGAAAATCATCGAAAGACTCTGGCAGTGGTGGTGTTTGCCAGAAGTGCGAGACTTTAACACGCTAAAAACACCCCTTCACACTGACCCAAATGCTCCCCGTGGTACTACCGCAAGGCTATACGTCTCGGGGTGGGAAAGGTCCTAGACCCTAAATCTAAACTACATGGATTCTTCTGCGAATCTCTTCTAACCTACGAAGTTCCAACAGAACCAATTTTATAAAATTACATACATACGTCCAGTTATACAAAGATTCCAACATGATTGGAACGATGTTGTCCGGCCTAATACTACGCCCTAAGACTACTTCTAAATACGCTCTACCACTATCAAATCGTGGACAGATGAAGAACACATGTTCGGCATCTTCCACGACATTGCCACCACAACTCGGACAAAACGGAACACTGTCATGTCCGAAACGGTACAAGTACGACCTAAAACAACCATGTCCAGTCAAAAACTGTGTAATGTAGAAGTTCAAGTCGCCGTGTCTTCTTGATAACCATACCCTAATGTCAGGTATCAGTAAGTAAGTCCATCTTCCCTTGTCAGTCGCTGTCCATCGTTCTTGCCACTTCCGTAGACACATATCAGTCACACCATTCGTACTGTCCGAAACGGCTTCTAGCTCGATGGGTATCATGCCGGCAATGACAAAGGCGGCCTTGTCCGATACAGTTCGGAATGCGCTACATACTCGCAGGGCGGCCAGCCTATACACAGGGGATATCAGATTCACATATGTAGAGTATTTCAGTGAGCCTGACCATATAGGGGATGCATATTAGATAATGCTTCTTACTACACTGGTTAGCAATCTCCTCTGCAGATATTTTGGACCTCTTGTATTCGGCATGATCCGGCATAGCGCTGAGCAGGTTTTTGATGCCTTAGAACCTATATACTTCAAGTGCTCATGAAAAGACAGACGAGTGTCAATCATGACTCCAAGGTATTTTAAACATTCCTTGGATTCTATGCTACACGTGCCAATATTTAGCCTAATGGTTTCCCTATTTTTCCGACTGCTAATCAGAATCGCTTCTGTTTTATGGTCAGCTAGAGCTAGACCCATTGATCTCAACCAAGACCTTACGATCTGAATACTGGCGTTTGCAATGGTTTCCGCCTCTAGTAACTCTTTTGCTTCACATACTAACGCTATGTCGTCTGCGAATCCAACTATCTTTACCTTCTCCGGCAGGTTTAACCTTAATACTCCATCGTACATGACGTTCCACAGTAGTGGACCAAGTACTGATCCTTGAGGCACCCCACCAATGATCTTTCGTCTTCTAGTACCCTTATCAGTATCATAAACTAGCTCTCTATTTCGGAAATAGTCCTGTATAATTGCCAGTAGATATCCTGGGATGTCTAAACTGGCTAAGGCATCAACAATATGCTCCCAGTTTGCCGTGTTGAAGGCATTCTTTACGTCTAGCGTTACAACTACACAATACTCTTTTGCTCCATTTCTCCACCTCTTCCCTTGGATAGCCTGAGCAGCAGTTTCTACTACAACTTTGATAGCATCTACTGTTGACCTTGCTTTCCTGAAGCCAAATTGGTTATCTGATAAACCGCGGTTAGCTTCAACACAACTTTCCAATCTTCTACAGATTATACTTTCTAGCAATTTCCCACTTGTATCTATCATACACAGCGGCCTATAAGAGGAAGGGTCGTCTGGTGGCTTATTATCCTTAGGTAACAATACTAACTTTTGTCTCTTCCACATTGTTGGAAAAATGCCCTGGCTCAAGCATGCGCTTATTACTTTCAAAAAATAGTCAGGATGGAGTTTAACAGCTTCTTTTAGTATCATATTCGGAATGCAGTCTAAACCTGGTGCCTTCTTGTCTTTAAATTTTGAGACAGCACCTTCTATCTCGGCAATCGTAACCGGAGGAATGTCGAAAAATTCAGCCGGGTAGCTGTGTTGCCATGTCGGAGTTTCCTGTTGGGGAAAGAGATGATCTACAATTCCCTTGAGGAGAGGCTCCTCTCTTGGCGGCGATGGACCAAGACATTTAAGTTTCTTGGTTACCAATTTATATGCAAAGCCCCAAGGATTACTATCTACTTCATCACAAACATTAAGAAAACACCTACGCTTGCTCCTACGAATTGCAATCTTCAACGCTTTCCTTTTATCCTTATATATTTGATGGTGTACACTATTCTCTAACCTACCTCTCGTTCGTGTATACTGCCTTCGGGCACTTATACACTCCGATCGCAAGCTAGCAATTTCATCATTCCACCAGTACACCGGGGGCTTATTTGGTGACCTTTTACGCTTTATCATAGCTACGTTACAGGCATTAGTGATATGACTTACTAATTGCACTGCCATATCTTCAGCTGAACCACTCAGTTCCATGTTCTCCATACAAGCTGCGAAGATATCCTTATCAAAGGTATTTACCTTCCATCCTGTCAAACCTCGTGCTTGTGCAATCACACGGGGCTGTTCATCTTGTACATCTATGATTATAGCGCTATGATCGCTATGAGTATAGATGTCGGATATTCTCCAGTTAACTTGGCTTGTGATGCTGCTACTGACAAATGTAATGTCAATTACCGATCCAGCATCACCCCTTCTGAAAGTTTGTTCAACTCCATTATTAATGAGTACAACACCCAATACAGAAAAGGCTTCCAAGAGTACTCTACCTCTTGTGTTTGTCAAGGGGCAGCCCCATTCAACAGCCCACGCATTGAAGTCACCCGCTATTATGACAGGATTTCTTGTAACTGCATCTGTTACTATATTGTCAACTATTACTCGAAAGTCCTCTATAGAATACCTAGGGGGAATATAGCAACTGTATAGTGTGATGCCAGAGACAGTGGCTCGGGCATATCCACATTCTGATGTTATTTTATCTCGTATTGTTAGCGTGCTGGTGTTCCATATCGCCGATGTGTCCGTATTATCGGAAACCCAATTTACAGATCCCATGTTCCGATATGGCTCACTCAGCACAGCGACATCTACATTTAAATCTCGAACGCTTTGCTTAAGAAGCTCTTGAGCTGCCTGGCAATGGTTGAGATTGTATGTATGTATGTATGTATGTATGTATGTATGTATGTATGTATGTATGTATGTATGTATGTATGTATGTATGTATGTATGTATGTATGTATGTATGTATGTATGTATGTATGTATGTATGTATGTATGTATGTATGTATGTATGTATGTATGTATGTATGTATGTATGTATGTATGTATGTATGTATGTATGTATGTATGTATGTATGTATGTATGTATGTATGTATGTATGTATGTATGTATGTATGTATGTATGTATGTATGTATGTATGTATGTATGTATGTATGTATGTATGTATGTATGTATGTATGTATGTATGTATGTATGTATGTATGTATGTATGTATGTATGTATGTATGTATGTATGTATGTATGTATGTATGTATGTATGTATGTATGTATGTATGTATGTATGTATGTATGTATGTATGTATGTATGTATGTATGTATGTATGTATGTATGTATGTATGTATGTATGTATGTATGTATGTATGTATGTATGTATGTATGTATGTATGTATGTATGTATGCATGTATGTATGTATGTATGTATGTATGTATGTATGTATGTATGTATGTATGTATGTATGTATGTATGTATGTATGTATGTATGTATGTATGTATGTATGTATGTATGTATGTATGTATGTATGTATGTATGTATGTATGTATGTATGTATGTATGTATGTATGTCTGTATGTATGTATGTATGTATGTATGTATGTATGTATGTATGTATGTATGTATGTATGTATGTATGTATGTATGTATGTATGTATGTATGTATGTATGTATGTATGTATGTATATTACATATTTGATTCTTTAATAATTCTGAAAGTATGCTAACGCTTCATTAAATATTGGAAATGAAAGTTTGCTTTGATACGATAAACTTTAAACGATGGCTGTATGCAAAAAGACCTTCAAAGCGTTGCTAAGAAATTCATAATTCCATATAAGAGTATAAAATTATATAAAGAACATTAAGAACAGTTTTTTTTTCGTCTTCATAATAGTCTATTATAGTGTCTAATTTTATTTTAATTTTTCTGCAATAAGGTATAAATAATTTAAACTATTTATTATTATATTTCGGACGAAAACTAAGGTAAAAATAAATGCAATGTCATGTGTGCCATAGGTTTTAATGTAATAGAGAAAGTTTAATTTAAGAATCAATAATGTATTAATAAAGTTTGATCTATAAGTCGAACCGAAATCTGTTTTTGGAACATCATACAGCATTTCGAGATTTTTAAATGCAAAACAGTCTAACTTCTATATTGATTACAATAGTTTTCAGCAATAACGACTTACGTGAATATTCTTACGGGACGTATTATTGAAACGCTCAAACAGATTTACTTTGCTACTATCTGATCACATTTTTTAACAGCTTTTTTAATTTTCTTACTCTTTTTCGCTCAGTAGATAACACTAATATCCACATAACTGGTTTTTGCTTGACACCTTTATACAAAATTATTATGACACATATTTACGAAACTTTTAAAAGAAAAGCTAAAAAAATGTCATATCAATGACGCAATTTCAAACAGATTTTGGATTGGCCCTCCTGAAAAAATTCATTTTGAGACATATGCCGTTATTGACGAAAACCACATATATATTTTACCAGGTGATTTATAAGTCGAATTATGATTTCTTAGTTAAATAGTAGATTTTATTTGTTAAGAAAGAATTAGGAAAATGTCAACTTTTCTTAACTCTTTTTTATAGTCAAATAAAATTATTTTCTTTTTTTTCTTTTTTATGTGCAAATAAAAAATTTGCGTATACAAAACTTGCCCTTACATACCGTCATATAAAATGCAAAAGGCCTATCTCCAGTTTAAAAATTTAACCATTGTGATTATAAAAGCTAACTTTTGGATAGTATCATTAATCAAGCCTGAATTAATGATACTGTGCTGAAAAATAATTTTTACTATCACAATAGTTTGCTTTTTATTAAGTTTTTTATCTCTCCTGAAAAATTTTAAAAAATGTAGATGGGCCCTTTTGCATTTTATATGACGATACATACTATGTTGTTGTTTGTTACAATTAAACTTCAACGTTAGACTATTCCACAGTGGAGTTAATCACAAAATAAATGGTGATAGATTCATAACTTCTTAGATTTACCTAAAATTTGGAGGTAAACTTTCAGATAATTTCTTTGAATAATTATTTCTAAAATATTCAATATCTTTTAAAGTGTAAATGATGAAACAGAACTGGGGCTAGACGAGTTTTTCCATACGCAGTAAAAAGCAGTCAATATCTTGTAAAGTGTAAATGATGAAACCGAACTGGGGCTAGACGAGTTTTTCTATACAAATTGCCATTAATCATACGCCGTAAAAAGCAGTCATGGAATATAATCAATTTTATTTTGAGAACGTTTTTTCTCATGCTGTCAGTTTTAGCCACTTATTCTCTCCACAATGTTGCCGTGTTTTAATAAAATTTCATAAATTTTTCATACGAAATATAAGAACAAAAGAAAATAAACAGTAATATGAGAGAACTTTGAAGCTAATGCCGTCGATTTAGCTTTGGGCCTGTTTATTGGGCAGCGTTTTTGCCTCAAGCTGCAGACTTAGTTCTGTTTCATCATTAACCCATATCCTGTATTCATGGGTCAAAATTGCACAAACAGTTTTTATTACTCATTATTTTCACTACTATTGAATTGATTTTTTTTTTAATTTTTGTACAATTATTATTTTATTGAATAACATGTAAATATAAAATATAAATCTCTTAGCTCTTTTCGCAATGTCTGTGTGGAAAAACTCACGCATTTGGCACACGTGGGTCAAAATTGCCCAATACAATAAAGTCAAAGTATAAAGTGGTGGACATGCTGAGTAAAAGAATGTGGTTCTTATAACAGGATTACTAGCATCAACAAAACTAAAAAAGATAAATTTATTCTTTACAAGTGCAACTGCTTGAGGGTATCAAAAATGTACGGAAAATGTTCAATCCTGTTCGATATGTGACAGTGGATGAGCAACTAGGTACATTTCGTAGATGTTGCCAATTTGAGCAGCTAGATATCATTCACGTTTATAATGAGATGAAATCCGGACTTGATATATTAGATTAACTAATGAGAACAAACTCCTGTAGAAAAAGAACAAGTCGATGGCCACAGACAGTATTATACTACATTTTGGATATATCAGCCTATACAATACATATAGAACGAATCTACTACCAAGCAGTCATGCCAAAGTAATCGTCAAAAGCGTTCAAAGTCACTTAGCAAACAACTCAAAGGTACAAATTTGAAAAGTGGATGCATCTTATTTTACCCAAATCGCTACAGAACAACGAAATATTCCAAAAAATGTTCGGACTGTAATAACTTTATTTGCAAAAACCATTCCGAAACCCATATTACATGCAATGAATGCAAAAAATTAAAATTAAATTAACGAAAGTTAATAAATACATGAATATTTTGTATTGGGCAAAATTGATTCACTAATGTCATATGCGTTTTCTTTTTGGAATACAGGATAAGGGTTAAAGTCGATGAATTGGAGAGGGTACGTTAGTACTTGGGCGGCAAGTAGAATTTAAAAATGTGAAAATTATTGAAATATGCTAGCTTTTGTACATATAAAAGATGTTAACACCCGAGGTAAAAAAAAATGAGGGATGTTATAAGTTTTAAATGTACACATATCTGTATCCCTGTCGGTGCCATCGTAGAGCCCAAAACTGCTAAAGTGATTTAATCCTGAGTGCTGTTAGCTATATTTAAAAAAGATAAGTCCACCGTATCTCCTAAATGACTACATCGATTTTAATTAAATTTTCGTTTGTGTGATAAGTGACTTAATTTAAAATCTGCTAACCTATACTTGCAGAAAACCGGTCCAACTGTTTTGAAGTTATCACACTATTTCTGCGATATACTGTATCGGTTATTTTTAAAATTTTTATTTGAACTTATTAAATATATCAGACTCATATCATACAATTTATATTAACTAACTTTGATTTTACCTTGGGCACTACTGTGCATTCTCTTATTATATAAATTCTTTCGATTATTTCTCTGAACAAGTCTTTTTCTACTCTTCTCCAAAAGTATGCTTGGTTGAACAAATGAAATATTTTCTGACCACACAAACGACAGTGAATTTCAAGAAAAGGAATTCCTTGATATAAGAACTCAGAGTTGAAAAGGAAATTTCGTAAACCATTTTGACAACAATTTTTATTTTCTTTAAATATAACTTTCTAATAAACAACTTGAGGGTCATAACAAACAAAAGCAACAATACACATAAACATTTTTTATGCACATAAACAGGAATAGTAAATTCGTACATAATTACATAAAAAGTTGTTTACATAAAAATAAAGATTTAAAAAAGTTTAAAGCAGATTATTTAAGGACATACACAATTTGGCATTATGGAACTTACTGTGGACAAGAAAAATATTTAAACAAAGACTTGAATGTAAAGCAATTTGAGAGTTACGTAAGATTAAATTCTATAGAAAATCATATACTGAGTGGATCTGAAACTAAAATCTAAATTTATTATCGAGTGCCCTAAAAAAAATAAATAAAAATATTAAATAAAGGATGTTATATTTCAATGATTTTTTTTTGTTCTTCACTATAGCATTTTCAGTTTTTATCTGAATTCATTCAGTCTATTATAGCTTGAAATTTTTTAGATCGAATGGATTTTCAATAGAATTATAAAACTATGGATTGTTTTATGTGTTGTACAAAAGAGCTTCTGAAATAACAGGAATTAATGTGTACCCCCGTAGTGTAGTGGATAGTGTGCTAGACTCTGGGTCTTTCTGCAGAAAACCCAAAAGTAGGCTTACGCACAATGTGTGTCTGTTTAAAATAAATTAATTTAAATTAATATAAATTAAATTAAAATAAATTAATATATAATGAAAATGATTAAAAACTTAATTAAGTGTTCAATTTGATTAGCCACTAATCGACACGTTATTTAATAGATTTCCTAACAAAATATACAGAACTATGATAGAAATCGATTTCGAAAACGAAGCAGTTTTACAAGTTGTTTTTAGAGCTCCCTATTGTTTTCGCTTTGCTGTCCGTCCGTTTGGCGATCACACGCTTCTATCTCGAATTAAGGAAAGTTGATGAAGGTTATAAGTTAAAGAGTGTTCTCTAGCGAGCAAGAAAACATGTTGAAATTTTAATGTAATAAACAAACAATTGTTATATAGACACTTGACATTTTAAAAGTTATGGTATTATTATACAGAATACACCAATAAATACTGAAATATAAACAAAGTTAAAATTAGACGGTATTCTATTAGTTAATGTAATTTTCAGGCTATGTTAATTCTGCTTTCTCCCATTTTCATATAGATTTGCTCTACTACGCGAAGTAGAGCTGCTGTGTATCTCTGTTGCGATTTAAAACTGGATTGATGATCGGCTAACAGTTTTCTATCGGACACAGATTCTGTGTTGTAATATTTTCGCCTCATTCAATGGATTCTAGAATAAAATTAAATATTTAGTTTTTTTAGCATTTTTAAGTATTGAGCGTTTCATTAGCTTTCGCGGTTGTTCTGGGAATGATATTTGCTATAAAACACACCGCAAAAAAATGAGTATAAAGATTGAAAGCACTATACATCTACTCTCGAAAAACAAGAAATTATTATAATCCCAGGACGAAATTAAAAGTTATGACCACTTCTTGTATGTTGACTTGGGTCCACATGGAAAATTAAACATTGTTATCTTTTAAAATAATTCTTTACAAATATTTATACATGAGCAAAAAGAAGGCTAACTCTTCTTTTAAGTTATACTAACTTCAATAAAATTGACCAACAATTTTAAAAGTTATGTAAATTGTAATTAATTATTCGTAGCAAAATACAACCTACTTAATACATTCCTCGAAAACCCATAGTGCGTTAGAATCAACATTTTTTTAAAGCCAATCGGAAATTTCTAAACGGGTAATGTTTTATATGTCGTTCTACCCTTCCACTTTTTTAACTTTATTTG
The DNA here is from genome assembly GCA_956483635.1 of Panzeria rudis. Lineage (NCBI taxonomy): Eukaryota > Metazoa > Arthropoda > Insecta > Diptera > Tachinidae > Panzeria > Panzeria rudis. The sequence goes on from OY101449.1 coordinate 128,410,273, forward strand.
CCGTCCTAAAATTTATAGAAAAATTCGAATTAAAAGTTATTCCACCTCATATTAACCAACAGGTGGCCATCCATTTTCGAATTGGACAAAACTTTGTGTGAACTTTTTCTAGTATATTAAAGTAATGGATATCAAATTTTGGATTTCTAACTCCTTCGGTTATGGAGATATGATATCATCAAAACTAGAATAATTTATCTATTAATTTGAGTTTACTTAAAAAGTATTTAATATCTCCAAAAATGCTTAAGTTACAGATTCCAGTAACATACCGGTTGAAAGGTTATAAGCCCCCCCACAATGACGTAACCTAAAATTTTCGCGAAGCACAAAAATCAAAAATTGTTAAATTCCCGAAATATCTTAAAAAGCGGAATTTTCAATTTTTCAATATCACCTATGGGTAATTCCATGTCAAATCAACTAATAGTTAGACACGACCCCTTTCGATTTTGATTAAATTTGTTCAGATGTTTTCTTTAAGCCTATAACGAACTTATGCCAATGGGAAAAAATTAAAAATTTTTATTTCAGAAGTTATGACATATCCAAAATATTATATATCGTCAAATTTACCGAAAATGTTAAATTTAGTTTTTAAATATCTCGAAAACTATTTTATATACAAGATTGGTTTGTATGTCATTTTAAGCAGAATATTTGAAGCTACGAAAAATGTATAGGACATACATTTTTTTTTTTGAAAAATTACTTATCTGCAAAGTTTTGAAACTTTCGAAACTGATTAAATCAAAACCCAATATTTTTTTTTTTTGGCTGAATTTTTTTTATATAATATCTCTAAACGTCCTTAAAAAATCCTGAAATTTTAAGGTTTTTTTTCTTTTTGAAATATGACAAAAAATGTACCTTTTTAACACAAAATTTTCAACATAAAATTTCACCGAAAAAACAAATGCACAAATTTGTCAATGTTTTTACTTTTTTCCCTTCAAAAACTTTAAATTAAATTGAATTTTATACATATTGCTCAAAATTACAGATTTAAATAATTTTTCATACTATATTGTTTAAGCTTGCGAAAGAAAAAAAAAATCATATCTCAAAAAAGAAAAAAAAAACACCTTCTCCAAATTTTCACAATTTATTAAGGACGTTTAGAGGTATTATATCCCTTTCAGACCGTGATGCATCGATTGTGCGGGTGGGTTTCGGTGTCAATATTTTCCCTTCTATTTGACCAATGTCAAATAGACCCGCATGCAATGATTGCGCTTATTGTTGTTTATGTTTGTTTCTCACATTTTTCGCATTATTCATACTAAACAATAAAAAAAGTTTGAAAAAATATGTCATATTGGGCTTTGGTTATCTCAAAATTAATTATTAGAAATTAGACCGAGATGCATCAATTTTGCGTGTCCAGAAAATCCTTGAAGGATATAAAAATCGTAAAACCTAAACATTGGTTATATTTTCACACGATATAGAGACCATATATTAAAAAAAATAAACTGAAATAATTTCCAGTAGTTTAGCGTCAGGTCTGAAAGAATGTGGGGCTTTGGTTTTTTCAAAATGAAATTAGACCGAGGGTATAAAAATAGTAAAATCTAAACATTAATTATATATTCATATGATATAAAGACCATATATTCCAAAAATTATGAAAGAATTCCCTGTAGTTTAGCGGCAGGTCTGAAAGGGATATAAAAAAAAAATTCAGCCGAAAAAAACATAGGTTTTTGATTTAGTCAGTTTTGAACTTTGCAGATAAGTAATTTTTCCAAAACAAATTGTTGTTCTATGTATTTTTTGTTGCCCCAAATATCCTCCTTAAAATCGCATAAAAAACATCCTTGTATATAAAATAGTTTTAGAGATAAATAAAAACTAAGCTCAACACATTCTGTAAATATGGCGAAATAATGACATTTTGAATATGTCATAACTTTTAAAATAAACATTTTTAATTTTTTCCTTTAACGTAAATTTGTGATAGCATGTATGACAACATCTAACCAAATTTCATCAAAATTGAAAGGGGTCGTGTCTAACTCTTACTTGATTTGACATGGAATTACCACTATATCTTAGCGAAAGTAATGTACTAAGTACTAGTATACATATCCACTATATTAATATGTAAGGTCCCGAGGGACCTTGTTGGTTATTGAACGTTGAAAAAATTGCTGGTTATCGGAAGGTTAAATCATGCAAAAACTGTTTTTGATTTTAAAACTTATGCGTTTATTTTATGAAATATTTTACTATGCTTTCAACGGACACGAAAAAAGCATTTGAAATGAGGATCGCCTATATATTTGTTTGTATAGAAGTCGTTTAAAAGCTTTAGACAGGTGGGGCAAAAAAGGGAGTATACAAGTAGATGTGCTTTGTCCTGATTGGGAATGATTTTAGCATAGTTCTAACCATTTGTATATGTGGTAATGAAATCGACTATGGTGGAAATAGATTCATTTGTATGCTATCCAGGCCAACTGCATTGGACTTTGCATCTCGAAATTCCTTAGACTAGAACAATCAAAGGAAAATTGACTAGCGACATTTTCGAAGGATGTTTGTTTATATAAATTAAGTTGAACACGTTCTCGAGGAATATTGATATACATTTGTCTCACTAAAATCATTTATGTCTGTATCATCTGTGTAAGATGCTGTTTTAACAACAGCAATACTTTAAACTTGCATTCATGTTAACATTCTGTATCAATTTAACTTAAATGTACTTTTACCTGCATTTATATATATATATATATATATATATATATATATATATATATATATATATATATATATATATATATATATATATATATATATATATATATATATATATATATTTTTTTATTTTTTTTTCTCCTCGTTAAGAATTTCTTGTTTTCTCTTTTACCCTGTACAATATTTTCACATAAAAGTTTTTATTTATTATTTTACTGTTGAAAATAAGAATCATATTGTTGAGTGCTGATAGCATATAAAGAATATGTACAATGTTAGCACTTTGCAACGCATACTAAATAGTTTCAGCAATGTTTTGTATTGTGGTCATAGAGGGCAAAATCCAAAACAAAAAATGCACACGCGAATATTTTAAATTCATTACCGTAAAGATTCAAAAGCTAAAAATATACATGTGAATATCAAGTGTATGCATTTAAAATAAATAAAGAATATACAAATAAATTTTATTGTATAGTATGTTTTAACACATATATGTTTAAAAAAAAATTTTTTTTTGTTGAGGTTTAAGCAATGTCTGTATGCATTTCGTTTGTACTTTACTAACTCATCAGTAGACTACAGCCATACTTTTTAAACCTCTAATTTTATGCACAGACTTTCAAAAATCAATTGAGAATTTACAATCACAATAGAATAAGCGTAGTCTGGATAGAAATTTATACAAAATCTAACAAACAATTTATATAAGATGCGAGGTTTGAAACTTTGTAAATGTATGGTTGAAATCTACTAATGATTTGGTAAAGTACCAAGAAAATGCATATAGACATTGCTTAACCCTCAACAAATAAATCTTTACTTTAAAGAAAATTGAGAGAATATCTCAAATAATAAATTTAATAAATAAATAAATATTTATTTAGCTTTTCTAAATTTTCTATTGACACGCTTATATCAATCCATTTGCCCTGCAGTAAATAGTGGTACAATATGTGACAGAGTCGTTAGACGTGAAAAGAGAACATATCACGTAACTAGAACAAAAATGTTTAAAAAAAGTTCTTCACTGTACAAATAGATCATTTCCAATCAAAAATATTTGTTTAAATTACACTAATTTGAATGGTATTAAAGAAATCAACACAGGAAAAGTACTTAAAGTTTGGATCTAGAATCTATCACAGAGAATCTTAATTATGTCAACTGAACTCCCCCAATGACAACGCCAAGTAAAGTTCAAGAACTCAAACCGGTTGTTAGTCCTTAGTAACCAGTCACGTGACTTGTCTTGTCCCGCCAGGGTATCTAGTGCAAATATTAACACTTTTTTTTCTTTTGTTTTTATAAGTGTTTATTTATTGCAAAAATATGTAAATTTACGTGTACTTTAAATAAACAAAAAGTTATTGAAGTTTGTATATACTTAGTCATACACGGATACCTCAAGTATAAAGCCTATTTACCAACCTACACTATTGTACTTTCGATATTTTTCAAATTAAATGCTTATATATAATATGTTAGTAATATTATTTTATGATAATTGATATGTAATGAAAATATATCATATATTAATACTTATCGGTTAACTAGAAGCTGTTGTTTGCAAATGACATGGTCCATTACTACATAACATAGGACCATGTTGTAACTACTCAATTTCAGCTAAAATGTACCGCCTAGTCCAATATTATCTTTAGGAAAATTATAAACATACAGAAGCATGAAATGAGAATGTATATTTTTTGGAGATGCTTCCCTGTAGGCCAAGTCTATGAGAGGTAACCGATGCATGTGCGAAAAAAGGATTTATCACAGATAACGACTTGACGACAGTTCTAGCCATCATTTACGAACAAAGTGAAAGAATTTCGTTGATAACAACAATCGAATCGAACCCACTACCTCCACACTTATAGAATAGCATGCTACCTGCTAGCTTACTGAAATACTCAAAAAACTTTATACAAAAACACGTTTTTTATTTAGATAAATAGAAGCAAAACAACTTCGATGCAGTTATTGATCTTATTGTCGGCAAGAAAGCCGTACACACGATAACTGCAATGCAGCTGTTACTCTTCTTGTCGGCAATAAATCTGTACACACGATAACTTCGATGCAGTTGTTACGCTTGTTGTCGGCAATACAACTATACACACGCTAGCTTCGATGCATTTATTACTCTTGTTGTCATCAATACGGCTTTGTAACACAAATTTTGTCAGAACAAATGCTTTAAACACCACAATATAACCACCTTGTCGCCATATTTATTGCAAAATGAGTTTTATATTCGACAAATCATTGATTGATTGTCTTGCAGAAAATATCGGCCGAAAAGTCGCCGATAACAAGAGGAACTACAGGGTTCTTTTATTTTCATGCTTATTTATGTGCGTGCCTGTTTTGCAATTAATTTGTACCTAAAGTACGGATGTGTTATGTTGTGCGTATGAAAATTAGGGTAGACCCATTTCGTATGAAAAGTATATCATTATTAAAACTTCTCTATTTAAAAAAGAATGTACATATATTTTATTTGCGTTTTCGCTGAGAAATGAAATCAGTTTCTGCAAACGTGAGTTAGGAAGTTATTCTACGCTAAGATCCTATAGAGCGTTACTATTAGTGTTTTCTTTTCCAAAATAAAATACCACCTGAAAATTTTTATTTTTATTTGACAAGAATAGAACTTAAATTGTATAAAATATTTGCATTGTTTAAACATGTATAAGCGTAAAAAGAATAAATCATCTGCAATTGTTTTTCTATCAGTATTAAAATTTTATATTATTCGAATATTTATAGCAAAACACCTATAATTATTATATTATTATAATTCTACGTCTTTTTAATAGAGCCGCTAATTAACAAAAGTTTGTAAAATATATGACAGTAAGAATTTGCATACTCGTATATACCAAACAACACCCAGTTGTGTTAATTCATTGTGTATGTACTTTAAGTACTCTCTGTAGACAACACCAGCCTTGACACATGAATTTCAATTTGTGTTTTGCCGAATAATCCAAACGATAACCAAACGACAAACAATGTAAGTCTTTAGTAACAAACATTATTAGATTATTAGACAGCTTTTACTTCCTAAAGTTGAGCCAAATATAATATTGTATGAGAACTATTTTGGCAAGGAAAAAATCATTGATATTATACATACATGCAAATAATTTTGTAATTATGTATTGTTTAAAAAGTTTTAAGTTTTACTGCAGTTTGATATTATGACCAAATAAATGTGTTAGTTCAAAATGCAAATATTCTACAATCATCAAATATATTCTCCTATTTAAATTGATTTAATCAATTTAAACATACACAAAAAATTTTACATAATTTTCATAATCTCATAAATATACTATATATAAATTTTTACTATATTTTGTAAAATCAAATATTACAGCTAGTAAACATTAGAATTATTTTTAAAATTTAGCGCATCCCTGCAGGAAAATTTGTCGCAATTGCCGTCAACGGACTCGTCTCATGACCAATTCAAAAAGATATAGCTCTTAAAATAATTCCTAAAATTTGCAGAAGATATTACATTCCCTTAGGATGTGAAAAAATTCTGCTGGTATTGCTGTTAAATCAAATGCATTATTATATTTATATTCGCAATTTTTCCCTAAATTAATATTTTACATATGCAGTTTTATAAAAAAACACATTGAAATTGATTAATGTCAGGTATAGCTAGATCCTATACGCATTTCTCTACTGATAATGTAGATCATCAGGGAACCTTTACCCAAATATTTCTTAGAACAACTATATGTAGTATACTACAGTAAAGTCTCATTTAAAGAAATAAATAAACAAGGTCAATCAAGTGCTTTTATTTTTTACCACCATACTATATTTTTTTAATACCATACTTCATATCCACACGGAATAAGTTATCAGCAAAAAATTTTCAAATAAAAGTTTGTTTGAAATAAAATTTAATTTTCAGAATATGTTCTTTGCTCAATCAGAAAATTTTTTGTTTTTTGTTTTATTTAGGACGCAAACACCAAAACCAACAAAAACCAGTTTTCTGTGTCGTAGAAAAACAACTAAGATGACGGCGTACACACAAATAACAACAACAATGATAGCAAAAGGAATGATTTGTAATAAGTTGGTTTACTGAAGATTGCTGAGTTAATCAATTCGTTCATGTTGTTGCATTAATTCAAATTAATTTTTTGGAGTCTTTAGATAAAAATACAGAATTGAACACATTTAACAAAGTGTAATTTTATAAAATCTTAATGATTATTTTAAAATTTAAAACTTAAAAATATTTTCAAGAAAAAATATTTACATATTTAGACAAAAAGTTTGTTTGATATACATACAACAACAAATTCAGTAAATAATTTTGTTGGATTCAGTAAAATATTATGTTTAGAATTTTTAAAAATTTTAAGACAATTTGTTTTATATATTCTGACAAAAATATTTTTTGATATATTTCAGAAAAGTCAGTAAATATTTTTGTTTGATTAAAAAAATTATTTGATAGGACACTTCCTCATAGCTCCTTTTATACAGAGGCATGCTAGCCTCTATATTTCTCTAACCGGACTCTGGTTGTAGCAGCCTTACCCTTTCCGACCAGGCAACAGCACCATAAGTAATGATAGGTCTCACTATAACAGTATATATCTATTTCAAGATTTTTGGTGTCCAACCCCTTGTTTTACCTGCAACATGTTTACCAGCAACCCCATGTTTTACCATGTAAACAGTCGCCTCTAAATGCTGTCTTCATAACAGCTATAAGTCTAATACCACTCCCAGATACTTTACCTCCGATGAGCTTTCATTTTGCATGACATCTACTCGGATATTTTTCCACCGTGGAAGTGCCTTCCTCCGTGTGAAATGAACAATTGTAGTCTTTGCAGGGTTGATATTTAACCGTACAGATAGACACCATTACTTCACTGTCCTTAATACATTCTATATAATAACACACAACGTCTCTCCAAATTTTCCCCTTGCAATGATAACGATGTCATCGGCATATGCCTGACATTCTATAGTCTGTGCAAGAGTTCGTCAACGACGAGGCTCCACAGTAGTGGAGATAGTACAGCGCCTTGGCGGCATCCTCTGATCGTCCTTACTGTAAGGTATTCCCCCCCGACCGCAGAACTACCATCAAGCATGACCCATATCCATCCCGATATAGTGTTTACAACTCCTTTCTTTTTAAACGCACAAGTAACGGCAGAGTGCTCTGTATTGTCGAAGGCCCCATCGACATCCAGAAATGCACAGACCGTAACGTATATTGTTGTTTGTCAGTGGATACAGTGCAGTGTCCGTTGAACGACCTGTATGAATGCTGCCGCCGATGCAACGGCCCCCTACACAAGATAGTTGATAGGTGCTTAGGACCTTGTTATTTTGAATTTGCGTTATTGATCTCTTCAACAAAAAGTAAAAATTTCGAGAGATAAAGAAAAAACAAAAAATAATATTTATATAAAATGATGCGATTAAATTTTCCAACAGCATTGGTTAAACTAGTAAAAAGCTTCCTTTCCGAACGTAGTTCTAGTGTTTATATTGGTTTAAATCAGTCCACACAAACGGAAATAATTGATGGGGGTCCGCAGGGATTCTGGCTCTCACCCCTACTTTATAATATATATACAGCAGGCTGTCCAACAGTATGATACGGCAGATGATACATCTATTCTTATTTCGGATATTTTTTCAACTAATGTATTATCCAAATTGCAAACAGCATTAAGCGAAATTCACTCATACTTCGTAAAATGTAAAATTTTTGTAAGCCCACAGAAAACTCAGGCTATATACTTTACCGATATCTCTTGATAACACTACTGTACCCTGGATGAATAAGGTGAAATACTTGGGGGTCATATTGGATCCCAAACTCAAGTTTAAAGATCATATACCATATATTATTGATAAAGTGAACTATGTCACAAGACTTTTATATTCTTTAATCAACAGAAAATCTAATCTCAGCTTGCAAAATAAAACCTTAATATTAAAAACAGTATTTCACGCAATAATGTTCTACGCAGTACCAGTCTCGTCAAAAGCAGCGCAATGATATTTAAAAAAGTTACAAATTACCCAGAACAAACTTCTAAAAATGATTCATAATCTACCTTGGCACTACTCTACAAGACGACTACACTCACTAGCCAACGTGGAACTTGTCAATAATAAAGTACTTCGACTCACAACAAATTTTAACATCAGATGCCTTCAATCCGATCATGCACACATTAATGAGATTGAGATTATAAAATCGATAATTATTACAAGAATTTATTATACATATGTTTAAGCAGAAGAGGAATAAATCCCAAACTCTTTATGCAATACTGATAAATTATTTAATTTACACAACAATAATACATATGTAAATAAAGATCTGATTTGATTTCATTTGATATTTTAATAAAATAAAATAATAGCAATACCATAATCAAAGGTATAAAATGTGGTGTTTAAAATGGATTTAAATTTGGCCAATAAAATTTTATTATTTACCACCCACTGAGAGCGTTAATAATAAGTTTTTCGTACGGATGCAAGTGTGTTTATGAAATAGTTATAAGTACATTGCTATTCAGCAGTTATCGCTTTTTTAAGGTATACACCCAGTAAACACGATGGCTTGATTTGAAATTTAAGGTGTTGTCAAAGGTTAAGTTTTCACACATGAGTACTAAATAATTTGAGAATTAAAAATTTCTCAACAAAAGGTAGACACACACATATCGCAAACTAAGCATATTATCAAATTATTCTCCAAAGCTGTTCGCAGAACTTTGTTAATACTTTTTTTAAATATACTTTGACAATAAATAAATTTAGTTGCAATATATTTTTCAGAATCTTTTCAACGGAAAAAAATGTTAGCTAGTAAGTAATATTATTTTATTGTGCATGTAGTATTTAAGACTTGGGTAAGGAATATTCATCTAACATTTATTCAGAGATTAGCATTAATTTAATTTAAATTTTCATTTCAAACTTTTGTCTTGGCTGGAAAAATGATGAAAGTGTTTGATATCATATTTTAAACGTTAGCGTTATGTTTGTTGGTTAAAAACATGCCCAGTCCTATTGTCCTGTGTGTTTGTATATGTATATCTCTTTTTTAATTGTTTTCTATTTTCGTGCAAGATATATAAATTTTTGAGCCTTCGTTTGTGTGGTACAAAAAAAGAAAGAATAATAATAATAAAACTTAAGTACTATAACCTTTCTGAGTTAGAGACTTGTTAAAGCAGCACAGTATAAACTAAGAGCAATTGACTTTTAATTATTCACGAAAAATTATTATTTAAAAATCGACAGGCTCTTATATGAGTTTCGTTTATTTTCATTTATAAAGTACACATAAAAAATAGACAAGAATTATGTTCAATAAAACCACGTTATTGAAAAAAATATGAGTTTCAATAACATTTATCATTAACTTAATATAATGTTTCGTTATATATATGTATTTCTTTCTCGTGCGTTTACCTATTTTCATACATAAGTTCTAAAAACAAGTTTTATCTCATAAAAAAATATCTGGGATATGGGTCAGCTGTAGAGAGTATACTTTACGTCCGTCAAGCCCGGGCTCGTATTCCAGACAAGTCAAAATTTTTTTAATATATATTTTTTTCTTTTGAAATAATTTTGTTACCAATATAGCGGAATTCTTTGTCACAGGATATATGAAAACAAATAATTATTGAATACCTGGATATGTGTGATGAAACACGAAAGTTATTTTTTCTGTATAATTTCATACCACTGTAAAAATTTTTAGGTTTTTAGCAGCATGTGACGAGCGGCTGCGCTTGTGTAAGGCCTTTCTTGATTGTTGTACTTATATCTCTTGCTTACAGATAAGCACGAGGTAATGCAAAACTTCGAATCACTAAAAAAATATTTATTTTTCAAGTTAAAGTTCTTCCAAGTGGTAATTCTGCATATACATTATATCATGCCTCTTGTAAGCAGGTTTGTCAGCAAAAGTATTTCTTCTCTCCAAAATTCCATATAACAATAAGACAGTGTGAAAAAATATAATATTTGTTCTCTTCTGACAAATATGTTGAATATATTAAAATATTGATTTTCTTTTTTGTATTGAAACTTCAAGATATGCAGCTTTTAGCTAAGGACCTTTATTAATTAATCTAAAAATTTTTTTTCTTACGTAGCTAGTTTCACATACAATTATATCAATAAAACTTTATATACGCATTAATAGCTTAAACGACATGAAACAACTAATTAGTGTGATTTATTAAGCTTATAGTTTAAGGATAATTAAATGTTCAGTCATTCAAAAATATACAGACATGTGTATGTAGTATATTAGACGAATAATAGCTATGAAAATCGAATTGCTTTCTCAATATTTTTGAATAAATGGTTCAACTTATAAAGAATTTCATTCACGGAACTTCAAAATAGATACTAGGTATATTTGCATTATTTTACAGCGCAACTTATTCAGTAACTTTTGGCTAGTTAAATAGAAATAATGTTTGCGTACAAAAGTTAGCGCTTGCCATCCAATTAAATTCAGCATTAGTTTATACAAATTATCAATAATGTCAACAATGCTATTTTACTGCTTCAACAATTTTTATTTTAGGAAGGTTATATTTTTCTAATGCTTTTTTTAAGGCAATATAGATGGCTAAACACGAAATAATAATATAAATTTCATTTCGATCATTGCTCAGATGTGCTAAGCATAAAAAATAATAATTTCGGCCATTGTTCATATAACGGTATACATATTTGTGTTTTTCGATGTGTACTGTTATGTAAAGCAATATCCAGGCTAGTTCGATTAACTGATATTATACCTTACTTAAAGGTTAAATTACGAGTCGATTAGCTTTGATCGAATAAATAATGTATGATTTATAGTGGACCAAAGTTTCTGAAATTTTTAACATTTTTATCCAATTGTTGTCATTTCGGAAGATGTTTTGTACCACAAAGAAAAAAAAATGTTATAGTAATTGCAAAAATTTTATTGAATAAAAACTAAAAATAATGTAATGAAAATAAACGAAGACACTAGCAGTGTAGTTAACATCAATCAAATAGTGAATAAAATTCTCGTATGTAAATTTCCTAAAGAATGTGTACAAATAATAACTACCGGTGGTACGCATGAGCCCTGATGATAGAAGTGTATCGACTTCAGAAATAAGCTTTGTGCTGTTTTGCTAGTCCGTTTACTAATTCACTGCATTTTTTTTACTGAAAATGAAATTAATTTCTTTCTGTGTAACTTCTTAATTTCTTGGAAATATTTGGAAACCTTACGATGAGTAGATTTTGAAACTTGTAAGCATGCTTAAACAATCATATGTCATTGGCTTATTCGCACTTACTACGAATAAGTCGTAGTAAGACATATTGAAAGTTTCCTTATTGTTGTTATTGCGAATAACAATATGTTTCTGTGTCTGTTGCCCTTTTTACATATATCTTGAGCTACCTTTTACAACTACATTATTGTTAAACTTCTCACTCATATGGATTGAAGTACAGTACACAGAAAAAATTAATTTTACCTTCAAACACAAAATTTCCTGAGTCAAATGTAAACTTGTTCAATTTATGTCCTACAAAGAAATTTTTAAATTCAGATGAAAAAAGTATTTAATATTTTGTTTGAAACAAATTCAGATTTTTTCAAATAATAATCGTTTTCAATCCAAAGAATGTCTTACAGAAATTTAGAAAACAAATCTAAAGGTACCTAGCAAAAGTATGTACATTAGGGTGGCAGTTAGCTATATGGAGGTTTTTTTGCATATTTATTTTTCTCTCACAGCCCAGTTTTGTGAATTTTGGCAAAAAAAAATCTTCCTGAAAAAATTTCAGGTAAATCGGTTGGGGGTAAGACCGCAAGCCCGCTCAAATTTGGAAAAAACCATAAAACTCTGTTTTCTTGGCTTATAACTTGCAAAATATTAATTGCACAAAAAAGATTTTGAGTATAAAAATGTTGGTTGTGATGTTTTCAACATTTCATTACACAACAACTTTTACTGTAGATCTAATTCTTAATGAAATAAATATATAATTTTCAAGCAACATTAGCTCATTTTAATGTTTCATTCCTCCTCCCAGCTCATGGCAACAAAAACACAAATTTACAAGGTTTTGGAATAGAACAACTTAATATGGTTTCTTATGCAATTTCAGCTCCTAAGTCCGAATCTGTATTCAGTTTATACTTGTTTGGCTCTTGTTTTCGAGATATACAAGATTACACAGCAAAAGCTAACATAACTGGATAACGGGTTGGCCTATTCATTCGAAGCAAACAAACTAATTTGGCAACAATATTATTAATAGGATACACGGATATAATTTTTTAATCTGCTCATTAGTTTTAGAGATATCGTATAACATGTCGAAAAAATTTTTTTTATCGAAATTTTTATTTTTAAGACATTCACAAGAAATTTAAAAACTATAATTGAAAATTCAGGTATATTTTTAGTTTAAATTATAGCAAACTATATTTCAAACAAAACAAGCCATATTTCATCAAAATCCATCCACAACTTTAGATTTTATTCACAATTAGATATGCAGAAAATTAGAAGCGAACAAAAAATGTGTTAATTAATTTACAGTTAAAAGAAATGTTAATATAACTGGAGAACGAACGGGTTGTCCTATGCATTTAAAACAAAAAACCAAATTCAACACCAATATTACCTTTAAGTCGCACCAGTACCGTTTTTTATCTGCTCAGTAGCTTCAGGGATATCGTGAAACTTATGCAAAAGATAAAAATGTTTTATCAACATTTTTGGTTTTAAAAAATATGGCTTGTTTTGTGTGCAGTATACTTTTCTATATAATAGAAAAAATAAAGGAAATACAAAATTTATGGTTTTTCCCAAATTTTACGGGCTTGTGGCACTTATGAAGTTTTCAACATTTTTTACCTTTACAACTATTTTCTACATCTAATAGTTTGTAATATACACACAAAATTTAAAAGTGCATTCTCGTTCTCCTAGCTCTTGGCTACTAAAACACCAAACTGGGGGTGAGACTGGCAAAAATCACACTTTTTTGTTAACGGCCACCCTAATGTACATGTTCAAATAAAACTGAACAAAAAAACATCCACACACTAGTAGTTGGAATTATCGATGATAATTCATACTAGAATAGAGAAATAACAAGAAGCTTAACGCAAGACATAATGGTAAAAGTGAATATCAATAACTATCAAGTGAGTGATTAAAGGTAGATAATATGAATGAAGTGATTAAAAGTAATATTCAATTCTAAAGGGTAGACCACCGACTTTGGTCGAGTAGTCTACGCGGAAAAGGACTCTGAAGAGATTAGCAGGAGCTTTCGAAACATGTCAGTTCAACCCTTCGTGAAGTGAAAATTTTTCTTTGCTTACATGCTTCACATTTATGTCTAAATAATAATATAATTGAATATGCAATTTCGAAAAGGGCACATCTCGCATATTTTGACAAATACTTTTTTATATCAATGAGTTCTAAATGCTTTCCTGCACCACTATGCTTGAAAAGGGAACATTCCAGGCATTCGTTTTACTGTCATACAGAAAAATGTCACAACTCTTAAGTGATGAGCACTCTTCGAAATTATTCTTTAAGCATAGAGTACGTAAAAACGAAGGGCTGCACTGTTCGTATTGCTATTTTTTTATTGCTTTTATGTTTATATTAGATACTTCAAATAAAAATATCTGCAAATTTATGTGTTTTTTTAAGTTTTAGTTTAGTCAATACCGCAAACATCTCATTAGCTTAAAATATGTAAAAAACTTATATAATAACGTTATCAGCAAAATCTTTCTGCAACTTTCGATTGATAATTGGCTCCGAAATGTAATCCATTTATAAGTTTTTTTTTAATATTACGTTTCCTTAGAAAATAATTAGTTTTTCTCAATTCCTAAAAATGTAAAATTTCAGATATGTGCCCTTTTCGAAATTGCTGATTTGAAAAATTAAATTAAAAATTAAACTGAATCCAAAATTATTAAATTTCTTTGGATATACATAAATTGAAGTTGTGCAGCGAGTTACTCGAGCACGTGTAGTATACATGAAATGACAATGCAGTAACATTTATTCGAAGTATCACAACGAAGACATGTTCATATTTTATAGAACAACAAAGCTGTAGAATAAATCAACTTGTTGTTTTCTTTTTTGTTTGTTCCTGTTACATACATGCCATCAGTTGTTAGTAGGGTATTCATTTATTCGGGCTTCTGCTTAAATTGGTAAATCGCTCCATAAATTATCGAGGTTTTGGCTTAATCAGTTAATAATCAGCTAATTTCGGTGTTAACCGGTTAAGCGAACTATAAAGTTTTTTTTTATAAATCAAGTAATTTCAACAAATAAAAATAAATAAATAAATAAAAAATAAATTATTTATAATTTTGAGTTTGTTGGTAAAAAAAGATAACAAACATAACAATTCTTGAACTAAATCAAGCAAAAAAATCATAAATATGTATTCATTAAATAATTAAAAATTTTTTGAGATCATTGTTTCAGTTATTTCAATATTTTAAGGAGCTCCTTTAAAACAATCTTACAGTAAAATAAGTTGATTTAGCACAAACAGCTTTGATTGTATGTTTTGATAAAAACGCCCATCAAAAGCGAAAACAAAAAATGATAAGAGCTTGTGGGTGTTGGATTATAAATCAGATAGGAAAAATTTCGCAGACTAAGTTGAGTCGCAATAAAAATGAATGCAAGAATTTACATGAAAAATATCTTGTATTCCATTTCGCGATAAAAAATTAGTGAAATAGCTGATGGTTCCCTGTAAAAAGCATACACCTTCATAAGTGGTAAAAGGGTACAAGAACGTTGATAAGCCGGTGTAGCCGCCTGTCGAAATCAGTAGTACTGATCCGTTTTGCTAATCTGATTTGAATATTCCAGCACTCCACTCTTAATAAAATATAACTTGAATTTACATTTTGTCCAAATTCAGTTTGGACACATAAATTATGCTCTTGAAATTGGTAAAATTCTTTCGCATAATTTTTATATTAATGTATGGTAATTAATATAGGTTGTTACTTTTAATACTTTAAGTCAACGTTAGTAGAAATTAAAATCGCTCTGGTAGCACTTGAACATTTAGTACCAATCGTGGTGAATAAAATTGTTCGAAACCATTTTTGCTTTTGTTAAAAAACCAACATCGAAGTGATAGATGTATTGGGCGTTTTTTATATACTTTTACTTTCGTTCTGTATCACAAGAAGTCAACATCGTTGTTAAAATTACAACCAATTTTATACTTACCGATCATCAGTTTCTTTACTTACCGTTAAAGGAATACATACAAATTGTAATTCCATTAGCTGAAGGAATTATTGTTCTTCCCCTAAAGTATTACTTACATCTATTTATAATCTACTTACCTTTAATCCTAAAATTGAAGTCAAACATCCACAAAAATTAAACTGAATTATAAATAAAGTTTTATCTCTGAATTCTAAACTCTCAAAAGATACATCTCTTATTTTCTGGAAGATTCATCGACAGGTGAGCATTACTATACGGAACCAGCCCCATAAAAGTAGACTAGTTCTTTTCCCACTTCTCAACCAAACCCCAAAATTATAATCGCTCTCCAACGAGCAATTATAATTAATTCCCTTTTTATAGATTGGCCCCCTCGCATCTCAAATACCACCCTCTCTGCCATCTACATTAGAAGAGAAGCTAGACAACATTAATTCAAATATTGAACTAAAAACCAGATATAATAACATTTTCAGACTTATACACCGATTCAGTTCAAAAATACAAATTACGTAAAAATAATCCATTCCGGTCTGCTGTGTATTCCATTCGGAATAAAAATGTTCGTAATTGTCATGGCATTGTTGTTATAAATATTAATTTGTAACAACAATGCTTTTATAATTCCGAAAATTTTCATTCCGAATGGAATACAGAACAGACCAGAACATTTTATTTAATATTTGTTAATATTTTTAGACTCATTATTTTATAAATTCAGCAAAAAATATAATTTGATATATTTCAGAAAGTCCAGAAAATCTTTTTGCTGCATTTAGTCAAATGTTTTGTTTACAATTTGCAAATATTTTTAGATAAATAATTTTATAAATTTCTTCACTGGCCAAAAACACATTTTTTTCAATGACATTGTTGAGAAATTTTTGTCTATACCCTGCGGACAATTTGGTGACAAATGATCCAAAAGTAATCGTACTATAACTTGAGAAAATGAGATTTGGTACCAGTCTCATAAGGAGTAGTGAATGGCAAAAAAAGACATAGTATGCAAATGGTCACATATTAACTATTTTCAGTCAATTTAGTTGGTACTCCGGCTAGTATAGTAGTAAAAGGCACTGAACAAATTCAATGCTCCTGGATCTAAGGCCTATCACATAGTATCTATATAATATTAATTGCCCCATTCAATGAGACTGCCACGAACGTTAGAAACCTATTGCGTAACTATTTTCAGACATTAACTCCAGCTCAACTGGTATTTATAACATTGAAATATAAGTTCCCCTGTGGTCGAGTTGGTAGTGTACTAGCCTGTCATCCCGGAGGTTATCGGTTCGAATCATATCAAAGACATCGCTTAAAAATAAAAGAGAATTTCCACTTGGATTGGTAACAATAAAAAAATAAATTAATCGATAATTTCAGCTTAATTTGGAATAATATTTATAAAAAAAAAACTTACAAGATTACCAATCTTAAAATTTTAGATTCAGACAACTAGCTTTTTAGTTTGTATAATATTTTAAAATTTAGAACTCTGTTTCATTTCTTAAAAATATATCATTCACTTTACAAAATTCTATTGCACGCGCAATAATTGTTATTTCGTATTAAGTTATAAATCCTTTTTAATTTTGGTTTTTCTCTTTTTTATTCGTAAATCTGAACTGCTAACAGAATAATAGCAACAATAACGTTCAGTAATTATCTTAATCACATTAATGGCTGTAATATACACAAAAAGGATTAAATTTAATTAACAGCGAAATGAAAAATACAATGCAATTAAGCGAAACCCTGCAAAGACAAAAAGGCGAAATAGAAATGATATAATTAAAACGCACCAGTTAAATCCTTGTTCTCCCACCGTTTACATATATAAATAATGAAATTTAAGTTTATTTATTACAAGTTGTATGAAAAAAGAAGTATCAGAGATAGGGTTAAGTAAGAGCACAACGACTAACTTAAGTATATAAATTAATAACGAAGAGTTAATACCTTCGACTACAATAAGCGTAAAAATATAGCTCAAATATATTTTTTTCGGTAATAAAACTACACACCCTTTTTCAGTAGTGCTTAACTCCTATAAAACGCAATAAGAACAAAAGAGTGGAAATAAAACTGTTTTAAAAATAAAAATATTTCTAGAACGTACAGTATAATGTTGTCCACTTAATTATACAAATGAAAGTACGAAGTAGTCGTAAGTTTATTAATTGCTGTAACTAATACGTATGTTTTTTTTCATTTTGTTTACATAAGATATTATATAACACAATTTCACAAGACCCTTAGGCGTGTAAAGGATTTTATAAAAATTTTCAACATGAGATTTGACTTTATATGTATAGTCAAATCTCATGTTGGAAATTTGCATGAACAATATTTGAACGACACCTACATCTTTTTTCCTATGTTTTTTTAAATGGAAAGTTAATACCATAGACTTTTCTTGAAATTTTTTTACGTAAAATATTCTATTTACTGGTTTAACTCTTCAGAAAACTATCAATATATTCGAAATGACATGTAAGAATTATATTTTTTGTCCTCCAAGGATAAAAAACGGCAAGCTTTTCAAGAAGCAAAAATTAAATTATCCACCTGTGAGTGTCAAGAAAAATTAATTGCCCCTCTCATATAAACTTCCAAAACTCGCACAGATTGCTAATCCTTTGAAAACTGTCACGTGACTTGTATTGTGACAGATTCTCTTTCCTCTAGGGTAGCAACCATTTTGCTTAAAAATAAATTTCAATTCATATCGTTTTTAGTTCTTGGATTACAGGCCAAAATATTGAAAAAAATATCTTTATTTCTTTGCTTGAAATTCTTTTCTTTTTATACCATATACAAATATAGCAATCATAAATCCAATTGAAAGCAATTTCTAGAATTGTAAGATATGTTAGCCACAAAAAGTTGTTAAGCTTCCTGACAACAACACATTATCGTACGAGTACAAACTGTCGGCAAAAAAAAAAGATTAAAAAATATTACCGGGGTGTACATTAATAAAATACAAAAGGCCGGATAACTATGTATATTTTATATACTCGTATATACCTTATTTAAAAGAATATTAAATAAATAATTTTATAAACGCCAGAAGAAAATGGCTTATCTGCAACTTCAAAAGGGCTGAACCGATTATTTTTTCAAATATAGGGTAGACGATTTTAGACCAAGTCACCTTTCAAACAAAAGAAAACAAATTAAAATCGATGTAGCCATATCCCAGCTATTGTACCACAGACACATACTCAAGAGGATGCAGAGGACAATCAGCACCGGTCCAGCCGTTTGGACTCTACGAGGGAACAAACAGACACGCAGGTAGACAAATACTTAGATACACAATACAAACTATTGCTAGAGCTATATTGGAGTCTTTACGAATTTGTGCCAGCAAAAGATTTAAGGCGAATGTTTTACCAGTGCCTCTCGGTGCATCTAAAAATAATAAAGCTCCATCTCCTTTATTGACTTCGCTTAGAACTTGATCAAAAACACTATTCGTTATTGGTCGGTGGTTAGTTATTTAAGTAATGCTTTTAGTATCTTGTAAATATAATCTTTTTCAAATCTTTAAAATTAATAAGCAATAGCTTTGTAACTTTTCATTATATCGTCCATACTATTGGGGCATACAAGTGCCACGGTTTGGCTGCAACCGAAATTTCAGTGAATTTATGTACATCAACTTCCTTAAAATACAAGAAAACAAATATTTGTGCATTCGCAAATATATCTACTACATACATATGTATATGGACAAATAAGTTCATGCATACGTTGTAGGTGAAGACAGCATGTTAAACAATACTGTCATTAGAAGCCTGATGAGTTTTACTGCCATCACGTGAAAACAATTTTGAATTTATGGTTGTACAGCCAAATTTCTACACATGAAACGGAAACAGCAAGAAAGACCCCAAAATTAAATGAACAAAACAATTCCAAATTAAACAAACATAAACAAAACTAAACGCCAAAATATCTGTGGCAATAATGAATAAGTGCTTAAGTCGAGATGAGCTGAATTTAACTGGATATGGTTTTTATATTATCCATATTCAAAAGTATCTTTGGACGAT
>OY101449.1:129030576-129225323 GCA_956483635.1 Panzeria rudis
AGAATTTCTTTCTAATATAAGAAAATAAGTTAATCATAAGAAAAAATTAAACGAACTTATGCCAAACTAATTTAATAACTTTGGATATGTTCCAATACTTATGTATTGTTTTCACAATGCAAACAAGCATTGTTTGTCTAAAATTATATGAAAAGCGCCAATTTTTTTTGCGATTTCCATACAACCTTTTTACTCAAGTTGATTGTTTGCATTGTGCAAACAACACATTAATTTTAAACAGTTGTAAATTAAATTCATTCATTAGAAACTCAATACATTTTACCTTTGTATAAGATTGATTGATTTAAACATGAATGTCTTAGAATCTAAGCAAAAAGAAAATTAAAACTCTGTTTATTTAATTTAGAAGCAACTCTAGTATTTGTATTTCCTTTGTGTATACGCTCATTTTCACACTGGTACACTTGCTAATAAAAACAGTTGCGGTTAAAAAGCATTTTCTAGTAGAGAGAATATTAATATATCCTTTCAGTTGAAATATTTTACATTTTCAACTGTGTCTCCAAAAATTTCATAACTATGTCTATTAATTTATCTGCATAACTTTTTGCAGAAGCAAGTAATTACAAACTATTTGTGTAAACCATATTAGTGACAAATTTCTAAATTTGAAGAAACAGAAAAATCACATAATTTTTGTAATGAAACTTCAAAATTTTTGCGAAATCTACTTTGTTTTATATTCTTACGCTATATTAGCATACCTTTCATATATGAATAAGATCGATTTTAGTTTTTTTTTTGTAAAATTAATCTATTCATTTTCAGAAAAAAAAATTTCCTCGTTAGTTACTTTCGTATGAGCTTAGATTTTCTTTATATTTATAAAATCTATGTATAATTGCTTGTCACTGTAAATACAACCTTAAGGCCATAAAACATACCTCAATAAATAAATTTAAGCTAAAATTTTCACATGTGCTCAACACTTAATAGATTCTTACAAGCAAACAAGGTTAAAATGAAATTGTTAACAAATGCTTCAGTGCTTAATGGTTCATAAGAGCTTGAGCTTCGGGCTAAAGTTTATATTAGTTTTGTTAATATTGAAAACTAACAACTTGTATTGTACAATTCTATTTGTGCTAACACTCTGTCGATGAGTGTACTGGCATAAGGGATTAAGAAATTGAATATGGATTTGAATTAAGGTAACTTTCACACATGCGAACACTTAAACTATAGAGACGCAAAATGTTTGTGATTACTACTCGTATGATGCCTTTAGAGTTAAATTGAAGAAAAGCAGTATGTTCATAGTCAATTGTACATAAGGCTTAAATAAATTCAATAAATGTTTAAGGGTGTTTGTGCTATAGTTTGTGAAATTTCGTTATCTAATATTTATTAGAACAATCTAGAAAAGAAAAAATTATATTATAAGACTATGTTTGCAAAACATATTAAATATGTTTGATAAAAAATAAATTGTTAACAAAAGATTTAACTTCTCATATTAATGAAAGAAAGAAGATATAATAATAAAAGAAATTCACAGTTTTATGCTAAAGATTATACATCTTGAAATAGAAATAAGTGAAAATTATATGCGTGAATCGATTGTATTAGAATAATAGCACACTACATCTCACGAATTTTTGAAAGTCTGTTCTGAGGATATATTTTTGTAGGACATTTAATCCTGCTATATTGCCTTTGAAGAGGAGTTTTTTCCCCGGCTTTAAATAAAGGCATGAAAATGATGTGCAAAAAACTAGGGATGTAACGATACGCATTTTTGCCGATGCGATACCGTTACTCAAAAAGAAATATCGGCGATATCGACTCCGATACCGATATGCATATTGAAATTGAGTTCAAGTTTAAATTAACAATACTAAAGTAGGGTAATTTTTCATAATACAAAATTACAGTGTACAAGATTATTAATATATAAAATTGCTTTTAACCCAGTATAAAAAGTTGGAAGTAATTTTTAAGAAACCATATTTTCATTGCTTTTAAAGAATCTATAGTAAAAATATGCAGATAATTAGTAGAAAAGCAAATGAAATTTTATTTAAGTCATACAAAAATTTTTAATTCCTTTATAATTTTAAAAAATACTCGCCATGCTTTTTAAAATAATGATTTTTTAAAGGATATTTATCAACTAATATTCTTCTAAATAGCTTAATAGCCTAATTGTTGAAATTCTTCTAAAAGTGTATATATATATATTCACTTAAATTTACATGAAAACACAGTTTTTGGTTTAAATTTGCATAAAAAGATATAAGTTGCGAAAATAGATAATTGCATTTTTTTCTTGAGGAAAAATTATTATAGATATCCGAAAAAGAAAATTTTTTTGAACATCGCTTCCATTTCGGTGATTGGTAATCGAAAGAGAGAACTTCTTGTAATGACAAGCATATTATGTAAAACTAATTAGAAATTATCCAAATTTTCACTACTTCCGAATCGCAAAATTTACATTTTCGTGACTTCTATCGAAGTGTCTTTTTTTGCTGAGAATAAGATTTAAAAAACGACAAAGTGAATTTGAATTCATGGTAAAATTAACAAAAAAATTAATTAATTTTTTACAAAATAACAGCGTAAAATATTATTAATATATAAAATTTATATTAATTGATATTAATAAAAAGCGTGTTAAAAACAACGAATTGAATTTAATTCATGGTAAAATTAAAAATATATAAGTAATTCGTTAAAAAAAAACTCTGAAAAACATTTTTTAAAGTATTGTCATATCGACAGTAAAATATCGCCGATACCGATACATCGGAAAATCTTATGTATTGCCGATATATCGGTATCGCTACTGGTTACATCCCTACCAAAAATAGCTGAACATATCTTATACCTTAAATGTAAGGATTACAGGATTTCTTATACCGATTTACTACAAAATTTTGCAAAAGTTGGGAATTTGAGCTCCTCCTAGAATAGGACCCTTGCGTAAACTTTAAAAATGCCAATACACGCATATTTCTTATGCACTCCACCAGAATTACTCTTTAGAACAATTTTTTTATTTCCAATGTACAGTTTAATCCGAAATAAAATTATATAGTTCGATTTTTTAATATATTTGTGTATTGAGCGTTACACTTGCTTTAGCGGTTGTTCCGGGAGCGATTTTTGAGAAAAAATACGCTACAAAAAATGGGTATAGGTTTTGAAAGCACTATGCATCTACTCTCTAAAACCAAAAAATTATAATAGTCGCAGGACAAAATTAAAAGTTATGGCCACTTTTTCAATTTTGACTTAGGTCCATCTTCTAAAATAGTTCTTTACAAACATTTATATTTGACGGAAAATTCGGCTAACTATTCTTTCAAATAAGACTAATCTTAATAAAATCGACCTAGACTGTGCAAAGTTACATATGTCAATTTCAAATAATTTTTCGTAGCAAAATACGACCTACCTAATGCATTCTTCGTAAATGTAACAACCCACAGTACTTTAGAAGCAAAAAATTTTGAAAGAAAATCAGAAATTTGTAAACAGATAACGTTTCGTTTCTACCATTCAGCTGCTGTTAACTTTTTTTACATTTTAAAATTTATAGATAAATTATATGTATTTAAAAAAATTTGTAAATTTTACGTAACGCTCAATAAATTTGTATATGAACTCAATATTTGTTCAGAACATACTCTATTTTTAATTCAATACATTTCAAATGTATAATCTGCGATGTATGTTAACATAAGCGCTTTAGTTTTTCATAAAAAATTTCAAATAAATTATAAAATATGGATAACACTCAATACATTTTTTGGATACCAACAATGATTGACTGATGAAACGTTTTGCAATATAAATAATACAAAGTTCGCAAAACTTTTAGATATTAGAAGTAAAAACCTAAGGTTATATTTTAGTGTATGTTGGTAAAGTAATTTTAACAATTAAACTGAATAATGAAGCGTACTAAAACTGCATAACGCTCAATACACAACACTGCGGTCAGTAACAATTTAAAAAAAGTCATAATCCTGCCTATTCTGGAAATCGACCCTATTTCATATTGTTTAGAGTTTAAAATACCGTATATGAAATTAATTTACTATATATATTATTCAAAACACATCAATGGGGGCATTATTTATTTTTGGAAAACGAGAAACTTATTCGAATGTGGTTTACAGAACAGAGACGAATATCTAATAATTTTAAAAACGTTGATGTGTGAAATAAGAGAAGCAAATGCAGCAAGTATTTTAAAACCGTTATAAATCTAATTTCGTTTTTGGAATAATTCGTAGTTTCTTAAAGTGGAAAATCAACAAACAGTATGCATTACGAACACACCATTTGCATGAAGGGGGAATAAGCAGTATTTTCGTTCTTCGTTTTTAACAAATAATGTATAGCTTTACACAAAAAAAAACTTTTGTACCTTTATTTATAATCCATCAAATCATACTAACGGCCCTTTTCACAATGTATGATTAAAGGTTAAAGAGGACTTTAACGGCAAGTTCGGCATACAACACTTGCCGTTAAAGTTCTCTTTGATTTTTAATCTTACATTATAAAAATTGCCGTAAAGCAGATTTCGTTTTAAAATTTATGCCTCTATTTTATGAAATATGTTACTACATTTTCAACGGACAAGAAAAAAGAATTTAAAATGAGAATCATCTACTTATATTTTAAAAAAGTTATCATTTACAAACTTAATTTTAAATTTTAACAAATAAAAGCCTTGAAAATGCTTAAAGTTTGTTTATCCTTGAAATTATACAAAAACTTTTTAACAGTAATTTTTATAAGCTAAATTTTTATTGCTAGTTTTATTCAAATAATGTTTTAAGCGCCATAGAGATATGCAAAAAAGAAATAAATAAATAAAATAAACTGTTGTTTGCCCAAATCATTAAAAAACGATTTTCTTTTCATCTTAATAAATGGGAAGTCGAAAAAAGAACCCTGTGTTTAATAATATGCTTTTTATTTAAAATTGAAAAACAGGAAAAAAAGCTTTTCACGAATTTATATTTAATGAAAATTAATAAAATAAAAAATATACTGTACATTGGTTAAGGGAAACATTATTTTTCCCATTGTCTAATCATGTAGAAGGCATCCGCAGTATAATCAAAGCTTTTAACGAAAATTATAAAATTAATTTGTTTTACTAACCCAGTAAAAAAATTGTTTCCAATAAAGCAGATTTCTACTATTATGAAGTAAAAGTAGCGCTAACAAACCTGCTGATATCATTGCTGACTTTTGTATGGCGATTTTCCGGTTTGGAGTACTACATTTTTGCTCACAAAAGCGATTTTTGAAGCACTGAAAATCATCACCATTTTCAGCATTAAAACTGAAAACATAAAAAAAATAGTTCGGTGTGGATTGGCGGCGTTAATGTCATTTTGAATTTTCATTATTTCGTAACTTTATTTATTTTTATTAATGATATATCTTTACTCACTGTTTGTTATTTTAACGTCAACTATTATCGAACTAAGATCCTTCCGGTTTGAAGTCAAACGTAGCAACCACTCGGCCGAAAACACTGTTGCGAAACGGCACCAACAAGCTCAAATAAACTTGCTCTTGCTTAAAAGCCTGCATTAGATCAGCACTATAATGTAGAACATGTATACGAAGCTTTTATACAAGTAAAAAGCAAATACTTTTTTTCATACTACCCATTGGTACATTTGCTATTTTTTTTTTTTTTTTTGCTTTCAAACCTGCATTGTTATGGCGGTAGAAGAAGCTCATATTTTAATGCGAATTTCGCTTTATTTCGCTTTATTTCTTTAGTGCTTTAAAAAACATGCAAAATTTTTACTGGGCAATGTCTCAAAGTTTATTATTTTTTAAGTACACAAAGTGGCCTTAATCTGTTACAAACAGATATAAAACCTTTTGAATACTTTAATCAAGAAGAAATTAAAATATATATTACAATTTTGTAAAACTTTTATCGCAATATGCTTTTGATATTTACCTAAGAAAAAAAAAAAATATATATATATATGCATGTTTTTATTTGAATATTCATTAAGGCATTATATTGTTAGAAAGTAACTTAAGTTTTCTTTTTAATATTTTCGGCTTTGTACAAAATACTTGTTCTAACCAAAATATTTATAAAAAGAAAGAACCCGCAGCAAAATTTTTTTATTTAAAGTTTATTAGTTCAGGTATTATTTGGTTAATTCAAATTACTGTTTTTAAGAAAGTAACGCAGATAAAGTTTATTTTGACAACAAAAACCGCTGTGCAACTCAGCATCATTCTTGTGGATATTTTATTTCTTTTTGTTAGCTGGCATTTGTGCAGCTATAATTAAAAAAGAACACGAGACGCATGATAATTTTATAGTCATCAAATTTAATATGCTTAAAATTTATCAACAAAACTGATCGACGTAAATCTGGTTAATGTTAATTATTTATTTTCTTTAGCTAATTGGGCCTAACGTGTTTTTATGACAATAAAAAAACAATTTTATTTCATATTTCCCGACGTTTCGTGAATGTTTTGTTCACTTTTTCTAGAGATTCGTCTATTTATTTAACAAATTAAAACATCAAAATTATAAATTAAATAAGTAATAGAAAAAAAGTACAATAATTACTTACAAATAAAATTATTATTTGACATAACTCAAAATTGTTTTAAATTTTTTTATAAATTAAAGGTTATAAATTAAAAAATTCTTTCTTTTAAATAAAGCAAATATGTTTTGCACAAACTTTGAAAAGCTTTTTTCAAAATGATTCGCTGTTTTCGATGACAACCCTGTAGTTAGCGCTTAAATTGTCAGTGTCTTCCTTTTGTTCATTGTTCGGTTTATTTTTTGTTGTATTCTTAAGCTTTCAGTTATAAATCTCTTTCTTACATTGGTTTCCTTATTAAGTATTTTTATGTTGTCAAAGTCAGGTTTGTGATTTGTTTTTAATATGTGTTGTGACAATGCAGTGCTTTTTTTCCTTTTATTGATATCAACTTTATGCTCATTCATTCTTGTTTCTAAACTTCTCTTAGTAGTTCCAATGTAAACTAAATTGCAGTTGTTGTTGTCGTTACCTTTACAAGGAATTTCGAAAACAAGATTGTTTTGTTGTAACTTTGGTATAGCTGTTTTTGTATTTGTGAATATTTCGCTCAATGTTTTATTAGGTTTATAGGCAAAGCTCATGTCATTTTTATTTATTGTTTTTTTTTTCATATTCATAGAATCAGTGAGACCAGGTATGTACTTTACACTGTAAAAACGCTTTTCATCTTTATTGGGGTTACCATGTTTGATGTTTGTTGTGCTTTTATATGCTGCTATTAAGGATTTAATTAAATTAATAGGGAAACTATTTGCTGCTAATATGTTAGTGATTTTTTGGATATTCTTTGTGTGGAATTGATGGTCACTAATGTCAAGTACTCTATGGATGAAATTTTTGGCTGTGTTTATTATCTGGTTTTTTGGTTGAGTGGCGTTGAAGTTGATAATTCTTCCTGATGAAATATTTTTTGAGTACCTGTCGAATGTTATTGTATCATTATTCCTGTATAATTTTGTATCGAAGTATGCGATTTCTCCCCTTGATTCAACTTCTACAGTAAACTTAATTTTTGGGTGATATCCGTTAAGATTGTTCCGTATTTCCTCCTTGTCGTTAATATTATAGCTAAAATATCATCTACGTATTTGGCTACGTATTTAATATTAATGTTTTTGTTGGAAAGTTCAGTAAATGCTACGTCAAGTAAATTATCTAAAACAATATCAGCAATAGTTGGAGAAAGCGGATTGCCCATGGGCATGCCAAAGATTTGGTTGTAAACTTTTTTGTTATAAATAAAATAATTGTTTTCATACAGACAGAACTTTAAAATGCCCAAGAACTTAGAGCGTGGGATCGTGGTGTGGTTTTTTATTATATGCCATTTGTCCATTATATTATTTATCGCAGTGTGAACGGGAATATTGGTGAATAAGGAAACGACATCAAAGGACACTAATAAGTCGTTATTATCAAGTTTTAAGTTCTTAATTCGTTCCTTCAATTCCAGTGAGTTTTTTACATTCTATTTTTCCGAAGAATATAGTATTCTTAAGAATATTTCCCATAAATTTACTTAGTTTACTTAGAATGATGACACTATAGGTCGCAGTGGCATGCCTTCCTTATGAATTTTAGGTACTCCGTATATTCTAGGAGCAGTCGCTGCAGAACAAAAGAGCTTTAGTTTTTGCCTACTATCTATATGTTCTTTTTTACATAAGTCCAATACTATTGTGTTGTTGGCTTTTATGAGTTTTGCAGTAGGGTCTGTTTTGATGATGCGCTACGTGTTTCTGTCCTCTAAGAGCCTCTCCATTTTGTTCTCGTAGTCGTGTTTATTGATGGCAACTGTTTAGTTATTTGGAAACACATATCATTAAAACCAAAAATTTGTACAGGTACAGTGCAATAAATATGCGCGTTTGCAAGGGAAAGTCCACTTTTTTCCTCGTGCGATACCAAGCAATTAAGCTTGTATTTGAGCACCATGTAGTTTGATCATTCAATAACTCTTATTTTATGTAAAGCTACCTACTTACGGCCTACACAAATATATAAAAAAGTACAAAAACTTACGTTTTGGTGTATAATTTTTTGGGCACTTATTTCATACATATGTAACACGTCCCTTTTTTTTAATGAAATGAACTTCCAACAATGTCTAACTATCGTACGTTTAATAATCGGTACGTTTAATAAGTGTACAAAACCTCATCAATTATAAATTTAAATTATCGCATTCTTAAAATCAATAACAGTGTTATTATTAAGCTTTTATCAGCTATGAGAAATTCAATATTTTTTCAAAAAGATTGTACTTCACAAATCTAAAACAAAACGAATTTTTCATATTCGATAGTTTTCAAGTTAAAAAATAAAATTTTTTCCTACCTGATTTACGGCCCGACTTAAACATTTCTTCTTTAAGTATGTCCAACAGTGGCCTACATTGCACTATGGCCGAATTTCCAAATTTTACGGCAAAAACACATTTTTTCAACGTTAGATCTTAAAATTTTTTTTATAGGATTCAATTCCCAATATATTGGAAATAAAAATTTTAAAACTGGTAGCCCTGTTTATGTATACAAAGCTGCCACTTTTTTTATAATACCGTATTATCAGCTGTGAAACAACGAATTTGTTACAAAATTAAAACATTGTTTTTCTAAAAGTATTTTTATTAAAAACAATTGGGTGACTCAAACGGTGTCTTATCAAGTCATTATGTCATAATGTCTTATCATTTTACAATATTTCAAAAACGTTGTTGTTGTATTTCAAACAAAAACTTCCTAAAATAATAAGACTTTGTGTGCTGTGTGTATTGTTTGTCATAGCTACACAGTACAAATCTGAGCGGACCAAAGAGAGAACTAAATAAATGAGAAAATTTTTTTGTTTAAGTGGGTTGGTGTTTAATAACATTGTTGATAGGTACAAAACACTGTTCTGTTCTTGTTGTTGTTTATTTTGTTTGTTTGTATTGTGTACATGTAAATTGTCGGCTGTGTACATAGCACACTATATTATGAGGGGTTTGCTCACAGCTGTCATATTTTTTCGTGTTATTATTTTAAAACATATGATTTTATGACTACCTTATGAATTCCCCAAATATGTGAATATGGGTCTTAATACTCGAGGTATGTATATTTTACTGTTTTAAAACATATTTCACATATGTTTGTTTTTTGTATTTATTTTGATGTTTTTAATGGATCACGTTTTTTTTAATATTGTAAAAAGTTTTATCGTTTTATATAAAGTAGAACTTACTTACTTCCATGGACTCCAAAGGGGATTCCTACATATATTTTTTACAAACAGCTACAATTTAACGAGAATTGGATATTGTTTTAGAAACATTCAAGGTGGAAAACTCTAAAATTATACACTTTTGTACATAGTTAGCAAATTATAAACATCAAGAGTCTGTATTCGATACTGTAGGCAACCATCAACATTACAAATCTTTTCGACGCTAATGACGTCTATCGTTCATATATGTATTGTTGAATTATCAATAAATTATAGAAAATAGTCAATAAGACAATTTAAGTTAATAGCCTCCTTAATAACTAAATAATTCAATAAAATAATTTAATTAAAAATATGAAATAGTTTTGTTAAAATAGGTTTAGCGTAATTTTTGCATTGGATCAATGAAATTCATATATTTTGAAATTTCATATATATTTTAAAATTTCATATATATTCTGAAATTTTTGTAAAAATATTTTTAAGGAAACGCTTTCATTAATCCAAAATTGGTTGATTTTAAATAAGTTTTTTTAGATTTGTACGTAATTATTATTTGAACTGAAAATGTGTATAAGTCGGAAGTTATTATTATTTGGCTTAAGTTCACAATAATTGAATTAATGTAAATTCAAATTATTTTTAAGAGTGGAATATTAGAATATCTAATCAGACTAGCAGAACGGACTAGTACTACTAATTTCGACAGCCGCTACGCTGTCATCATCAGCGTCCTTTGTTCGCTTTTACCACGTTTGACCGTGGATACTAGTATTAATGAAACATTAGCTATTTAACCAAATTTTATAAGGAAATAGAATAGATTAATGCCGAATCATCAATTCAGAAAAATATTCTAACAAATCCAGTCAAAATGTAGATCAAAGACACTTACTAAGAACTAACTTATGAATTCTATTAATTTATATTTATGTTATTTTTTTTCTTTTAAATTCCATGATATCTATTATTTATTTACTTTCATATTTTGCAAATGCAAACTTTTGAACAATGCTCGTTGCCGTATGGGACTGCTAGGCACATTACGACAGGATTATGTGCATTTGTGGTTTCAACAAGAAAAAATTAAGAGATAAAATATTTTGGCGTAATTTTCTTTGAACGGAATAGGTTTAAGCTGAAAGTTATAGTTTCGGCTTCAGTTCATCATTTGAAATAATGTAAATGCAAATTATTATTAAGAGTGGATGAAATATCTAGAATATCCAATCAGACTAGCAGAACAAATCAGTACTACTGATTTCGCCGACCGCTACAATCTCATCAGCGTACTTAAACAAAAAATTTTTCTTGAAAAATAACAAATAAATTTGTATATTATACAAAAGAAATTCAGGTTTTTCTGTATTACATGTGAAATGCAAATTTTCGGAATTATCAAAGCAAATTAATTTTTTTAGATAAATGCTATGACAATTCAGAACATTTTCATTCCACATAGGATACCGAACAGGTCCGATTGCTATTGATTTTTATTTCATATCTGTTTTTTATTTTATTACTTTTTCCATCCCACTGTTTTTGTTCTTACTTTCTTAATTTTAACACTTAAGCTTGTTGTAAATGAGGTGAAATGGGTAGGAAGTTATGTAAATATTAAGCAAGAGAAAATATGTTAACATGTCTTACCCTTTTATATCTGTGTATGTATGTTTAAATTTCTATTATTTTGTTTGCTTTTATGTATGATTGTACAATGTATTTCTAAATTGAAGTGTTAAAGATGCCAGGATATCTAAGTAGTAGGCGTACACAATGCTTCTATTATCTCAAATATGTATGCTAAAAGGTGTTTTCATGTTTGTTTTACATAAATGGGTATTAAGAATTACAATATCTTAATAAGTTATGTTAATAATGTTACTGTTGTAATTTTTGTCTTTTGAATGTAATATACGACTGTAATTTTACTTGCTTAAGTATAAGGAGTGTCAAAAATTAATTTAGATTAATTGTTAACAAATTTGTAATGCTTACTTAAGATTGTATTAAATGAGTTAAGTTAAGAAGATGTAACAATGCAAATTAGTTATGAATATATATCTAAAAATTATAATAATAATTTTAAAGAATATTTTTATTTATAATGAACAAAGCCAGTTTATATGCCTCCATTTCGTTACACTCACAACCAAATTAACTTTTTTTTGTTTTATTCAAAGCTATTATTTCGGCTTAATTACTATACTTGAGCTTACTAATTACATTTTAATTAAGAATTTTATGATAGATTAAAATTTATTATTTGAGATATTCTTCCAATTTTATTTTAAAAAAGATTTATTTGTTGAGGCTTAAGCTTATCTATGTTCCGGCATTTCATTGGTGCTGCACCAAATCATCAGTAGACTTCAGTCATACTGTTGAAAAGTTTCCAATCTCTTATCTTATTAACAGACTTTCAAAAATCATTTGAGATTTTACAAATGCTTTTATGAAAATCAGAATGGATTAAGCATAGTAAGTTTATAAACTTATACAAAACACAACAAACAATTTATATGCGCTATGAATCTATTTTATTTTTTTACACCTTTTATAGTGACCCAATGGGCGACTAATTGTATAAAGGTGTAGAAAAATAAAATATATTAATATCGAATATAAATTGTTTGTTTTGTTTTGATAAGCAGACCGGGTAGTCTCGAAGCATTTAAGTTCAACCCTCTGTGCTGTCAAATTATTTTTTGTCTACATGCTTCTAATTGAATAATTAAAACCAAACTCAAGCCAAAATAGCTAAAATTCTTTGGATTTAACCCGTTTAAAGTTATAATTTAATTAAATATATTATTTTGTACAAAATATGTATATGATAAATAGAAGGTGGTTTAAAAGCCACGCTACGCACAGTGGCTCCAATCGAAAAAAGTGGTAATAAATCTGTATGTTTGAAACTTCATATCCGATGGCAAGACGCAATATATAGATATAATCGAAGAGGTCCTAAGCTTTAAGCATATTGAAGTTTGGACCACCCTGTTGAAACACATGGTGATCTACACGGTGTCAAATTGACTACCTTTGGCATAACAAACCTTGTTGTGCTCATAACTTTTATAAATATTATTCGATCGTAATGAATTTAAACTTGCTGTAACGTTTATGAATAGATATTTTATTATGATATCTTTAACATATTCAAATATATTTAGTTTTGAATTTTAAAATTTTTGCTTATGGCCGCGACTTTTTTCCATATTCGAACTTTATTTTCTTGTGAGCTCAAATTAGTTATTAGGCTAATGTTCGTTACGTTATATTCAGATAGAATCAGGCATTAATATCAATTTAATATTTCAACGTACACAGCAGAACATAGCAGCGCCACTTTCGGAAGTTACTACAATGCTCATGTGTATTTTGCATATCAACACTTGCGGGGTGGCTCTGTTGAATGGGACTTCTATTCTTATATAGTCAAACTTTTTCATGAAAAAGCGTACCAGAACTTAATCATTATAATAGAATTAGATTTAATATAATTAATTTGGCGTTTAATTGTTAGCCGCCTGCTGAAAAATGTGGCCAGCAGAGCAGATTTTCTAAAAGCAGTAAAATTTGCAAAGCATTTTATTTACCTGCAAGAAAATAATATTAAATTAATTTTTTAATTTATATTTGTACACTCTTTATTAAAAGACATGGCACTCCTTTTATGCTGAAAGACTTTAAAGATATAATGAATTTGTAATGTAAAACAAAATCTGAAGAAAATGCTAATTTCCATTTTTTAGGACAAAATTGTAAACATATGAGTAATATGATAGTATGTACTTTACAACAAGTTCATTAAATTCAATAAAATCGGATAATATTTGTAAAAGCTATGAGGGCAACAAGGTTATTTAAGCCCGAGGTAGTCAGCTTTGATACCCTGTAGCTCACCATGTGCTCTAACAGAGGGATTCAAATTTCAATATTCTTAAAGCTTAGCTCATCCTGTATGATCTTTGCATACTTCTTTTTGTCATTGGATCGTAGGTTTTAAAGATGCAGATCTATTACCCTTTTTCCAATTGGAACTACTGTGCAACGTTTAAAATTGCATCCATATGCGCATAAGTAATGATGGCAACAAAAAATAAAAATTAAAGTTTGCCAGGCTTATAAACATGGATTAGTTCACAAGTTGTTTATCAAAAGTATATCAAAAACATTTTGGTTTTTCGTGCTCAACTTGGTAGAAAGTATGTTCAGAATGTTGATTGAATTTTGTCAGCTGTGAAGAGCATAATCAAAAAATGCTAGCATAGTGAATTGATTGAAAACTCGGAGAATATTGGCTGCTCAATAGCAAACCGTTCCAATGATCATATCGACGCTATGTGTAACATTGTTGACATTGTTGTCTCTTTTAATTTGAGTAGATTATTTTCCATATCATTGTTAATGAAGAACATTTTATTTTCATTCAATTGTCTTAAAAACATTAATGTAGAAATTTTTAATTGCATTTTTATTAAATTCTGTTTATGATTTTAATGGATGAATTTTCTTATCTAATTTCAACAAATAAAGAGTTAAATTTTTTTCTAAAAAAAACAATAATACAATAACTTAACATTGTATAAGACCAAGTTATATAATATTCCCCACTTTTGAACATAGTTATAGTGACTTGGCATAGGCAATCTTTTAGCTTTACGGTTAAGGTGTGCCCAGTACTTTTATTAAAAACGCCATGAGAAACATTTTTGTTGCCCTTGAGGAAAGTTAAACAACTTGTTAAAAAGACCCCTACAACGTAAAACTTGAAGATTAAAGTATACTACAAAAATGTTCCTCGTGGTGTCTCATATAAAAGTGTTGAATGTGTGTTAAAACGTAAGGCTTACATCATTTCCTGTACCGAGTCACTATAAGTATGCGTGAAAGGGGGAAACTTAACTCCTCATAGAATGAATCTCAGATGCAAACTTTTAAACTGCCGATACACGTATGTATAATTTTTTTTGTATCCTCTACCAGAATCAGTTGTTAGAACCTTGTTATTTTAATATTGTTGTATAATGTTATTGAACAAATATAATTTTATTAAGGCCATATTGAATTTTCAAATCAATAAGTAACTTTGTTTTTCGCTTCTTTATGTATTTTTTTATTTTACTTTATACTTTTTTGTTGTGAAATAATATAAAAAAGATTTACAATTGTTCTTATCATCAATTGTTTTTAGCCTTACAATCAATATAAACGAGCCAAAGAAAGAGTCACTTCCAAACAGAGAGTGTAAACAGAAATTCAATTTAAAAGCAATTTCATCAAAGTGATATTGATTTTTAAGCTTTCTGGTGTGCTTTTGTTACTGCATAAAAATATAGCTACAATAGCTACAATGTAGCAATTATTTTATAGAGCTCCTAATGTTTTTCTAATAAAACGATTTATTCAGACAATAAAATTTTTGACACATTAAAAGAAAGTATATTTTTAAGAAGATTATTTTTTATGGCACTTTTCTTTTTACGTAGACTTATAATTTAATCAAATTTTTGCTAAAACTCAATTTTACGAATATAAAGAATTAGGTACACAATAATAAATTGACAGCTTCTTGCAGAAAAATCGTTCAGCAATTGTCGTAAAAAACAAAGTGTCATTGAAATGTTTATGTATATAATTTTTTTTTACTTTAATTATTACAATAAAATTGCAGGCTTAGAAGTGAAAATGCTGTTCTGGTAATTGCAAGCAAACAATGTTTACTCATTGTGCAACCGTAACGTTCTCGCAAAACACTTTTCTGCGATTTTTCAATAAGTAGAATGTAAATTAATAGTGTAATTTTTTGCCCGGATATAACGGATAAACAAACAAATATGCGTTGTAGTAAAAAACATTTCAAATGCAAATGTTGTTATTTATGCAAAAAGTTGTCGTTTTCAATATTGTTTGGTTTTTATCAAAAATAAATATTGTAAAGTAAACTAAACATTCCATTACTTATTGTATTAGTTTGCATACTATTATATTATATATACAAAAAATAATGTTTTACTACTTTATGTTGCTTATTTTCTTAATTTTTTTTGGCATATGTTACCACAATACCACCATTAATAAATAAATAAATAAAAATATGACCAAAACATTTTCGAAAGTGTTTGTATTATTAGAAGATTGATTGTACAAAACTTTAGTAGTGCGAGTCCAAAACGATTTTTTGCCCTTAAAAAAATGTGTGTTTGTAGATAGCACTATTTGAATATAATTCCACGGTATATTATAAAAGACATTTTTTATATTTAAAAGAGTGATAGTGGTTTTTTGGCAAAAACTGTTGAAAATTAAAAATGTTATAAATTTTATGTATTAAAATTTTCATCTTGAAAATTTTATATTTTTTAACTCAGACGGCCGAATTTCGTCAAATTTTTTCTAAACGCTTTTAAATTTTGTTCTATAACTAACAAGACAACCGTTTTGAAATCATTTTCTTAGAATGATTATCTCTGCGACTTATCTGACATCTAGAAGCTCTATTAAAGTCCACGGATATAATTTATACGACACCAGGGGCCCTCAACGTAAAACTTGTGTGGTGGCTCGGCAATACTAATTAAATCTCGACTAAAATACTACGCATTAAGTGACCTTTGTGAAGAGTATCTTTAAGCAACAAACATCAAAACTTTCATCAAAAGCTGGTGCTT
This sequence comes from Panzeria rudis, assembly GCA_956483635.1. Taxonomy (NCBI): domain Eukaryota; kingdom Metazoa; phylum Arthropoda; class Insecta; order Diptera; family Tachinidae; genus Panzeria; species Panzeria rudis. Next base: position 129,047,042 of record OY101449.1, read on the forward strand.
CCAACGATTTATTCTCCTCCAAGACTTTCAATTATGGAAAGTCAATATAGTACGATTTATAAATCGTCTAAATTTATAAATCTCATTTAGACCATGAAATTCAATAGGCTTCTTCCTAATTATATTGAAGCGTAAAAAAACAAAATGGATTCGATTAGTGAAGTCTTTCCGTCGTTATCGTGACCACATACAGGATCCGTACATACAGACAAACGGACGTCCAAGACAGAACTTTTTTAAACAGTTTTTTAATTAGTTTAAATATTAAAAATTACATTAAAAATGTCATGAGTGTTAAAAATAGTATTTTATTTAATATGTATGTGTATAAAATTTTTTCAAGTGCAATATATGATAATAATAGAGCCATTTTAAGTTTGAAAATCAGCAGTTTCGCGTGAAATGCGAGTATTACCCACCTCAATGCTTCGCTTATGAGGCGTGCAATTGAGGACTGTAACTTTCAAATTGCTTTTTTTCAATATATCCAACAGAATTTCAGTTAGGTACCGCAAAAAAGAAATACTTGCAAAGAAATAACCGTTTATTATATATTAACTAAAATTCCTGATTAGTTCTACAAAAAAAAAACGATCTGGAAGTTGAGTTTTCAAATACAAAGACTAACACAATATATAATAATGCAAAATTTTTTTTTACAATAAAGGTTTCGTTTAAAGATTAACTTAACACTTTTTGCCACTCTTCCTTTTTGTCTTCCTTTTCGAACATCTTTCCTATTCAACAAAATTCTGATATAATTAAACTTTACACCGATTGTATCAAAATTTCGGTTGTATTAAATTGTTCAAACGAAAAAAACTGACATAATAAACTTTCTGCTTAATGGTATTCTTTATCTATTGTTGGCAAATATATAAGAAAAACTTTGTTATGAAAGCAAAAGCAAAATAAAATTAATTAAAGCTGTAAAAAAATTTGTAGGCCTTTCACAAAATATATTAGTTAATTTGAAAAGTAAATGTTAAAGAACTAAAAGTGAATGATAAGTTTATATAACTTTTCACGCAATTTTGATAAAAGGAACAAAAAAAAATTAAATATCTGTTAACTCAAACTCCAACATTTTTCCAATGATAGAATTAGTATGCATTATTTTGTCCATAAAAGTGATTTAATCTCGTTTTATAACTTAAAACTAGTTTTTTAATAACATTCATAAAACCTGTTACCTAAAATTATCCATTAATCACAAACATATGTACACTCAAGTTTTTGTTTTATAATGCTAGAATAAGAATTAAAAGTTTTGACAAATTTAGCCTAATCCATGTTGTCATATAAAAATGCAAAATTTTAAAACTATTTCTTTATCATAAACTTGAGTACTCAAGTTTCTCAAAGCTAGTTTTCAACATTTGTGAAAATTTGTCATTAAGCACCTAAAACTTTTTCCATACAATACCTGAGCATAATTCATGTGAACAGAGTAAAGTAGGGAACAAAAATGCACAAACTACAAAAACTATATATGTTAAAGAAAAATATGCAAACACGAAAGTTTTCGTTCCGCTTATATCATGAAAAAAAGTTAGGGAGACCATAAAATACTATTGCATGAATTTCAAAATATAAGTCAAAGTAATTTTTTTTTAGTTTTTAATTATTTTCTGGTACGTAAAGTCTATTTAGTTAACGACATTCAAAAAATCTTATTTTTCTATATATCGGAATGCCCTAAATTTCGTATATTAAACTATAAAGCAGGTTAAATAAGCAAAAGTTTTAGAAACATCAGGTAAAAGTTTTTGTGATTTTTTATCTTTTTTGGTAAATTTTAGCTCATTTCATCATATAGCACCTTTACATATTTACTGTTTTTGTATTTATATTAATTCAACTGCAAGAAATTTAATTGCCTTTTTAATAAAGATGAATCTAAGATATTCATCCAAAATATAGTGGAGCTTAACAGTTTGGAAGTGCATGTTAGATTTAATTGTTAGAGTGTAAAATAAAGAATTTGTATTGCTTTTATTGTTTTATATCATTAAAAAAACATTGTGCAAGAATTCTAGTGAGCAACATTGGGGAATGTTGAGTGAATAGTAAGTAACCTAAATAAAGTCACACCCCCTTAATTAAATTAGTTTTAGCCTTAATTAAATTAGTTTTACCTGCAACAACTAGTAAGTATTTCTGAAAATATATCTTTAAACTCTATGACTAATTTTATTTACATTCGTAGAAGCAAAAGTCTACTTTCTATACACTGAAAGGAATACAGTTCATAATGGGAATGCAACCCATACATTAAACCCCTTACATTAGTACAACGAAAATATCATTAGTTTCATGAAACATTAAATATCAGTGATGATAAATTATTAAGAGTGATTCCACGTAAACGGTCCTATGCAAGGAAAAAATAATTTTCTAATTTTTAATAAAAATCTCTCAATTGATGTTTTTTAGAGCATGACAATTATAGAAAAAATAAAATATACATTATTTAATATTTTTTAAGCAATTTAAGGCACTTTTAAATGATCATCAACGAAATATTTTGCTCTATCTCTTTGTATGTTTAATATTTATTTCAGATAGTTTTTTCTTCCCTTTCTCATTATTATTAAAAACCCTTATCTCTGAAAAGAATATACTTTTTTCGCTTTTTATTGAATTTAAAAAAATACTCAGCTTAAGTAGTCTGCTGTCTATAATAAAACGGATAGCAAATAATTTAATGTGCTATTTATTATTTTCTTATGATTTTTTCTTATATTATTTATATTAATGAAATCAATAAAAAGTTTTATTTCTTCGAATTTCTAAATTTTTGTATTATGTCACACTTGTCGGTAACAGCCGTCACATTTTAAAAATAGTTTTTTGCTAAGAAACCTGATTTTTGTCAAGCAGTAAATATGTAATACAGCTAAAAACACTTTGAACAGACAGCTATACCAATATTATTGTGTGCGTTATAGTAAAAACTTTACAGAATTTATGCTGAAAGTCATAATTCTTTAAAACTAAGATTTGTAAGGTCACACCCGTCACATCTTTCTGACGACCATTATGAGCAAGAATCGTGTTCTTTCAGTGTCTACCCGTTATTCAACTACTTTAAGCTTAATGGCCTTGCAAGTCGCAACCTTTTTTTAAGTAAAAATTTTATATTCTTTATTTATAATAAAAAATATGAGTAAAGTGGTAACACCCGGCTAAATGGAATTAATCATAGTATTGTAGCGAAAACTGAAGGGTTCCTCTCCACCTTTGGAGTACGGAACTCTAAAAAATTTTGGATTACAGAATATTTAAAAAGTTTTTTTTTATTGAATCTACACTTTTCTATAACACAGAATAAAAAGGATCGTTATCACTGGAAACTCAATAATTTTGTTCAATGTAGTAAAGTTTTATTTCTTTTTAAAAAAATTCCGTAATCAAATAATCGTCATTTAAGGCAAAGAGGTTTTTTGAAGTCAAAAGAAAAATAACATCAACATCATGGTCCTAACTATATTTACATTAGACATGTTTATTTTTTCATTTTTTAACAAACCAAAAGTAGTATCTTGACCAAAACATGTGCCACCGAAAGTATACACAAATACTAATATATTTTTGTATCATCTAAACATCAAAATGCTCTGTCAACTAATAAAAATAATTTTTTTATTCTTCTAGCATTAACGTTTGTCATATTGTTACCGCTATTGTTGTTTGTTAGCTTGGAATACTAGAGCAAGAGAAAAATAAAATGCTGTTTTAGGATTAACCCTTGTGTCAACTCTTGCAATTATATGTTTTTAATATATAAATTTATATATCTTGAGTTCTACATATACATACATCAACTTCGAACTCCGGATATTTTTCGCGAATATTTTCCTGTTTAACTCAGAAAACGATATTACATTTCATTTTGAAACATCGACTTACACAGAAAAGAAATGAATAAGAGTTTTGGTAAAAAAAGCCGAAGATTAAAAAAAATCTTAAGATTACAACAATAATATTTTTACGCTGGTCTAAAATATCAAAGCCAACTAAAGAATTAAAATATCAATTAAAATATATTTAAGTATTTTAATTGAAAATATTTTTTAAGACAATATGAGAGACATACTCTAAAAAACTTGAATAAGTCAAAATTTTAATCCTTGATTGTGTCAAATAATTGGGTTTTTCGTGCCCGAAATTGGAACACTATGACATATATTACCTAGAATAGAGACTATTATGAGTTAAACAAGTTTAAAGCTTAAGAACACAAAGTAGTTTTCACTTACCAAACCAATTATATATAAAAATTAAGCCATAAAACAGAAATACGTTATTCCTGTACAAAAAATAATAGTCACTCAATATCATAAGAATATATAAGGCCAACATAAAAAAGGTCCTATATGCATAGATATTTACTGTACAATACATATCTAATTGACCATAAAACTTTTTGTGTTGATATTAAATAAATGAAATGAACATATGACATGCTTACGTATTCTAGGGGTATTGAAACAATGGTGTTGAAACAAGGGTTAAATATTTAGGTAACATTGTTATTATTATTATATTTTTTTATGAAAGGTCGTCTTGATTTATATTTAATGATAAAAAACCCTTTTTATTTTATTTTAACAGATCTGTGTCCTTTTTTCTGTTTAATTTAATTTAATATTTGCCACTACTTTCGTCTGTTACGTGATGCCGTAATTTTCAGCATAAAATTATCAGAAGTAATTTATCTTAAATTATTTAAAACATTATTTTTCTGATTGTTTAGTTTACTAAACATTTGAAGATATAAAAAATTTAACCACAAAGCAAAAACTATTATGAAATAGAAGCTAGCCCGAGATAAGTCGAACAGTGCAACAACTTGCACATTTATAAACAATATACATATATACATACAACACTCTACATCAGAAGTACAAGAAAATACTTCAGTTAAAAAAGTCTAAGCTTGGGCTTTATGAGAACGTATACATATCCACTGAAAAAAATAGTAAATACATATATGTATGTATATAATTATATTTAGCTTTACACAACTTATTTGTACTTGTTAAGTAATATATACGTTTCTTTTAAAATGGCAGCATAAAAAATGTATATTAAAGTTTAATATATTATAATATACAGGCATATCAAAGAATAACATTCCAATCGAAAGTGGCTTCAATTCTGTAAGTTTCTTCTTCAGAAAACTAAAACCGAAATTTTTCTTTGTAATCAAACCACTTGTAGCTTCATTTTCAGTAAAGGCTAAAAATCGGCATACCTTTAGGCGAGTGCAATAAATGTTTATCCTTAAACTTTGCATGTTAATAAAAAGCTTAATATGAGCTTTGATATAAAAAAAATTTTAGACAAACGCCTCAAGGTATAAATATTTTATAAGAGTCAAATCGATATACAAAACAAAAAAACATTTGGAGCAGAATTAAAACCATTCCAATCGGAATGTGCAACATTGCCAAGACGTCCTTGTAACAAAATATGACTTTTAATTTTCAAAATGTAATTAACAAACACCTTTCCAACTAGCTCTATTAACATTAAACACTAAAATAAGTGCATACTTTTAGGGGCGTCAAAAAAAGATTATGCCATGAGCTTTGTATGTTAATAAAAAGCTAAATGTGAGCTTTGCTTTTAAACAAAACTGTATTTAAACGCCTCAAGGTATAAAAACATTATTACCGTAAAATCGAAATACAAAATAAACGTAATCTGAACAAAAATAAAACAATAGAAATCGGGAGGTAAATGCGGAATTAGAACTATTCCGTAACTATCGGATATCCCCGATATGACTGGCATTTATGAGATGTATTTTGTAGAACTCAACGCTAAGCGTTGACAAATTTTCAGAATGTTTTGTTTCTGTAATTTTAATATTTTTCATAGAAAATTTATCAACCATAAGAATTGTGTTTCACAAAATGAAGCCCTTAATGTTCATCACATATGTGCCGCTCTCTTTGTACGTCTTCATAATGTCAACATATCAATTTGGTTTACTTCCCCATAACATGAGAATCAACAATAACATATAACAATAAGCAAACAGAAAACAAAAAGACTTCTCAAGAGACTAACACCTTGCACTTAGACAAGTGTTTGTTTTCAAGTACTAATTTAATGACAATTTATATAAGAATGATTCTAATTTCCTTTATGTGCGTTTTTTACATGTCAAGATTTTGAGAAACTTTAGTCATAAGAATAATAAATGATGTTTTGTTATAAATGTATAATATATTTTTTATAAAGGTTATGTCAGTTTTTGAAGAAAAAATATATGAATAAAGTATTCGCTTGACTTACGATTGGTTCCGAAAAATGGATGAGTAAGTCAGTTAAGGTTAGGTTAGGTTAAAAATGGCTGTCTGCAAAACTAGCGAGTGCAAGCAGAGGCCATAAGGCCGATTCTGATGCCCAGAGGACTACAACCTACACATTGTAATGAAGTACTGCTATTCCGGTTCCTGACAACCATCGGTCTCGTTAAAACAGAATATTTGATAGAATATCCGAATATCCACCGACAGCAAAGCCGCAGTTAGGTACCTAACAGGTGTATACGCAACACCTAACCTAGCCCAAACAGCCGCGCATCTCTAAACGGTATGGCGTATACATTTAAATATCACCATTATGTGGGCATGGACACGGGACTAGCGCACGCAACTACATCGCTGGCAATCAAAAAAGCGGAGCTGGCGAAAAAGGGGATGACACTAATGGAGTTGGACATTGATGCCTTCTGCGGTATTCTTCTGCACGCTTGCAAACATTAAACTAAAAATTACTTTCGTACCCTGCCACAGAACAGATGGTTTAGTGAACCTACTTGTAAGACTTCCAGGCTGATATGTCCCTGGCTGGACGCAGCCCGCACCGTGAACCTCTTAAGGCTCTAGAAGACGTACCTGAGAGATATTGTCATAATGATTACAAGGCACTGTAAATTCGGCAAACATACCAAACTAATGGGACTATCGTCTCCTGATTTCAGCAGAATCTGTCAAAAAGAGGAGGAGAAGACAGTCTTCGACCTTCTGTGCCTCTGTCCTTCACTGGAGGATCAACGGCTAACACAACTCGACCAGCAAATCCTTTGGCATGTCATAGCTATATCTCTTCTTTTTTTCTCTTTTCCACTTTACACTTTACCTTTGCCCCTTACCTCTTTTTATTTATTTGCAGGTAACACAAAAGGACTAATCCTGGACAGAAGTGAGTGGAAGCTGTATGCCTAACGTAACCTAACCTTGTATATTAAACACGAACAAACCCCTTTTCAGCAGTAATGTTGCGCGCAACTTTTAGTAGAAAGCACAATTGAAAAATAACTTCAGCTTGTGTGTGTCTTAAGCACAGTCGTCTAGTACGTATGTACATTAGGGATATAACTTTTATATAAAATATCAAAATTGGCATAGCACAGTCCCATAGAGCATAAAAAACTATAAGGTAAGGTATATTTATTTTTTCGCGAAGGTAAAAAAAGTTCACACACCAACCGCGATGAAGTTTTGAAAATTTCTAATTTTCTTTTTGGTTAAGAAAAATTAATAAATAATAATTAATTAAAATATAATAAAGAGAAACACAACACTTAATAATATGTTTATTAAAAAAAAAAATAGCTCAAGTATGAAATTTCATTAATATTTAGAAGGCCTCGTGATTTTTAGAAGGTGCGTGAACTTTTTTGAGAAAATTACAAAATATTATGATTTTCGTGGCTACTAGGATAAGGTTGACCTCATGGTACTATGCCAAAAAATTGGCTATCCCCTAATGTACGAAAGTATATAGAACATCCCAATTGACAACAAATTATTTATAAATCACACTGATGTTGTAGTAACATTAAATGTATAATAAACAAAAAAAAACTTGTATAGCTAGTTTTTGTATAACTACAAGATTAATATTCTTCTATTTAATTTCCCCTTACAACTGTTAAGGATATTTTTATCTTCTTTACATATAGAACACATATATTTTCCCTTCAGATGTTTTAAATAAATGTTTTGTGGAAGCTGTTTTTAACATTCGAAGTATGTATATTCATTAAAATCAAAGACTTGTTTGTCTATGAACAGCTGGTTTGTGGATGCTGTTATAACATTGCAACTTAAGCATAAACAAAGGACTAAAATATGTCTACAACATCATACAACAAACACTTTTACTTCAGAATAACACAACATCACAAGGGAATTTAAGTTACGAGTATAAACGAAGATAAACATTCAATCAGATGATGTTGCAATGTTTTTTAGAAAAACTTAGTACTTAACGGTAGCACAATGTGTAAACAACTGTCGAAACGGAATATTTATTTGAAAAAAAAATTAAATAGTTTTTTTGTGTATTAAATAAAATTGTTGGCGTTTGCAAAAGGGTGTGATTTAAATTAAAAATTTATATATTGAAAAGATACATATACCTAAAAAGCGATAAAACAAAAGTTATTAATTATATATCGAAAAATATGGTTTTGGGAAGAAGAGAAGTGCATATGTGTTAAATGTTAAAAAGCCTTTTGTCTCTTAGTACATACCGGTCATTTGGTCAAAAATCACACTGATAAAATATGTGTTAAGTTTGAAGTGACAAAAAAAAGGTTAAGTGTTATAAAGTCAAATATTGGAATTATAAACTACAACTATTTCAAAAACCACATAAGCACATGGCGTTAGATATTTTAAGGAAGCAATGGAATTTAAAAACACAAGTATGTGGTAACTAAGAAGTATTTGGTGTCAGCCAAATAAACTATTATTTAAATATTTATATTTGTAATGAGTTTATGACCTATTTAGATAAGTCAGTATATGCAATATACTTTATGCCGGTTAGAAATCAGGGTAGAACGGCTGACTAATAGAGAATACATTTGCACTATATGTTTCTTAACTACATTTTAATTATTTTTTATATGCATTTAAATATATAATAAAAATGTGACTTAAACTTATTACGCTCGTATGTAAGTAAACTTCTTTTGGCACTAGTTGTGTCAAGGAGTTTTTTGTTAAGGAGTTTTGCGGTAGATATATATAGTAATATTTATATATAAAAGACAAAAATATGTGCTAAAAAGAAACAACTAAACTACTCAAAAGAAAACAAAATTAATTACAAAACGCTGTCTAATGAGTAAATAGACAATAACAAATATAAATATGTGAAAGTAAGGTTGGGAAATTAACCGGTTAATCAAAGTTTTCGCATAGCCAAAATACTGATCAATTACTTAATGGATTAACAAAAATTTCTGGTTAGTCGAAAAGTTGTTTAATCAAATATTTTTAATTTAGTTATTCAAACTTTAATATTTTTTTATTTGTTTAGTTTTTAAGATACGATACTAACAGCCTTAACCACTGGTAACGATTTATTGTGCTTTGAAGTTTCCACATAGCCATCACAAATTCCGGCTTTCGCCTAAGGAGCCTCCTGGAAAAAACGAAGCTGTATACCCCTAATTTCTTTTACTGTTTACATCAAAATATTAAATAAAAAAATTAAAATGTTAGAATACCAACTCAAAAGGTTAACTCTCTACCGCAAGCCGAGGCCAACGATTAATTCAATCCGAGAGAATGAAACTCAAAGTTCTTAAAGGCGAAGAAACAAACCAATGTCTGCTTGCACCTAAGAAATTTGTAATTACAAGTGACCCGTGAGTAATGTGTATTGGATCAGATCTACTTTACTACTGTAGATAAACGAAAGTATTTAAATAAGAAAAATAAAAAAACATGCAAATTTATATTACCGGCAAAAAAAATGTATCCACATACGACGATACCCACCAACTTACACGCTGAATAAAAATCTGCATTCCATTTGTATCGCACCCTCTAAAAATTTCGAGTAAATTGCGAAAACTGCTAAAAATAGATACAAAAAATTCTTTTTTTTTCAAGTTACAAAAATATTGTGAGATGGTCAAATATTGAGCCCACTGTTTTATGTTCGGTGTAAGAAAAAAGAAATCTAAATGGCGTTCCGCTAATGGTTGACAATTTTTTGAACACTAAAATCTCTTTAGCACGTAAGATCGCCACAGTACACGGTAGGATAACAGAAAGGACATTGTTAAGGTTTGAGTTCCCTACGCCACAATTTTTGGCTTTATTTTTAAAAGTTGCATTATTTTATAATATTTTCGCTAATCTCTACTAAAAATCGAATTTTGCAACCGCCTTCCCTCAAACCCCTGCCAAAAAATTTATCAAGCTCTGCAAATGATGTAAGCTTCGAATATGTATATAAGTGAAGCCAAACTATCGATAGTTAGGGCTATCTATACATATTTATGGTATATAGCTAAACATCGATAGTATCGATACTACTGTCGGTTTAAATGAAAAGTTAGAGCAAAAAAAATTTAAATAGTCAACAAAAGACTTTATTTTATTATAAAAACAAAAAATAACAGTACAAAATAACCTGATAAAAATTCACTCAATACACAGAAATATATATGTATATAGTATGCATAAATATTTCTGTTTATTGTATACGTACTGCGACATGTTATATATAGTGTAACTGTTGCCACATACCTTTTTAACTATTGTTTTATACTATCGCTATCGATAGTTTAATTAAGTATCGATATTTTTGATATTTCTAGGACTATCGATAGTATCGGCAGTAATATCGTATAGTTTTCCATCACTATTCTTTTCAAAATGACACGCATAAATTAACCTATGTATGAGCGTATCTGATCACGTCCTTGCAACATACAATTATAAAAATTTTGTTATACTTACGCCAAGGGAATGGCAGATAAGTTTTCGTTTAGGGGAGGGGCAAAGAATATCCCTTATTTTCTACTCTTGATTCACATCTGGCGTGTATACAGCTATATGTATGCAACAGGCAATTTTTGCATGTAATGCGAAGTTTTTCGGCTATTTACATTTACATACATAACACGAACACCAAAATAAACAACAACAGCAGCATTGAAGCAAAATACGAAAAATTAAAAATTAGATGAAATTCTTTACGCACTCAAAAAAAAACAAGAAGTACTGTAATATTCAGCCAAACTTGGAAGCAGGTTGCATTTACAAAAAGTCATAAAACTGTATATGACTGTACAGTACTTCATAAAACTTTGTCTTTCAGATACAATATAATTTTTTTATTTATATAATAAATTTACCAGAAATATTAAGAAAATACAGGATTCTGAATCCATATTGATTATTAGGTTAAGGTTCGTAACGTTTAATTCATAAAGAATTGGGCATGATTAATGTTCCAAGGAACAAGGGAAAAATTAACATCAACTTAATTTTTCAACGTACACAGCAGAACAGAGTAGCATGAAGAAAATTGCAGTTTTTTTGATACTTTTTAAGATTTCAGATTTAAAAATTTGTCAGTGTTCAATATTTTGAGGCAACAAAAAAAACAAGTTCAAGAAACTTGCACCTGTTTCTCAAACTATTTTCGAAGCAAGTTGTTGCTAAATAGTAACAAAATTATGGGCCAAAAACTAAAAAAAAATGAGAGAGAAATTATTACAAGAATTTTTTCTAAGTTAAATTACTTTAGGGCGTTTTTTGAAAGCACGTTTAATCATAGTTTTGAATAATTTAAAGTTTTGAGAATTGGAAAAATGGACGTAGCACCTCCCATAGATAGCAAATATTTATTTTGAATTATTTTGGGAACTCTTGAGTCTTTGTACGAATTACTCAGTTGATTTTATGCATTGTTGTACAGAAAATAATAAGAATATGAGAAATAGGCGTGACGCCACCCTTATACACAAAATTTTATTTTTGGATTACCTTTGGAGGTAATGCAGCAAAAAACTTGAAATTCTATTCATTTATTTATTTATTTATTTATTTATTTATTTATTTATTTATCTATTTCAGTAAAATACAATACAACCAGAACAAGTCTTATATTATAGTATTGGCTAGAACTTTGGAAAACATATTTTGGCATATATAGCATAGCATAAAGATATTATTTAATGAAAAACAGAAATTAAAAATTATCAGAGTTTTTCTTTTTATAATGTGCATTGTTCTAGAAAAAATTATCTCAATTGGACATGTGGGTGTGGCACCTCCCATAAAGAGAAAGTATATATTTTGAAATATGTTGACAACTAATATACGGACGAACTTGAAATTTTGTAAGGATAATTCTGTTGATATCACTATACAACAATTTCCAACTATTTTTAAAATTACGGTGTTTTGGCAACACTCCTAAAAATGGAGAGTGCAGGGATAAAATCTTCTACAAAAATGTTAGCCATAAAATTATAATAAAAACAATCAAGCTCCAAACTCAACTTTTACGCCAGAAATCATAAAAAATAAACTATATAAACATGTTCCCTTGTTCCTTGGAATATTAATCATGCCCAATTCTTTCTGAATAAAAACGTTACGAGCCTTAGCCTAATAAACAATTTATGTAAACATGCAGTTTTTTACGCGCTCAAATTTTTTTTGTTTTTTAACAATTTAATATAGAGTTTTAATATATCAATACCATTGAATACTCGATACTACTCAATACTTATTTAGTATGGACTCCATACTACTCAATACTTTAACGTTTTTTTTAATTGATGAATGAAATTAAATAAAAATTTAAAAACTGCAATCTTATGCGTGCAAGTTATAGTTTATTAAATTTTAAACATTGAAATATATTCGTTTGTTGTGCTTTACTAGGTTTTAATTAAGTAAAAGTTATAATTGTATTTCAGTAATTTTTTGTACTTTAAATTTTTTGATCACTTTCATTCATACCTTACAATTCTTCATTCTTTATATTATTTATTCTTTATATATAACGTGCGTTTTGCTAGACAAAATAGTCCGGATTTGATATGTGGGTGTGGCATCTCCCATATAGAGCAAATTTTAATATACTAATACAAGGAGAAACTTGAAATTTTGTATAGATAAATCTGTTCATATCACTATACAACAATTTCAAACTTTTTTTAAAAATTAAAGGGTCTGACAACCGATTCTGGTGGAGGAAACCAAAAAAAAATACAAGTATGTCGGCGTTTCCCAATATCACATCGGAATTTTATATTAGGTGGTTTAAAGTTTCCCATTTAGGCCTGTTCGTACAGCATATCGGTACATGAAACTATGGGTTTTTTTACATCAGAGGTGTAGGCTGTATTTAGCAAAACTTTAAAAAAATATTAAGGCAAATATTTTTGTGCAACATATTAGCCCTCTAACTCCGCTACATAACGGTCATTATTGGCTCTTTTCTAACAAATCGACAAAAAACCCCTAAAAATGGGGACTGCAGGGATAAAATGCTGTAAAAAAATGTTGGCTATAGAATTTTTGTATATGTCTTCAAAGACAATCAAACTCCTAAACAAACTTGTACGCCAGAAATTATTGAAAACTTAAACTATGTTTAAGGGTTAACTTCATAGTTATTCACAATTAATACTCGGCATAGGAAATTTAGTAAGTCTTACGTTGAAGGTACAACATATGTTGAGCTTTTCTATGTAGAACACTACGAGCAAATTTTTCCTTGAACAGTTTAACCCTCTAACAATTTTTTAAATGTACAAAAAGACCCACACAACGAATAGGTAGAGGGCTAAAATGTTCCACAAAAGTGTCTCTCGTGGTGTTTTACATAAAAAGTGCTGGGCACAGTTCATAACTTAAACGTAAGACTTACAAGTTTTCCTATGCCGAGTACTAATTGTGAATAAGTACGAAGTTAACTCTTAAATACAGTTTAAGTTTTTAACGATTTCTGGCGGACAAATTGAGTCTGGAGCTTGGTTGTCTTCAAAGACCTATAGTAAAATTTTATGCGCAACATTTTTTAACATTTTAAATCGGAACTCCCCATTTTTATGGGTTTTTTTACGACTTATTCGAAAAGAGCAAAAAATTACCGTTATGTAGGGGAGTTGGAGGGTTAATATATTTCACAAAATTTTTTGCCTAAATATTTTCTGCAAACTTTATCTAGCTTATAATAAATTCAAGAATAGTCTTGTTAACCGCTAATGAAATGAACATGTATAAATTTCTTGAAATTGTTTTAAACTTATAAAATTCTCACTTCATTCATTTGGCTTTTTTAAAATACAATATAAAATACAGAATAATTAGATAGCACTTAAATATTCATTCTGTCATCAAGTTAGTGTCCTAGATCGTTCAGATGTCAAAACCACACAATGACACCAAAATTACTGAGCAACTGTTTATATATATATATACCATGATAAACAAAAACATCATAGGCAGGCAAGAAAGAGCTTTGATAATTTTTTATGTTTAGTATACAATATGCACGTAAAGCAATATATGACGGAAAGCAATATAATAGATCCAGATTAAATTAATTGATTAAGTTAATTGATCTATAACATTTTTAAGTCCAAAAAATATTACATAAGCAAAAAAAAACTTTTCAGATTGCTCTCACAAGGCAGCTAAATATTCAAGGCAATTACATTAACTAGAAAGCCTTATTATACCATATAAAGACTTTTTCGCTCACATAGTAAAGAAATAAGCAAATACAACAAGGAGGCTAGAAATAAAAGAACATCATTTGCCACGGTTAAAATATGCAGAAAATAATTGTGTAGAAGGATAGAAAAAGAAACGACAATATAAAAAGAAATAAATGAATAAACAAGAAAATTAATACTTGTTTAATTTCAAGTAAACTTTAAAGAAACAGACAAAAATCATAAAAAAAATTTAAAGGAACCACATTACTATTTTAAAGTAATATAAAAGTTTGTATTTACATTTTTATATAAATAAAAATAGCTTCAAAATAATTCAAGAGGAATGAACAACTTTTAAAATGCACTTATTTGCGGGAAAACAGTATATGCTTGGTCTGGGAGTGATTTTTACAACAAAAAAAAATAATGCTGCTGGAAAAGTGTGTATAGGGCTTGAAGGCACCATATATGTATTTGCTATTTAAAAAATGAATGATAGCACCCCGACTAGAAATTGGCCCAATATACATACTGGGGCCCACTTAGGAATGAATGGGGCAACCCCAAAAGGTTTATCCCATTCGGGATCTAGACGGTAATTTGTTGGGATAGCCCCTCTACAAATCAGTGATTTAACATTAGTTTTTCCCAAGTGGGAACCTACTAGGAACTTCTTGGGAAAGTCTAGAATAGATTTTGATTAGTTTTGTCCCTTTAATATTTTTATCGATTTTGAATCACTTTTAGAGTTTGCTATTTTTTCATGAGATCAAGCTTTTGGGTGTTTTGGATATTTTTACGACTTTTCGCGTTCTTGGCAATCCATACAATTTTCGCCTATTTCGAAACATTGTCAACATTTTAAGGAATCCCTAAAGCTCCCAGTTTTGGCATGTTCTCGCGAGTTTTCGCGATAGTACTATTTTTGCGCGTTTTTGTCCCTTACAGCTTTAACCATTTTAAGTCTTAAGCTTGGAGTTTTTGCAAAATTTCCGTAATTTTCGCTGTAAGTGTGTAATTATATAAAATATTTTCGGCGAGCCTAGACCGCTTTTTTTAGTGGTTAGTTAAATTTATGCTTGTATTTTAATATCATTTTTTGTAAATGTTAATAATAAAAAGTTCAGTTCTTTTTGTTTCCTCTAGAAATAAAAATTTTTAGTTTTCAAGCAACCTTTGAAATAGAAAAACTTCAAAATTTAAAAAAATTTTAATGCTAAAATATTAATTGAATAAAATTAAAATGTCCTTCTTTTTCAAAAACAGAACATAAATGATATTCGTATAGATTTATGTATGTATCTACATATTTATTTATGTGGCATAAAAAAACATAATCAAAAACGAAAAAAAATTTTTTTTTTCCAAAGAAACTTTTCTAAAAAGCATCTTCTCCAAATAGTGCCAAATCCAAAAATTACTTTTCAAAAATACCTTTTTTTCTACAAAGTTTCTTCCTTTAAAAGCACAATTTCCATTTTTTTTTTGCAATTTTCTTTAAAAACATAACATAAATCTGTACTTTCTTCTGCTTCAGAGATTTGGTAGTAGTTAAGTTTTTAAACAAATCTGTAAACACCAATTTGAAAATACGAATATTACTCCTACGATAAAAATAACTTTGAAAATCACACAAAAATAATGTAAGAGACTCTTTTAAAAAAACATGTTTTGTAAGGTTTCAAGAAACCATAGCAAAAAATCAGTCAATAGTTATATTGTTTGCAAAACATTACAACATAAGCATGAAAATGTGTTGCTAACGAAAAGTAAATGGCTTTTGTTACGTATTCACTTGTAGAAAATCATGACCATTTTATCATGCGAGATAAGTTGAAAGATTACAGCAATAACAACAACAAAAAAACAATAAAAGGAATAACATAAGAACACGGGCTTAATACGCTTCAGAAACTAACAACAGGAAAATAATACGAAAGCTGAAATATAACATGTTTTATAACAATTGTAACATAGTTAGACCGTATGGCATATCAAATAAATGTAGACTCCCTGCGGAAAATTTTGTGACAAACGATCCAAACGTAATGGGTCTGCGACTTGAGTAAATGGGAGTGGTGCCAAAAGTAGGGAGTGGTATAGGGTGAAGAATTAAATATCGTGTAAATGTTTACATATTAGCTATTCTCAGCCAATTTAGTTGGGACTCCGGCTAGTTTTGTAGCAAACCACACTGAATAAATTCGAAGCGGCTGAATCTAAGACTTATCACATAGTATCTAAATAATGCTAATTGTCTTTCTCTAATGAGACCACCATATCACTTAGGAACCAGTCCCGTAGCTATTTATTAGATATTAACTTCAGCCTAACTGGTACTTAGAATTCTGAAATATAAGTGCACCTGTAGTTGAGAGGTTATCGGTTCGATTGCCATCAAAGACTCTGGTTAAAAATAAAATCTGTACAATTTCTACTTTCATTTTTAACAATAAACTTTTAGTTATTAATTCATTATTAAAGCTAAAGGTCGGAATAATATTTATATATATTCTATATTATTATAAAACGATTAGGTGTCCATAAATAAGATAGTTCAGTGACAGGTCAGAAGGTACATACAAAGTATCAATTAACTCCATCCTAGGCAATCCCCATCTAAAAGTGACTGGTCCGCTTCATAGGAAGTGTTAGAACTTGAACTGGACCCTGCCACCAGGGTAACGGTCACGTGACTAATTTTGATTCACTTTCATTTACCGTTGGGAAGGGGATCGGTCACGTGACCTATTTTGTGTCAGTTCGATTTTACGTAGGGATGTTTATAAAGCTACCCAACTGGACGCTGAGAATACGACAAGAGGTAAATATCTTGAGTGTTGTATTTTTCTTCCGACGTTGGTTTTTTGAATTTGGAACGATTTTCCGTCATCTCACGTCAAATTTGGTTTGTAAACAGACCGGTTTCGGCTATGTGCCATGTTCAATTATCTATTGAATATTCAATAGAACACTGAAGATGGCACATAGCCGAAACCGGTCTGTTTATAAACCAAATTTTACGTGGGATGACTTAAATATCTTACTTCTTAAGTTATTGAGAAGGCTGCGCCAACATCTTTGAAAGGATAATCTGAACAAATTTAACTAGAGTAAGATTTTAGGAGGCCGTTAATGCACGAATGGCCAAATATAATAAAAAAGTATAATATAAAACTATGCTGCTTTTCAGGTAACTGAAGTGTTTTTGTGCAATTATACTGCTGATGAATTGACAACACTTATTTGGCGATAAGACCGGTTGTAAGAGAAATATTAAATTAAATTTTAGAGCAGTGTCCACAATACAATTAGAGCAAGGACCACCAGTTCAAATGGAGATATTACTACGATCAAAATTAAACAACCTGTCAAAATATGCATACACTATGCGATCTCAAAGAAATATATTTATATCTAAAACGGTTGCAAAATGAACGGTAGTTTTATACATACTCTCTTTCGCTACAATTGGTGGCCGAAAGCAAAAAATAAAAGCAAAAGTACAAGGTCTAAGATATCAACACATTTAAAGTTTCATGTTACAATTTGTTCTGGTAATACGTTTTTTTTATTTACGTCTTTCTTATACTCAAGAATATGATATAAAAGAAACTGAAAAAGTAAGAGTTTTGTTACAATTGTAATATAACTTTAACACGAGGCATGTACTTAAGTTTGTTGAAGAAAACAAAAATAGAAAAGTAAATCACGCTTAATACCACCTAATCTTTTACATTAATTTAAATAAGAATTTAATTTTTCTGGCAATAATTCATTATTGCTTATCTTATTTTAACTTATAAAAATTTTAAAGAAAACAAACAGGGTTCTATGATGGAAATAATGACATATGATTACTATTATTGCTCAAGGTTTTTATGTCGGAGCTACCACGAATTCTTATAAAGCCCGTAAAATTTCTTTCAAAAAAATTTCGGCTTTTCTGGACGCAAGTTGCATGCCTATGTATTTAAAAATGCCTTATATATACTTGTGTCTATAAGGCATTTTTTAATACATAGGTATGCAGCTCGGGCCCAGAAAAGCCGATATATTTATGTGCTGTTTCCACAATGCAAGCAAGCACTGCTTGTCTAAAATTTGTATGGAAATCACTCATTGGAAACAGTTCAAATAATAAAATTGAGTACTTTTTCGTACCAAGCAAACAATGAACACACAATTCATTAGTAACAGCATTAATTAACTGATCTGAAAGTACTTCTATTTCTGCTGAAACCGAAATGAATTTAACACTTGGTTGTTATAGGACGGAACTGATCAAAATAGCTAAGCTTCTTGTTATGCCATAAAAAGGCTTCGTCTTTGAACATTTCCAAAATATATCTTCAAATCTAAATATGATTGAGAAAACCTTGAAATTTTCTGCCGCCCCACACAGCAGTATTTGCTCAATCTAGCTGGCCAAAACTCAATTTTTTTTTAAATTTTTAAAAGTTTAAATCACATTTTAAAGAGAACTCCAAAGAACACCAAATAAGAACATGAATGCTTTTGAAAAATAAAAAACAGCCTAACACTTAATTAAAATTACTCCAAACAAAAACTTTTGTCATTTTTGGAATCGGTAGTACTTTATTAAAGGCCCCTATAAAACTTAAAAAAAAACTTGTTGGGTCGATCAAGTTTATTATTTAAAATCAGTCCAAATACAAACTTTCCACTACTCTCAAGCTTAAAGCGCTAGAAAATTCGTCAGATTTTTAATTTACTTAACACCCCGTCTTCACGAGACATAATTTTGTTCTAACATTTGTCAAACTTCATACATAAAAACATCAGAAAACTGCTAGTGCTATTTTTTCATATCGACTTTGACTACTGTCAAGACAAATCAATGGCTCGTGAAGACGCTATGTAAGGAAAAAAAACCTTTCGATAGCCATTGACATCTTTCGAACCGCTAAGCCGATTAAAAAAATGATGGCGATTTAAATCCTAACAATTTATTGAATAAAAATAAATAAATTTTTGAAGTGGTGAACGGTATAAAACATTCGTCGTAGTCAAGTATTGTTTATGTTTAAATTGTTCTTTCTTTTTTTCTACTCATCTTTACATTTTTGGATTCTTTCATGTTTGGCTCCTGTAGTCTTACCGGCAGATGGTTTTTCGCACTTGGCATCGCTGTTTATGTTTTCCTGTGTCATGTAGCTGAAATTTATATTTTACTGATTTCGTTTAATATAAAGAAAAGTAATTGAACAACAGTCTTGAACAGCAACAGTCTTAAATAATCATAGCAAGCTAATTTTAAATGAAAAAAAAAATTGTAACCGTTATACATAAAAGTGTTAAGGACATTTTCTACCTTAAACGTAAGGCCTTCAAGATATCCTATGTTGAATGACAATTTAACTCCCCCTAAAATGAGTTCCAGATGCTAACTGTCAAATAGGCGTTAAACTTATAAATTTTTTTGGTGGCCTCTACCAGAATCAGTCGTTAGAACCATAGATAAATACGTAGATTTCCAACTCTCTGCCTGTCAATAAAAAATTGACAACTGTCTTCACGTATAGGTCTTGTCTATTCAACAAACTTGACAAAGAAAATTCAACACACATGAGAGAGCGTAATTTTTGCACTTGAAAAGGCGGTAAAATGTAACTTTTTGGCACATAAAAACTTTTGTTTTATTTTATTTTATTTTTTCTTTACTATTGTTTTATGATAATTTTTATGTTTCTTCCTTCTGTTTTCTGTAATTTTAAAATATTTTTTTAAATTTTTTGACATTTGTGTGTTGTAATTTATCGAAGTTTTCAAACTTTTTTTTCATTCAGCAGTTTTGCATTTCTGTTACTGTTTGGGATAAATTTTTTTAGTACCAAATAGAAAAAATGCCAAAAAATTTTTAGCAAATCAAAATTTTTTGAGCTCAAAAGTATTAAAAATTATTTTAAAAATATTTTCATTAATTAATGCAAAATAATTATATATAATAACTAAAAATTCATGTTTAAAAAATACAAATTTTGTTAAATACCTTTTGTACAACTAAGTATGGTTTTGGTGTCGTGGGGAAATTTTTATTTAAACCAATAGTAATACAATGTGTTCTGCTAATACATTCTTAAACTAAGGTTTTTTTGAAAACCCACTTAGGTTTCTGATAGCTATTTGCGACCGGTCAGGCTTCTATGTTCTATGTATCTCCCTATAACTCAAGAAACCCATAGTATCACATGTGGGATTTTTAGGTTTGTTCAATGTCCTAAGTAGAAATAAGCCCTTTTAAAAATCGCACCACAAATGCTCGGCTATAAAATAGGCACCACAAGAGATATCGGACTAGTGATGCGCCATGTGATGCGCACGTAAGAGTAGAATATATACATTGAATTTCATAAAAACTGAGAGAGTATAAGTCCAGTCCGTGTCGAAAATTTTTTATATTACTCATATAAAATTACTTGAAATATGAAGATTACAATTTAATGTCTACAGTTATATAACTTTAATATGTAAAAATGAAAACTTTACAAATGTGTAATAAATTAACATGCACATTTTTTCATTAAACAAAAATAAACAAAAAAGTTTGTTTTTTAAATGTGCATAATATTTTTCGTTTTTACGTTTAGTTTTTTGCATGCAGCAATTTGTGGAGCAGAAACACTTATGAATTCATGCAATTAAAAGTTGTTACTTGGATTTTTTATAGCTGCAGCTATTACAAACATCATTAATTTAAGTTTGTTATATGGCGTGTAATACTTATCAAGTAATGTCATTTTGATACAGGATCTATGTTATCAGATAATTAAAACGTTATTTATTTACCGAATATTCTATCAATTATGTAGTTTAATGTCCTCAAAATTTTACTTGTTTGATTTGTTTCTGAACATCTTACGTTTCACAATACGTAAACACGGAAGTATTTCGATTACACTTTGCACATTGCGTATAGTATGTTTTGTTTTGCCTTTTTGAATCATACCAACTTTCTAAAACCATACTGGAAAAAAATATTTTGTTTTCGTTAAGCTTTTCTCTCGAAGGTAAATTCGATTCTTTATGAAGGGGTTTTAAGCTTCTGCACTGCATATTACAACATTCTGAGCTCTATGTTTGAAAGTATAAACACGTTGGCTGTTGCTGCTTTCCTGCTTTTATTATAGTTGCTGTTACGTTTGCCAGTAGCTTGTCTGGTACTTATGCAATTCTTTTTTTCTTATTTAAATATAAATAAAATAAAAATCACATTTGGTTGCGTCAGCTACGAGTTTTTATATATAAAAACGTAATGCAGTAGTAAAGAACAAACGAAAATTTATTTAAAGCTACTTGCTTGTTGAAATCGTAATTGAGGGTAATTAATGTTAAATTATTTTTTAAGTGGTTAATTTATTCTTTTCTTTTTAAGAAAGCGAAAAATTTTAAAGACTACCAACAAGTTTTACGTTGGACAAAGCTCACAGCAATAAATTTTTGCCGCATTAAGTGTGATTATGCAACAAACCTTATAAAAAAAATAGTCTCTTTAAATTGTGTATAATACAGATACTTGAGAAATAAATTAAATCAAAAATATTTCTTAACTACGCTTACAAAAGAATAAACCAAAATATTAATACTCATAAAAAATTTTATTTTCCATACTAACCATAAATAATATTATACCAAATTATTATCAATGCCAATTTGATTTGTTAAAGAAAATCATATTTGAACCAAAAATAAAATTAATGATTTCATTTATCAAAACCATTATATACATATTACTTACGTCAATTTCATCTTAAATCTTGAAAAAAAGAGACACAGATTTTCAAGTATTTCTTATGTAAGTTTGCCACAGCATGTGTACTCGTATATACGGGTCATTGCTTTATGATGTGTCTGCAAAAATGTATCAAATTTGTTTCTCGATTTGTTTTATTTTGACAAATATGGGTCGTTCTTCTGAAGAACTTTTCCTATTGCAGCTTAAAAATATAACAACATGCAATATATCACCAATAATACATTATTGTTTTTTTTTCATGTTTTCCTACGCACTTAATATGAAATACCTTAAGGAAAACTTATATTTATTTAAACATACAAAAAAGCAATTTTTTGCTCTTGTTGTATATTTATATAAAACAATTTACGAATATGATTTTGTTTATGATTATGATTATCGTTATCATATCATTTTTTTACGAATATTATACCCAAGGTTATTGAACATATCACAGATACAAATAAACGTTCATTCTAATTCATACGTACATATAAATAAAAACACGCTTCACATATAAGGGCTGAAGTTTGTATAATGTGATTTTTTTTATGCTTGGTTTTCCAGTATAGATGCTATGGGAGTAGAAATGACATTGTATTATTTAAGCATACGCGTTACGGATATAATAATTTAAATTTTGTATGAAAACTTCCATTTCTCATATGTATATGTATGTGTAACATTGAGTGGCCAATATGTTGTTGGACAACAACATAATATTTTGAATAGATTTATTTTGATAACAATATGATTTGACTACTATCAGTCACATTGTATTGTTCTTAGATTTTGATTGGCGTAACCATGTTTTTTTGTTTGGTAACAATGATTTTTACTAAATATCTCTGAGAAAATAATTTTTATACAGAAAAATATATAATAACAAAGCAGAATTTGCCACAAATTATGTTATTGAAAATTCAATCTATATAAATAAAAGAGTAACGTTATTGAGTGACTGACTGACTGATGCATCATCGCCCAGCCCACACCACTAAAGTTAGAAAGTTGAAATGAGTAGGTTTTGGGAAATTCAAACGATAAGGGGGTAAAATCGAGCAAAAACGGGTAAATTCCATAACCTTATATCTCCGGATCTAACTAACGTACACTGAAAAAATTCCATGCAACATATGCACGAAAACGCTCGTACATATTACGAAATATTTCGCAATTTCCCACCACGAAACTCTTTCGTAAAATATACGAAATGTACGACAATAATTAAAAATTAAAGTAAAAAAAAAGTATCGCTCAAGCGGGGCACGAACTCGCAATCTTCATATTGCAAGGCAGGTACTCTACCCACTCAGCCACTTTCTACTTATTTTATAAGAGCTTAAAATTTGTTTTATTTACTTACATCTGAAAAATACGTCAATTTATAAAAAATTATTTAAATTTATTTTTTTTATTTCAAATATATTTTTTAACAAGGAAAAATATTTACGAAAGGTTTTCGTTACTTTCTATTGCCTAAATATTTTTTCATAATATATACGAAAGTTTCGTATATTGCTTGGATTATTTTCAGTGTAGACATACAATTCTAAAAAAAGCATAATAAGATCAAAAAATAAGCGGATGGGTGTTTGATACTTTTTTGAATTTATACATTTAGGGGCCGAAAAAGGGAAAAAATATAGTTTTGGTACTTTTTTGGTTAACCGTTTACCTCCTAAATTAATAAAGATAGAAATTAAATTTAAAACGCATTCTCCTATCCTTACGAAGCCCTCAAACACGTTTTGGTACTTTTTGTAATTCGAATATATAAAGGGTAAAATTAGTTGCTCTTTTTGGTACTTTCTTTCATACAACTATTTTTTATGCAAATTGATATACATAGTGAATTAATATGTTTGTATATTTTCACTAAGAAATGATTTTTGAAAATTTTAATTCCAAGGGGATTAAAAGGATTAAAAACGGGTAAAATCGGTAACCTTATATATTCGAATCTAAGTCATGTAGACATAAAATTCTAAAAGCATCATAATAAGATAGAAAAATGAGCGGACAGGTGTCTGAAACTTTTGTAAAATATGCACATTCAGGGGGTTAAAAAGGGTCAAAATATAAATTTTGGTACTTTTTCTGTTAACAGTTTATCTCCTAAAGTAATAAAGTTAGAAAATAAACTTGAAATTCATTCTTCTCTCCTTAAAAAGCCATCCAAAACAGTTTTGTATTTTTTCAAATTTGAATATATAATAGGTAAAAATGGTAGCCCTTTTTGGTACTTTTTTCCATATTATGCACATTGATACACCTACTGAATGCGTATGTTTGTATATATTCTCTTAGAGCGAATTTTTGAAAAGTTAAATTCTGACGGGATTAAAAGGGGTAAAAACGGGTAAGCTCGGTGTTCTTATATCTCCGAATCTAAGTAAGGTAGACACAAAATTGCAAAAGCGTCATAATAAGATAGAAAAATGAGTGGATAGGTATTTTGTACTTTTTTATACTTGTACAATTAGGGGCCGAAAAGGGGTAAAAATATAATTTTGGTACTTTTTTTTGTTAACCGTTTATATATTAAATTAAAGGTGCTTTTTCGAAAACCTACTTTTTGAAAATATAGTTTTAAGAAATGGTACTTTTTGAAAAATGTTTTTTTGGAAAGGGTACTTTTTGAAAATGTTACTCTTTTGAAAATGGCCACTTTTTGAAAACCTACTTTTTGGAAAAGGTTCTTTTTAGGGCTCTGTATACCAAAAGTGTAAATTAATCTTATTGTTTTCGTTACGCTGTCCGTCAGTCCGTCTGTCTTTCTGTCTGTCACAGTCTGTTTTCTCGAGAGCCGTAAGAACTACGGGCTAAAGATTAAAGGGTGTTCTAAAGCGACTAACGAAACATGTTGAAATACTAATGTAATATACAAACACTTTTATAAAGACTCTAGAAATTTTCAAAGTTAGTGTTAATTGGCGTAGTCTGTAGAATATTTAACACAACAAAAATTAAAGGGTGTTCTGAAAGTTGATGTAATTTTAATTATGTAGCTTAAACAGTTTGCTGTATCTTGGAAACCGTAAGAAGCAAACTCTTGAAATTTTAAAAAACTCTAAAACTAAAAAATTCCAGAATTAAAAAAGTCAAAACGAAAAATTACTAAAACGCAAAAATTCGCCAAAACTAAAAAGATCGTCAAAAAAACTAATCAATTTTGTGGTTATTTTTAAATGAGTTAGGTAATTTTTCTATATCTGCACAATAATGTGGTAGCGAAGCACGCCGGGTATAGCTAGTTTTCAATAAAATTCACGCAAAAACATTTTTGAAATTGAACTTTATACTTATTTAATAATCGTTGGCTTTTTTAAACCCATACAAGAAATAACTAACCTCGTAAACCTACTATTACTTGATAGTTTATAAACAACATTTTATGCTAAGTTTAATATGCAAAATAACCCAACGAATTGTTTTACAGTGCAGATATATATATATATATATATATATATATATATATATATATATATATATATATATATATATATATATATATATATATATATATATATATATATATATATATATATATATATATATATATATATATATATATATATATATATATATATATATATATATATATATATATATATATATATATATATATATATATATGTGTGTGGCATTTTATCATAGCATCTTAAGTCGAGTTAAGTCAAAATCGAGTTAGGATCATATTCTGATTCGTATTTTTAGAATTCTAATAAGGGTCTAATCCATTTTCAAATAGTCCGATTTTCGAAAAAGTTATCACGGTTTATTTATTAAAATTCTAGTACAAAAACACTAAAGATTTTACATTAAATCGGTAAAATCTCCAAACACGATTTTTAGACTTACAATGTTATGATAAAATTACACTGATATACAAAATAGAAATTTGCAAAATAAACTTATATATAAAAAGGCAAGGGCGAAGCAGCTCCTTTTATTCTCTCCCCTCTTTAGCAATTGATCTTCTTTGCTGTTTTGTAGCTGTTGGAAAGTTTTAGTCAGTCACTTGTTAAAACTATACAAGATCTTAGCTACCACCACATGCTAATTTTTGTGCAGGGCAATAAGGCCATGCGCAATAAGGCCATAAACCTTATTTCTCAATCAATTAAGAAAAATACCATATGCATTATTTCTCAACATAGAAAAAACTAAATTTTATTTTCTGTAAAGGAATTCAATGAAATAGTAAATATTTTGTCTAAGAACGGACCTACAAACAAATTTGTAAATGTGGACAAAAATATCTTAACAATTTCATTGAAAAAATTAAATTTTTTCCAGTGAACAAATTGCTTAAATTTATAAAACAATTTGTCTAAAGATATTTACAAATTCTAAACAAAACAATTTACTAAATCAAACAAAAATATTTACTGGATTTTATGAAAAATATCAAACAATATTTTTACCTGTATCTATAAAACAGTTAGTCTGAAAATACTAACAAATATTAAACAAAATAGTTTATATCAAACAAAATTTTTATGTTGGTCATAATCATCATCATCCATTAAGCATTTATGAAATTTTACTTTGTTAAATGTGTTCAAGTCAGAATGTTTATCTAAAGACTCTAAAAAATCGAATGAGATTTAACACAACAACATCAACGAATTGATTTACTCAAAAATCTTCATTAAACAAACTTGGTACAATAGCACTTCTTTTGCTATAATTGTTGTTGTTATTTTTATTTATGTGTATGTCGTCATCCGGGTTGTTTTTTTACGACATAGTTGCTCTTGTTGTTTTTGGTGTTTGAGTCCTCCATAAGAGTCAAACAAACAATTCATTGATTATGTAAAGAACATTTACTGAAAATTACATTTATTTTTAGACAAACTTTTGTTTGAAAATTTTTTGGTGATAATTTTTTCGGTGTTGATTGAGAAATAAAGCAGTTTTGGTCTTATTTTTCAATTCGATTTTTATATATTTTTTAAAATTTATTTTTGGTGTGTACATAAAAATTATCTCGTGCCATTACAATCTGCCTTCGGAAAGAGTTTATCATCTGGGATTATGGAAAAGCGGCTTCACTAAGTAAATATTTTTACAAATCTGGTCTGTGGCAGGGCTTAAAGGTTTTCTCCTCTCAGTATATCGAAAAGCGGCTTCGCTGAGGAAAGTTTCTGCATAGCCGGCCTTCGGCCAGGCTTAAGGGTTTTTCTCTCGGTATATCGAAAAGCGGCTTCGCTGACTAAAGATGTTTGCACAAACGGCCTTCGGCCGGGCTTAATAATTTGCTCCTCCCAGTATATCGAAAAGCGGCACTTTCTAACTAGAAAGGTCATCCACCAATGTATAATACTTCTGCTCAATCAATTACTCAATAAAATCAACAAACTTGGTAAGCATAGTCTCAACTAATTTGTCTTTGGTGTAGGCATACTGACATGCTGATAACAGGATTAGATTTATCTCCATTCTATAATGAAATCAATAATTTCTTTAATGGTTTTGAGAAAAAAAGAGAGACAGACATATAAGTCTAAAATCTTTGTGGAAGATGTAAGAGGTTTGTGGCCCTTTAGGTATAAAGAACACCGAACACCGTACCTTGCCACAATAACTTCCGCATTTTGCTTTAGATAGGCTGGTATAATGCTGCTAATCACTTTTCACTGTTTACTCGAATTTGTGGTACAATGTGGCTATTTCAAGAAACGGTTAAGCATTCGATCGTATAGGGTATCCAGCAAGGGAAGTGCTAGTCCACGAGCACATCAAGGGTCTCTTATAAGCTGGTTGTCCATTGTAATAAAACATTATATTAGCCATAATGAAAGAAACCACAGATCTGTATGGATTAATTTCAATACTTACAATAAATTTATGAGGTACAAAATAATTTCCAATAAAAGCTTTAGTATTCCTGAACGGTGTAGAAAACACCGGCCAGCAGAAAGTCAGCTACGCACATTTTATGTGGTAAGCGAGGTCATTTAAGAAATAACTCAGACGAAAGTATCCTTGCGCATGGCCGAAGGCCGATTATGGGAAAACAATTTACGAAGCTAGGTCAATTTTGGAGCCACCTCATAAAAGAAAACCTCCTTCCTCAAGAATCTGAACCTTGCCAACTAAGGCTTTTATAAGCATAAAAATATAAAATTTAAGAAAATGAAATAAGCCCTAAAAATATGTTAAAAGATTTGATTTTTTCCGAATGAATAAAAGTCAAGTGTTCTTCCAAAAGTTTACAATTCTCATTGCATTGGCTATTGTTCATATATATAAAAAATTGTTCTAGACAACCTTCTAAGCTCAGACCATCAAATCTTCCGCCCTATGACTATCGCTTCAGCTGAACTCATCAATGATCTTACTAATGATTTGTGTGTTAATTTTCTGCTGGGTAATTTTCTGATTTTAGGTTATACTCACAGTATTCCATGAAGAAGATTGGCAGTAAATTCATATCTAATGCAAAAACTCGTAATATTTATAGAAAATTTTAGTTTATTTCTTATCTTTTTTGGAACTTATTTAATACAGCCAAATTGCAAAAAAGTTTATATTTTTGTAATCAACTGTCATAGGAATATGCTGATTAGTTCAAAAGCCGCGCTATAAAAATGTGCATTTATAAGTATCAAACCTGAAAATTATAATAACTCAACTAAAGTGCTTTTGTCCACAGATATCCTCTTTATCGTTTTGTTTTAGTATGACACTTTCAATATGTGTATGTAATTTTTAACTGGGTTATCCTTCATTGTTCTTTTTTTGCTTTTTCTTTTTTCATTTTGTTAATATTACACTTTTTTCGTCATGGTGATCATTATTAAATTTACCAAAGCTGCGTAATATACAAAAAAATATATATAAATTTCAGATTTAAAATGTATGAAATCAGCTCGAATAACTTTCAAACAAGTAAGCATATATTTAATATGAGCTTGCTTTTATATTTCTACTTGAGTTCGAATATAAAAATAATCTTTTCAAGTGCTGTTACATTGTATACTTGTAGTGTCATCACATGTGTGTTCATGTATAAAAAAAAATTAATTCGTGAAATCACCAACGATAAATTTTATGCCGCCACTACCAACATTACCAAGGATTCACCACATGAATTTTTATTATAAATTTTGTCTTGTTATGCAAGTGATAATGATAACAAATTTCGTTTGAAAGCAAACATATATTTCTGCTTTTGTATTAACTTCATACGTTATTGATATAAATAAGGTTTTTTAATATTGAAAATTTTTTAATAACATTTATAGAACTTATAAAATTTATTTCAAAGAAATATTTTCTATACCATCTCTCTTGTACATTATTTAACTATGAAATTTTCATACATCCTTGGGTAAAAAAGCATTGTTATGCTTTGCAGCTCAGATGAAATTCACTCTTTTTTTTAATACTTAGAAACTATTAGATGTCACTTTGTTGTTTAATAGATTCGAATTTTTGACCAATATAAAAATTACTCTGGATAAAAAATCAATATGCACACATGTGTACATAAATAGTACGAAATATGTAATCAAATCATGTATTAGCACAACAAGATTACGAATTTATTAATAAATTATTGGCTAATCAGATTTTCCACCTTGCTGATTTTAAGCCATAAAAATTTATCATTTTATGTAAGTAAGTAATGAAATACAAATCTATAATACACATAATAATGCACATAGTAATCATACGCATTGTAGTCATACACTTTCGTAAGTACGAATGATTTCAATATTACTCATACGCTCAAATGTATGAAAAAGGCAAATTTTTATTTCCTATTGTATTGAATTATTTGTTTATGTTAGTTTTAATATTTTTTGTTTGTTATTAATATTTGGAATTTTTTTAGTACAAGTACCACTTGGCTGCTGTCTGAACCATTAAAAGCTAAAATATTTTCATTTACCACCACAATACAATACTTGATATTTGCCACGCACAGCCAAATAAATTTACATATTGTCTGTGACAATAAATGTTAAATGTTTTGTTTCCTAAGCCATGGTGTTCATGCCAATCGCGTACTTTGTTGATTTTGTTGTTTTCGATTTGTTTGAATTGGTTTTTTTTTTCAAGAGTATTGTTTAAGTATTTTTTAAAATGAATATACATAAGAGGCTGACATATGCCAATTATTGGAAAATAGAAGTTTTACAAATGTAAAGTTATTTTATAAATAAACACAAATAAAAATATTAAAAGAGAAATTTCTAAAAATAATATATTAATAGCCTTTAAGTCAGGCCATTCATTCCCTAAGTTTTTGCGTATTTCAAACTGCAGTCTCCTTTGATTATATGAATTTTTTTCTTGAATATAGCGCTATTTGAATAATCAGAGATATTTTTGGTATAGTCATAATAATGAAAAATAGCTTATTAAAGTAAATGTGTCTCATTAACAACAGAGGCGTTGCAATAGTGCTCAAAATTTAACAAAAAATAACTTTTCTTTCAAAACAAAAATGTTTTTATAAATTAAAAGTGTTGAAAAAAATTAAATTTTCAGACCTAGGACGTTCCTAAAGCATTGCGTTATGAAAATTATAAAAAATATGAAATTCTTTTATTTCGGTTTAAGGTATTTTTTGACAAATAAAATCAATGAAAATTAAAGGGAACAGTCAGCCGAAGCCACTGGGAGAACAATCGACCAAAGTCGGTATGAAAACAGTCAGACCGAAGCCCCCTGTGAAAACAATCAGCCGAAGCCGCTGTGAGACCACCCAGCCGAGGCCGCTGTGATAACAGTCATTCCGAGGTACGCTGTGAGAACAGTGAGCCGAAGCCGCAGTGTAAAATTTATAGCTCCCCTTTAGCCGAGGCCAAAGGCCAATGCAAAATGGGGTGACTGCATTTTCCACTACGGACATCCCAGTCAATTCTTATTCAGAATCACAGAGCAAATTCTTATCGTGTATGACTCGCTCATATATATATATATATATATATATATATATATATATATATATATATATATATATATATATATATATATATATATATATATATATATATATATATATATATATATATATATATATATATATATATATATATATATATATATATATATATATATATATATATATATATATATATATATATATATATATATATATATATATATATATATATATATATATATATATATATATATATATATATATATATATATATATATATATATATATATATATATATATATATATATATATATATATATATATATATATATATATATATATATATATATATATATATATATATATATATATATATATATATATATATATATATATATATATATATATATATATATATATATATATATATATATGTATATATATATATATATATATATATATATATATATATATATACATATATACACACATATATATATATATATATATATATATATATATATTCCCGTCGTTCCAATGTGGAGCATAGTGCTCGCTCATCATTATTTGCAAACTTAGTCTACTTATTAATATGATTATTTCGAACATATTTGCTTTGTGAATCCAAATTGATTAATAGGCTAAGGTTCCTAACGTTATATTCAGAAAGAATTGGGCATGATCAATATTCCAAGGAAGAAGGGAAAAATTAACATCAACTTAATTTTTCAACGTAGACAGCAGAACAGAGTAGCGCCACTCTCGGAAGCCGCTACACTTTGATCGTCAGTGCTCACGTGTATTTGCTTATCACCACTTGTCAGGTGGCTCTGTTGAATGTGATTTTAATTCTTATATATACAACTTTTTCGTGAAAATTAAATACGTGAATTAAATCACTCTCAAGCTGATATTAAAGTGCACTTTCCCAGCATTGCCATCGGTTTATTTTTTCTTCATTCCCATTTTTCTGATTTTTGTTCTACTCCAGATAAACTTTTTTGGTTTGCTTTTATACTTAAGTATATATGAACATGTAAACATGTGAAAAGCTCATGCCAGTAGCTAATTATTTGTAAATATGATTATTTAGAAATTATTTGCTTTGTGAATTCAAATTGATTATTAGGCTAAGGTTCGTAACGTTATATTCAGAAAGAATTTGGCATGATTAATATTCGAAGGAACAAGGGAAAAGTTAACATCAACTTAATTTTTCAACGTACACAGCAGAACAGAGTAGTGCCACTTTTGAAAGCCCCTACACTTCCATCGTCAGTGCTCTACTCGTACTTATGCTAAACATTTTATAAACTAAGTGAGAACTATTTCTTGCGGACAACAATGGACAACGGAATATAAAAGTAACAATGCAGTTATGATGCTTTACGCATCATACATAAGGAGTGAAATGAAACACTAGCTTTGTTGATGCGCTCGCTTATATCGAACGCAGAGCCACTATCTAGCGTTATGCGACTAGCCAAATAACAGAAAGAGTCGGCGTCTTCAATTCAGGGAGAGTGGGGATGAATTTTCCGTACCCATGCGCATAAGCTTTGTTTTACTGATGTTCAGCTTTAGATTACGAAATTGTTAGTTCTTATTATATTACTATGTTATATATTAATTATGTAACGTAAAGATAATTATTAGTATTTGCACGTAACAGTAGGCTAAAGAATTTTAAATAAAATAACTCTCCAGTTTTTTTGGGAGCCTCCTCCATTTGCTTAAGTGTGCTTAAAGGTTTCCACATTGCATTAAGTCTTCTTAGAGAATCCTTATGCCCTGCTAAGTCTGGTTAGACAGAAG
Source organism: Panzeria rudis (assembly GCA_956483635.1). Lineage (NCBI taxonomy): Eukaryota > Metazoa > Arthropoda > Insecta > Diptera > Tachinidae > Panzeria > Panzeria rudis. Next base: position 129,080,024 of record OY101449.1, read on the forward strand.
TTATTCCTCACCAAACACGTTATTCGAAACACAAGAAGAGAAAGCCTTTGAGCCCTTTTTATTTTAAAGTAAAAAAAATTGTGAGGTATTTATATCGTTCTTTCCTCAAAAAATAAATAAGTAAATACTTAACATCTTTCTTAAGCGTAGAACACATGACCAAACAATACCACTCCAACACATAACCAGGGTACCCGTGTACCCCATTATGATTTTTAATCATTTTCAGCGTCACAGAAGAAAATATTTAATTTCAAATACCGTTAATGTATATTTAAAAATTCGTAGTAAAAATATCATGAACAAATCTTTGAACAGCCTCGCTCATTTTTTCATATAAAAACTATCTGGTACACGGGTACCCGTTTGCGTATGTATCATCTTTGGAAATTTATACCTATGAAGCCACTGAACCGAATTTTATAAATGATCAATAAAACGACACAAAAAGGCTTGAATTTCCTAGATCCTAGGTTTCAATACTCTATTGGTATTGGCTTTGCAGCCACAAACGTTTAAATTTGCTAGTGGCCACACGGGTACCAGGTTATGCGTTCTAGGGCTAAAGCTTATTTCTGCTCTGTTCTGCAAATTTCCTATTATATTTATTCTATTTTCGTTTTTTGGAAATATATACTTTACGCAGAAAACATGCCTGCCCTTCAATTCAATAATCAAATTATACTGCAGCAGTTTGGAGTTAAATATTTCGATATTCATGCCACAGAGAAGCAAAGCTGGCCATGATCGCAATGAATGCAGTTTAAATTAATTGCTTTAATGATATAAAATCTTCATATATTTACGTAAAATAACACAAAGCAAACAAACTTATTAAACTGCCTTAGTGCTTCAATTTATAAATGACCCAACTTTAATTTGAGATCATACTTAAAATAAAATTTAATCTACATACATATCATTCAGATTTTTTTTGTTATCAAATATTTATATACATATCTGTAGGTGGGGGGTAAACTATACCAAATCACATTTTTTTAAAGTAGGTTTTTTACTGTTGGAATAAAAATTTTTTTCTTTTATCGATAGCTAAAATCCAATAAGTGTTATGTTTCAAGGGACAGTAGAACTCATCTAGTATATAAAGAACAATAAGTCCATTTTAATAAATAACGGTAATATTATATGAAATAGTTTTATTAAGGATATGTTAGATATAAAAAAATAATTAAGAGTTATATAAAATATTTGGGGTAAGTTAAACTGATAAAGCTACAGAAATAGAACAATTCGCGATTTTAAAAATATATTTGCGGTCTCCTGTACAATCTTCAAAATGTGACTTGGTGTAGTTTTCCTCCCACCTACAGATATATACATAGTACATAAATTTTCTACTCATAAGCTTTCTTTCAAATATCTTTGTATTTGTGTAGAATTTTAACACTTATCCATGGATATATATGCATGCCTTTATGTTAATAAGACCATATAATATATGTTATATCCCTTCTAAAAAGAAACCCTTTTTGCGTCAAAATAAACCTTTATTTTCAAATATGTTAAAAATTACGATATAAAAAAAGGGCTTATCTAACATAAGGCCTTAAGAATAAGAATGAAATAGTTAACATAAAACTGTTAAATTTTTATAAAATTTCATTAAAGCCATTACTATTTATTCGTGACAGGGTCTACTTGCATCGACTGTTGGCTTTCTAGCTTTATTTATTCCTATATTTTGTTCGCAAACAATTTTCAAAGCAAATATTTTTCTGCTCTATCGATATATGGGTGTTTGTAATTTAAACTTCATACATTTATGTGAGTGCGACAGCTTAACGTTGTTCATGTAAAAAAACCAATAAATCACAGATGTAGCAAAGTTATGCGTAACTTTATTATTGATCCCATGGGAAAAATTTAATAGTTTATTAATGTGTATGGAGCCTCCTTATGTTAAAAATCAAATCATTTTGTTGAGTAGATAATATATTGTTGATTTAATGTGAAAAAGTTAACAAATTTAGGTCAGCAAACTAATTTAACCGCTATTAAGGAACGGAGAGCTTATCAATGTGGTTTGCGGCTCAAGCTTAGCATGTTTTGCTATTTCGGATCACAAGAGATTCTTTTAATATTTAATAATTTTATTTGAATCATTTATTTAATATTTTTTATAGACAAAAACTTTTATAGAAATCACTTGATGTAATATATACATATTTATATAGGAAAAAAACTTTGTTTCTCAAATCCAATAAAACGATTTCATTAAATGCGAATAATTTTCAATGATCCCATGAAAAATACACGCATATAAATAGCAAGCAACGAGACCCTAAAGATTTTTAAAACTCCTAATGGATGACTATGGTTAATAATGTATTGCTACGGGTGGTACAAATTTATTAACTACATATTTTCTGTCGTGTCCACTGAATCGCTAAGGAAATTAATTTCAGTGTACCAACAAGCCATAAATATTGATAAAATATAAAATAAATTTCTGTTGCTTACACAAAATCTATATATGCACATTTCCCTAGATTTAAATATAAATAAGACCTTTAAGGTACTGGGGCTTAAAATTGTTTGCCTTCTGACATTCTAACATCAACAAAATTGAATGACAATTTAAAATATATTTAACTTTTTCATAGCTAAATAGATATTAATGTATGTATGTTTATAAGTGCCTGTGTTAGGTTGTTTTTTAGCTGCAATAGCTGCTGTCTTTGTTCGTTAACAGCGTTTTTGAAGTTATGTGGCTTATATGTAAATTATTTAGAAAAACTTTTTTTTATTTATCATCCTTGTTGTCACTTTTTCTGGTAGAATTTCCATGCTAAATATTTTATGCTAAACTTTTCTAAACATCGGTTTTTTTTTCTTATGTGGTCGTATGCAAATTGAAAAGCAAACAAGTTTGAGACCAATAAACATATTGGTTTAGAATAAATTTTCAGAAAATTCTTTTTAATTTTATCGTTCAAAAAAGAACTCTACGAGTTACAATTATCTTGAACGTATTACACTTATGACTGGCGAAATTGTGAGTGGTGAGCGGTCAATTAAACAATAGACGTAGAAGTATTTGTAGTAAAACCCCGGTGATAATTGAGAACCGCAAAGTTGTTCTTATAACACCCAAAATACATAATTATTAAACTGTAGCTCCTGCCCTTTCTCAGTCCGATGTCTGGCGTAAACGATTCAGACCAAAACCAGTCATTGTCTGTGTCTGTTTTTCTGTATCAAAATGTGTTCATGTGGCGAACAAGAGGAAGAAAACGACTTGTACATGCAAGTGGAGGGTTAGTTCTATCTACTAATGCAGTAGCTTATTTTTTATGTCGGAGTTTTGTGGTCACTATTAGAAGACCTTTTTTTAACCTAATTTTTTTAATAAAATTTTAGATATATTAGTGTTTTAGTTTATGTGTCGGTCCTCTTGTCGCCTTAAAGTTTAATGCATTCATAAAATTTCGAGTCTTTTCAAGCATAAACCGAAAATATCTTACCCCAACGCACAACAAAATATTATATGGACATGTCCAATATTTCGACTACTACATCAACATATTTCACTCTAACTCGAGAACGGTACACCCGATTTCGGTTCATAATACATCAATAGATTCATGACAAAGCTGCTTCAAGCTGCTTTATATAGTTTTTTGATTTGAAGAACGCTTTCAAACTCGTCACTTTTTTCGATAATAGTTTGCGAACAACTAGGAAATTATTGATCAAATGAAAAAACTATATTTAGGCAGAGTGAAGGCAATGTCGTCATGCTCCTGAGGCACCTAGTGGAAATATTAGACAGACCAATAAAAAAATATCTAAAAGAACAATAGCCCAATTCACAATCTTGTGCAAATGGTCTTGCATCGTATCATTTGCAAAATGGTATAGTATATTTATTCTCAGCACTAACAATTGTTAAGTGGTGAGTATCAATATGAAATACCATTTTGCAAATGCTACGATGCAAGACCATTTGCACAAGAATGTGAATTGGGCTAATATAAATTTGTCTCCATTCAAAAAATATGCATAGCTACTTTATTATAGGAACGGAAAATTGGTATTCGTCGATTCGACGAAGTTTACCGATAAAGAGGTAAATTTAAGTATACCAATCTAGGGTTAAAAAACTATTTAAATAATAACATTTTCCGAAAAACATTTTTAAATATGTACCTTTATCAAAGATAACGTTTTCAAAAAAAGGACTTTTTCCAAAAAGTACAATTTCTTAAATGTATATTAATATATTTTCAAAAATTTACATTTTAAAGAACGTACATTTGCCCAAAACTATCTTTTTTTGAAAGTACGCTTTTCAAAAAGTACGTTTTTTAAAAAGTACAATTTGCAAAAATTATGTTTCGAAAAAGTACCTTTCCTAAAAGTAGTTTTTTCTTCAAAAAGTACCATTTGGCAAAATTACAATTTCGAAAAAGTACCTTTACCCAAAATTACTATTTCTTAAAAGTAAATTTAAAATGGAATGAAACTCCCTTTGCAAAGATTACGATTTCCTAAAAGTACTTTTTCAAAAAAGTATATTTTACAAAAAGGACCTTTTCAAAAAAGTGAAATTTTCTAAAAGTACTTTCTCGAAAATGTACCATTTACAAAATAGTATATTTAAAAAAGTACATATATTTCTAAAAAGTACTTTTTTTTAAATAGTACCATTTTTCAAAAGTACATTTTCTCAAAAAGTACCGTTATCACATATGGCCAAAGAACGAACTTTTCTCCACCAATAGATATTATAAATTTGACGTGTGTATCAGTGATTCCTTATTTTTCTTATAAGGTGAATTGATTGAGAGTATTCTTATAAATATAACTATAGCTATCTGTCTAGCTACAATGTCACAAATATTTGGTTTTTAAGTATTTAAAATATTGATATTTGCCTTTATACGTTATAACATACATATATAAACACGCTTAATTTGAGCTAATATTTTTTATGTCTTTCTTTTATAGATTTACTACACTATGAATGAAACTGACGACTTCAATAAAAGCAAGATGAATATAATTCCCAAAAAACATTTCTTAACATTTCAACGCACACTATAAAAATGGATATACAAAACAAAATTTTCCATTACTTTGCAATGAATCAAATATCTATAATATTTGCAAATAACTTTTACAAGCTGAAGACTTAAATGGAAAGTAAACAAAAAAATTAGCAAGTTGTTGTTGGACCTCACACAGTATGAAAATGTTATTTTTAAGCAAAAATTTCTTAAAGCCAAATGAAAAACTAAACTACCATAATTTTAGAATATAGTATAAATAATTGACATTCGATTACGTGCCAAGTGAAATGGTGATCAAATTCAACCAAATTACGTGCTGTCATATAACAAATTTGTAATACAAAATTGTTCAAATAAAAATAAGTCTTATCTCAAGTCAACCCCACTTCAACCGCCAACCAACTAACATCTTTCTTTAATACATAGTTAATGTAACGGAAACACAAACGTGCTTAAAGTTTATACCAACACGAGATTGTTTGAATTTTTGTGCACTTTTTCTACAAAGTTTTCAAATGAAATTTAACTACCAAAAACCAACAGCAAAAATAAAAAAAGTGTAATTTGTTCGTAAAAACAAAAACTTACACAAACATAAAATGACATTATAGTGAAATTGTTACTAACTTGTAACTCGCTAACACGCACACACATCCATCAACAAATTCAAATTCAAAAACCATTTCGTTATAAAACTCCTCAAGCTGTAAGCAAACAGCCCAACGTTAATTTTTTTTCGTTGTCCATTTTCAATTTGTTTTGTGTTTTCTGGCATCTAACTTAAATTTCACATAGTTCTTGACATCCAAATGTACCATAAAAGTTCGAGTATTTTAACCAAAACGTGACACATGGCTATGTACTATTATGCTAGTAAAATATCAGCCATTGCTTGTGGTACACGTTGCAGACAAACGGTTTTACAAAAATCTCGTGGTCAACGTGATCGCGATAAAAATCATCATAAGCAACACCACCATCATTATTCTACGCACCCACACAATCATAGTCGCCATCATAACGGTTCGTACGGCGCCGATTGTACAACAGATACCGATGATGACTTGGACATCGATGGGACTTGCATTGGTATGCAAACACGTAGTGACAACAATGATTTCAATGGTAGCGGTATGGCTCCGGATGGCCGCATTTATGTTACTAATACAAATGATAATGGCACGACGGAAACATCGGTGTCCACCCTGGCGGTTGCGGCAAATGGTGAAGGTAGCAACAGCAGTACGAATATTAACACGGATGGCATTCGGTATAGAAGACGACATAGTGACCAATTGGATGCATACGATATTGAGGTTGGGTTTCACAAATATGAGGTAAGTAATGTCTTTGAAACGTCTGATATAAAATTTAAAAAATTTTTAAATTTATTTTATCATGTAACCAAATTTGATAAGACTCTCTTTGTTAGACACCATAATTAATAAAATATAGCAAATTAATAAGGTCCAAGCGCAACCCCAAGTGAAATGAAAACATTATATCAATTTTTTTTTGGCGTAAATTTTTTTTTTTATAAACACATATATGGTGTTTTGCATTTACAGTAAAAGAAACCCCTATACACAGAAAAAATTATCACCAACAAATTTTCAAACAAAAGTTTGTCTAAAAATAAATTTCGTTTTCAGTAAATGTTCTTTATATAAACAATGAATTGTTTGTTTGACTCTTATTTAGGACGCAAACACCAAAAACAAAAACAAAAAAACTGTGTCGTAAAAAAACATTGATGACGACATACACACAAATAACAACAACAACAATGATAGCAAGATAGTATACTGTTTGTTCACTGAAGATCTTTGAGTGAATCAATTCGTTAAAGTCGTTGCATTATTTTTTTAGAGTCTTTAGATAAACATTCAGACTTGAACACATTTAACAAAGTCAAATTTCATAAATGATTAATGGATGATAATGATGATGACCCAGACAAAAAGTTTGTTTGACACATTACAAAAAATCCAGTAAATATTTTTGTTTGATTATGTAAACTATTGTGTTTAATATTTATTAATATTTTTAGATTAATTGTTTTATAAATTCTGACAAAATATTGTCTGATATTTTGCAGAAAATCCAGTAAATCTTTTTGTTTTATTTAGTAAATTGTTTCGCACACAATTATTAAATATTTTTAGACAATTTGTTTTACAGATTTAAACAATTTGTTCACTGAAAAAAACACGTTTTTTTCAATGAAATTGTTGAGATATTTTTAACAATATATTTACAAATTTGTTTGTAGGTCGGTTCCTAGACAAAAAATTTACTATTTCATTGAATTTCTTTATAGAAAACTAAATTTAGTTTTCTCTGTGCAGCAAGTCCTAGAAGAAATTATCCAGATTTGCTACATTTCCGGACCACACGTTCATGATATTATTGAGTACTTTGGGGTTTGGCTGGCAATTATTAGTTAATCAATTTATTATTAAACCATAACCAGTCCCCTGATAATGGTAATCTTTCTTTGCAAAATACAAATACAAAATTAACCGTCATTATAGAATTGAATGCTTAATTACACATATTTGTATGTGATGAAGTGTAAATTCGCTTGTAAACATGAGTAAATTTCTATAATTAACATGGCTATACATTTGTATATACACAGACGTGGATGAATAGGAGAATGAAAGTGAACTCTTAAGCTTCTATTAATTTTCTTACATAATTTATACCTGAAGGTCATTTTAGTTTACAAAGTTCTGAGCACAAAATTTGTTACACAATTTTTTATTCTAAATTGAAAAATTTTGCTCGTTCGAACAAAAATGAAAAAAAAGTTCTAATATTTGAATAATTCTTAGTCGAATGACAGCAGTAGTACCCACCATTCAAAGTAATTACCAAATTATCTATATTTGCAAAACTACAAAAGTAAGCCTCTCCAGTTTTGATGTGGGCAGCTCTTAGAATAAAATGCAACTTATAAAGAAAGTAAATACAAATTTTCCCATATTTGCATTGCTACAATAACGAAACTCTTTATTTAAATTGGCTCACTTTTAGAATAAAGCGCAACTTCCAATAAAAAGGCGGAGGAGATAGGTAGCCCCTATATAAAGTAATTACTAAATTTCTTATATCTACGCAGCTACAGCAGTGAGACTCTCCCAATGTAGTATGGGTTGCTCTTAGAATAAAGTACAACTTCCTGCAAAATCTTGAAAATATAGTAGTATCCCACATACAAAGTAATTAACCGGGTACGTTCTATATTCCATGCGATATTAAAATGTGCGGAATTACTAAAGCATTGTTGCTATAAATAATAGTTTGCAACGACAATGCTTTGATAATTCTGCATATTTTAATTCCGCATGGAGTACAGAACACACCCAAATAGTTTTCTAAATTTGCACAACAGCAATACTAAGACTTTCTAAATTTTATGAAAGTTACTGTGAGAACTAAGTCAGGTTTTAAGCAAAAGCTGGTAGTTCTAGAAAAATATAACGCGTAGTCCAAATATAAAGTAATTCTTGATTTTTCTACAACTACACAACAATAGTGAGACTCTTCCAATTTCATGGTGGAATTGGAAGAGGTGGGACAGGTAATACTCATAGAAAGTAATGTATACTTATCCAACATCTGGAGAATCACCATAACGAGACTCTCTAAAATGTATGTGGGTTACTCTGAGAACTAAATGATTTTCTAGTCGAAAGCCTGTACGTATAGGAGCCACCATAGAGAGACTCTGAAAGTGCGATATACGTTACACTGAGAACAAATTGCGCTTTTAAACAAAAGCGTGGAGGTATAAAATGGGGAGATGGTTACCCGCTCATAAAGTAATTACTAAGTTTCCTAAGTATGCTTTTCAAGCTAAAGCGTGGATGTATTGGAGGGAGTGACGGGTACAGTTATAAAATCACCATAGCGAGACTTTAGATTGGATATAAATTATACTGAGAACAAATTTCGTTTTACAATATGAAAGAATTTTGTGCATGGCAGGCTCAATGTTTTGAAAAATGTGTTTTTTTTTGCTCTATACTTGAAATTCTCCAAAACTTTAAGCTGACTACGTATCTGACATATGAATGAACATATAAATAAATTAAACCATAAATTTTATTTAAGTAAACACATAAAGTGGACTTTGAGTATACTCTTAGGTGCATTTATTATCGATTACAAATAATATTTTTAATGAGCTTGTTTAAAACGTAAATTGAAATATTTTCCTTTTGGTGATGGCTTTAAAGATTTAATTTAAATAATTATAATTAATCTTTTTCGACATCGTGGGACAGGCAGTTAATAAATAAATATACATATGTATGATTAAAATTTTATTTGCTAGCATTTCTTATTAAATTTATTGATGCTGTAATGTTTTTAAGCACTGCCCATGTTTTGAATTAAATATGTTGCCATAGATTCAAGCAAAACTAATATTAAAATTTATATGTATTTTTATTTCTGTATTTCTTTTTTTTTTATTTATTTCGGTGCTCATATTTCATGTCAACAAATATTTTATTATGAACAAAAAGTACCAAGAGCACTTTGTCTGTGATATTATATTTTATTGTATTTTAAGCGTGGTTTCGTGCTATTAGCGAAAGTACTTTAGTTTTACAATTTTTGAATGGCTTTGTCAAAAAAAAAGTTTAATGATAAACAGCTATCACTTTGTGTAAATTACGAAAAATCAAATTAAATGACTATTTGTAAAGATAAACAGCAATTTTTTTCAAATACCCCAGCTATTATTTGTAATATGAATATTATACATTAAGAGCCTAGTTCACTAATTTATTTAAATATCAATTCATATTTGAAAGTCGTTTTTCCATACAAAAATAATTTGAAATTCGGCATTTAAATATGAATTGATAGTTAAATAGTGTTAGTGAAACAGGCTCTAAATCGGTTTGCTAATAACATTAAATTATAAATTTAGATTTTCCTCAAACATAGGTTAGAAGATTTAAAATCAAGGCACCTCTCAAACAAACACAAATTAAGTTAAAGTCGATCCAGCCGTTTGGGAGATATGGTGCCACAGCAACACAAATTCAAGAGAATACAGCGAGAAAAAGGGTGATAACTTCTAAATGCCTAGACCGATTTTCTTCCAACATAGCTAAAAAAAACCTTCGACCAAGTCACCTTTAAAACAAAAGCAAACAAGTTAAAGCAAAAAGAAGTCGGTATAGCCGTTTGGGCACTATTATAGCGCAGACAGACACACAGATACACAGACACACTTTAAACTAGTAATACCAAATGCGACTAGGTTTCTCGAAACACTGGATTCGGGATTTCGAATTTAAAAAAACTGGATCCCGGGTCGGATCGTGATTTTTCGGGATTTTTATACACAAAAAAATCAAATAAATTCATTGTTAGTAGTAAAACCAACGATATTTTAAGACAATGGTATATGAAAATATCTTAAACGGATTTCTATAATCCTTTTCGTAGTTCAGTTGAAGTAAAAAATAAAGTAAAAGAAAAGCCATTTAAAGCTGCCAATCTAACAATTACAGTCCCAATCAATACCACTTATTGTGGCCCAGAGAAGTTCGTAGTTTTTAATATCTTTGGTCGAGGGGCTTACTCTCCATCTTGTTTTGTAGCCAACTACCGAATACAAAGTATACTTACATGAATATGTGGCAAAAGCCCCATTTTCAGAACTCCCTGATGTTCTTCGAAATATTTCGCACAAGTTGCATTTTGAGTGCATTGACTTTGTACCGTGACTTTTTAGGGTTGCGTACACCAAAAGTGTAAGGGAACCCTATTGTTTTCGATACGCTGTCCGTCTGTCTGTCTGTCTGTCACAGGCTGTTTTCTAGGGAACCGTAAGAGCTACGGACTTGAAATTTTCGTAAAACGTTTGTCAAAACAACAACAAATATATGACAGTTAAAAATTAATGGGTGTTCTAAAGCGAGCACCGAAACATGTTGAAATACTAATGTAATATAAAAATTCCAAAATTAAAAAAAATTTCAAAACGAAAAATTGCCAAAATGAAAAAAGTGCTTAAAGGAAAAAAGCACCAAAATTAAAAAAATCACTAAAAGGCAAAAAATCACCAAAACTAAAAAGATCGCCCAAAAACAAAAAAAAACGCAAAAAACCGAAAAAAATCGTCAAAATGAAAAAAAGCTCTAAAGACATAAAAAATCGCTAAAGCTAAAAATATCGTAAAAAACTAAAAAAAAATTCCAAAAATGGAAAAAAAATCACCAAAACGAAAAAAGCGCCAAAACAAAGAAAGTGCCAAAGCTAAAAAATCGCCAAAACCCAAAAAAATCGCCAAAAACGAAAACAAACGTCAAAACAAAAAAATCGCTAAAACTAAAATATGATCAAAAACCGAAAAAAGCACCAAAAATAAAATACATCGCTAAAACTAAATATGTCGTCAAAAAGCGAAAAAAAACGTTAAAACAAATATATACACTATAACCAAAAAATCGCTAAAACTAAAAAAAATCCAAAAAAAAAAATTCAAAAAACGAAAAATCGCAAAAAAAATCAACAAAAAAACTTAAAAAACTAAAATAAAATGAAAAGGGATATACATACTTGTATATCCTTGCTAAAGTCGCACTTTCCTTAATTTATTTTGTTTCGAAGTCGTAACCCAGCTAAATGTCTTTTTACGCCTTTTGCAATTAAATGTTTTTAGAAGGGTATCTCATGTCTATTTACTAACATAATTTATTAATATAATTCCGGGATTTTCGCATAAAAATCCTAAGATTCGGGACCTAATTTCTTAGAATGATACAGCGTTTTCGGTATTCAGGATTTCGGGACTAGCATCTCTACTGCAAAATTATTATACCTCCTTTTTTGTCGGCGGTTAAAAATAGATTAAATATTTTTTAAATAGGTCATAAAATCGCAAAATGTATTCGCTTTGTATAAAACTTAATAGCTAAGCATTTTACGAAAAGGAATGTTTCTTAAAGTTTCGTACAATTCTTTCTAGTTTTACTTGTTATTTAAAAATATATTTTACAACGTTGCGCTTTATTACTAAAAAAAATTAGTACTTCCCTATTACAAACAACTGAAGAAATTTAAGAAATTTGTTTATACTTTTAATGCTAAAATATACAAAAATTTTATTTTTATATTTTTTCTCTTCTACTTACATTCATTTTTGATTAGTTCAATTTGTTTAGAAGTATTTATCAATAAATATTTTATCTGAACAAATTGTTTACATTTTCTAAATATCAATATCAATCGCTTATTCCTTAATTCAAAATAAACATGTATTAAAAATATTTTGCTCTTCAGATAGAAATTTATTAATGGCATACCATATGTAAAGCAAAAGACTAGTCATTATCTGTAATTTGTAAGATATTTAAAGTATAAGAGAATCTATGTATATAAATTCTTTCATCTAATTTTTTGTAAATATATGTACATATGTATATGTATGTATGTATGTATGTATGTATGTATGTATGTATGTATGTATGTATGTATGTATGCCTCAACTAACTCCTTTAGGGTGACTTTGAGTAATATTTATACAAAGAATCTTACAATTTGTTAAATTTTTATACCATGACTTGTAATAAAATAAAATTTAAATTTATGTATTCTGTTTTGTACACAAAAAAACTCCAATGCAAATGCAAAAATAGAGTATCCCAAGTGAACGATTTTTGCAAATCTACTGTAGAATACTATAACTTGTCAGATAAAATATTTTTTGGTAAATAACTAAAAATACAACAACTTTATGCTGAATATCCATACATAATTATAAAAACTCTTATTTAAAATCTAAAACATCATATCGACTTAAAAAAAATTATTCCATGCAAACTTTATTTCCATATTGACAGAGTAAAAAGTAAGAGTTACAATATTCTCCTTTGACAAAATGTTTCTGGCACTGGAAACTTTTTTGATGTATCTCAAAAATATATTTTCGTGTAACCAGTTATCTATATATCAATTGAAAGTCCTGATTTACCATCCAAAAATATTTTCTGTATCACTTATATGTTAATTATTAAGAGTTACATGTTGCATCGTGGTTCTTCTGCCAAACTAAGATTTCAAACGGGAAACTCGTGTGCATCACAACGAATTTCTTCCTATACATATTTGTTATAAAGAATATATATCAATCAGTTCTGCGAGTTTAAGAAAATCGCCTTTTGTACATATTTTCTCTTAGAATACTACAATATTAATATCAATTGGATAATTCAAACGGTGTCTTATCAAGTCATACTGTCATAATGTCTTAATATTTTACAATATTTTAAAAACGTTGTTGTTGTGTTTCAAACACAAAAGTCCTAAAATAATAAGACTTTGTGTGCTGTATTTATTGTTTGTCATGTCTGAGCGGGAAAAAGAGAAAACTAAATAAATGAGAAAAAATTTGTTAAGTGCGTTGGTGTTTAATTGCATTGTTGATAGGTACAAATGATTGTTCTGCTCTTGTTGTTGTTTATTTTGTTTGTTTATGTTGTGTACATGTAAATTGTCGGCTGTGTAAATAGCACACTATATTATGAGGGGTTGCTCACAGCTGTCATATTTTTTGTGTTATTATTTTAAAACATATGACTTTATGACTACCTTGTGAATACCCAAAATATTTATTATTGGTCTCCGTACACAACATAAATAAAATATATTCATAAATTCAGAGCTATAAATACTGCTGCATTTGTAAATTGCTATCTTTCAAATCCCAGCAAAAACTACTGCTTCTGCCGAAGCAGGTTTACAAGCGAAAGAAGCTGGTTGTTTTTGTTTCTCCTGCTTCGAAAAGCGCTGAGAACATGCATGATTTTTGTTCCCGATGTCCCACTTGATAGCTCTTGTTTTTTACATAAAACAGCGCTGGTGTTGTCTTGGTCTTATTGCATCACTCAATTGTACCATCATTAAACTACAGGCAAAACAAATCGTATTTTATTATAAGTCTCTCTCCTCTATGCAATAAGTGAGAAATGTAGAAAGAGAGCATGCTTTAAATACGTTAGTGTTTATTTGAAACAATGCGTAAGACAATTCTTTAGAACCTATTTTGTTGAAAGCTACAATGCTACTGAATAAGATTTTGTGTAATTTTAAGTTCGTATTAAAAAGCCAACTAACTTCGTAATATAAACAATATGAAAACTGAGAGATCTCTGCCTTCATCGCATGCATAAAGCTCTTATGACACTACATTTTTCTTCATTTTTTAAGTTTTAGAGAACGGTTCAAATATAATATAATATAATATAATAGGAAATTTTACCAGGTGCAAAGAGTTCAACTATATTAAGATAAATTGTCAGAGCTTTTGCTAATGTTATCGATAAAAAATGAGGGCCTGTAAGCTTGTTCAACTTAAAATTGACGGTTCAAGCTTGAAACACTAAAGTGTTGCCAAGTTAGCGGCTTATTCACGAATTCGGCGACCTAGAGCCTTTTTAAATTTTTTTTTTTTTTTTTTGGTGGCGTTTTATTATAAATAAAAAGTAGGCAGCACTTAAAAAAAATATTACGTTTTGTTTACATTTTGTACACTTGTTTCTTTCTATCATTTGATGTTTCTTTCTTTCAATCCTATAGCAAAACAATGCAAGTAATATGTAGTGTCATAAGGGCTTAAGGCATGAAAGTTTTTTACTGCTTCCAGAAACATGATATTTTTTGCTGGGATTTATGTTGCCAATAGAAACATATTTCTATATATGGAAAACGGTATTTTATCTTGCTTTGTATTAATTGATGTACTTTATATAAATAAATAAAAAGTTATAAGAATTTTATTATCCTGCTTGTACAATGGATATATTCAATAAAACTATGAACACTATACCAAATCATCATGGTTGTAGATAAAAAACGAAACATACATGGGTTTGTTTTGTGGTGAGTCCAACAATGATTGGCAATGGCTAATCGTAAGTTATCTCTTAAAATGTCCCTTTCGTAGATGTAGTATTTTCTCTCTAGGAAATGTATTAAAAATGGCACGCCATATGAAAGGTTTTTTGAAACCGCATAAAGTAGTGTGCAGAATCTGCCTAGTCGCATCTTCAGCACAGTGGTGTAGAATCAAAATGTATAGAACATAAATTAGTCATTTCCAAACGAATAATTCTATCGAAATAAAATTTCACATGGACATATCAGCTTTCTTACTTGTTCAGGAGCGGAACTATGAAATCTCAAAGTAGGGCACTTCGTCCATGTAAAATTGTTTACTGTCTACCATTTTTATTTCTCATCCGATTTAAACATTTCTTTTTGCTGTATTGTAGCCCTTAATAAGATATAAAAGATACATGTTTGGATGTACACTAGAGTTTCAACGAGGGAAAAAATTCCAACATATGTTTAAATCGGATGGAAAACAAAAAAATGGCAAGCAATAATAAGTTTTACATGGCTCCTGAGTAAGTACCAGAGTTGATATTTGACATATAAATAGAAATACTGATCTGATATGTCCATGTGAAATTTGATTTCGATAGAATTATCCGTTTAGAAATGCCTTGCTTATGCTCGAAATATTTTGATTCTGTACCACTCTGCATTCCTTAAAACTGTTAAAGGTATTTATCTATTTAATTCTAGATATTTATCCATTTAATATTTACAATGTATTATATAATAAATTTTTAAAGAAAGCATTTGATTGCAAATTATCATAAAATTTTTAAAATTATTGTAAGCGAAAAAACTTTAACTAGTTTACATTTTTATTTTAATATAAGGTCTGCATTTGTTATTTATAGTTATGTAAATTCCATTATTCAGTTAATAAAAACTAAAATTCAGCATTAATGTAAAAAAAGAATCCAATCTATTATGGCATACAATTTTAGAGCACAATATATCTGTAATAACAATTTCACTTCCTCTTCTTAAGCAGCAAATACGGATATGAAAATGTTCATTATAATAGTTTTAGCATATAAAGGGCATGAATGCAACTGTTTTCAATACTATGTCGACACAAGCATACACAAATACGAGTACATGCAACAGCGTCTATATAATATTCGTTTTGTGAAAAGGCTATATATAGCAATCCTATTATTACATGTAAATAGTGGTAGCAGTAAAGCTACAAATGCAGAATAGAAATCTTCTTAAGATAAAATTGAAAATGTTTCTCCAACACACATTCATACATACACACCCATACATTAAACGAATGTTATAAAGATAAGAAGACAGGCCAATTTACAAGAACATGTCAATGACGATAAAACCACAAGTTTTGTACTTTGGAACTCTTTTATCACCACATGTACTCATACATATATTCCAGTTTTTGCCAAAGATGTTATCATGTTGGATGTAGTGTTAGTTTTACGAATGGTTATTCAATTCTATAGATAATTCTTTTTCCTGTTTTTTGCATATTCAGTAAGCTTAACAAATTTACGAAAATAAATAAGAATGTCTATTTTTAATCTGTTAAAGAAACATCCTCGTTATATTGAAAGTCTTATGAAATATTAAAATTTATTCAATTAATTTTTAAGTTTAAGATAAACTATTTGTTCATTTTCTCTTGATTTCTTTTAGGTTTCTTCAGCAAACACAACTAAAAATTGTCTTAATGGCTACAGTGTGGGTTACACAAACTTGACCAATAGTGATTTAGTACAATATGATGTACCCAAGAATACCTACAAACGTAGTCAATGTGATGTCAATTTTGAGGTTAGTATAAATTCACAACGCAAATGTACATATATGCATGTAAACAAAAGCGGTTGCTTTGCAATTTTCTGAAAGAATAATATCCAAAGGCTAGTTGAAGAGAAAGAGATGGGAAAGAAAAAATTTCAGAGAATACCTCAAACATTGATATAAAATTTACTGTAAAATGGAATTAAAGGCAATTTATATCTGATATGAATTTATTTTATTTTCCTACAGCTTTATACAATTAGTCGCCCATTGGGTGACACTAAAAGTATTTTTAAGGCAAAATTAAAAATAAAATTCAAATTTGAAAATTGTGATTTCCAAAAAATTATTTGTAAGGTCTCAAATGGTTTTTGAAAGCCTGTGCATAAAATAAGAGATTTGAATCTTTCCAAAAGTATGTTTGAAGTCTACTGATGATTTGGTAAAGCACTAATGAAATACATATAGACATTGCTTGACCCTCAACAAATAAATCTTTATTTTAAATAAAATAAGGAAAATATCTCCAATATTAAATTTAATAAATAATAAAATGGAATTTCTATACTTCAAAGATATTATAATCAAAGGAAGTCAGTTTTTAGGTTTTTTACATTAGAGTGGCATTATGTTAATTTTTGTTTAAGTGACAAAGGCATAGAACTGCTTCCTGAATAGTACACAGAAAAAGTTATCACCCAAAAATTTCAAATAAAAGTTTGTCTAAAATAAAATTTCATTTTCAGTAATTGTTCTTTCCTGAATCAGCGAATTTTTGTTTGACTTTCATTTAGGATATTAACATCAAAATCATCAACAAAAATGATATAACAAAACTGATAGCAAAATTAATATGATCAAACCAAGTTTGTTTACTGAAGATTTCTGAGTGAATCAATTCTTTAATGTGTTGGGTTTGTCATTATAGATAGGTAATGGGGCGCACAACATGTTTGGGGAGTTAAAAACCGGAGAAAGCCAAAAATGGTAGCAACCCTGTTATAAATGTGGGGATTTTGTAATGATTTTCATGCCGAGATTTGTTAAGGATATGTGTGCGTGTATAATTCTTTGTTTATATGTATGTATGTGTGTGTTCTGCTTTTGTTATTATTTTAGAGATATGTTGTGCTCACAGTGGATAGCTTTCTAGAAGACCTCTTTATTCCTGCAATTTACTGCAGGGAAATAACGATCACTACGTACCCACAAATACACAGATACTTTGTCACTACGATGTTTCTCTGCCACTACAACTAAAACTAGCGGACGTAGGCCAACATACAAAAAAAATACAAACACGTATAGATATATACAACATACATATACATGTACACAAGCTTCCACAGATACACCGATCCAATGTGAGTACAACATTTCTCTAACATAATAAAAAAGCAGCACACACAAGTATATACATTCATACACATAAACAAAGAATCATACACACACATAGCCTCACAAAATCTCGGCATGAAAAACACTTTAAATCCTTCCCCACTTTTTGTAACAGAATTGCCCCAATTTTGGGTTTTTCTCAGTATTGAATTCCCAAAACATGTCGCGCGCCCCTATTACCTATCTACTATCAATAATTTTTTTAAAGGCTTGAAGCAGAGTATTCACGGTGAAAATGCATGATCTGCATGATAGTAGTATTGGTAAAATTTTGCTGTATGCGTGACACTGACGAAGCTCCAAGCAAAATCTAAATTTTTTTGATTTTTTGCTTGCATGAAGCTCATATTTTGACTTGTAATCGTAATAGGTCATGAATATACAAAAGAAAGACAATAATAAGGTAACTCTTCAAAGAAGTGTTTCATACTTACAGCTTTCAAAGAATCCAGTAAATATAAGTAAAAAAAATACAAGTAAAGAAAATAAAAAACATGATTGGTTGTGGAGCTCATGTTTCAACTTTGATATTGTAAACTTCTTATTCTGATTATTAGGATTTTAATATAATATCTTTAGTTTTTCTATGAGATTTTTGGGTAAAGGTTCCCTGACGATTTGCATTAGCCCCAATGAAATGGCCATAGGAACTAGCTAATACCCCTCCATAATCAATTTCAATGTATTTTAATAAAAAATTTAATATTTTACTTAAAAAGTAAAATATTTATTTGGGAAAAAGCACGTTAAAAATTTATATTAAAGTAAATATTTTTGTTTGTTTCAGTTAACTGTTTTATTTGGAGTTTTAAATATTTTTGGATAAATTGTTTTATAAATTCAGACAAAAATATTGTTTGATATATTACAGAAAATCCGGTAAATATTTTTGTTTGATTCAGTATATTATTTTTGTTAGAATTTATAAATATTTTTTAGAAAAATTGTTTCATAGTCAATTTGTTTACTAAAATCAAGATATTTTTTTCAATGAAATTATTGAGAAATTGTTGTCTGCAGGTTAGTTTCTACACAAAATATTTATTAATTCATTGAATTTTCTCATTGAAAATGCAATTTTGTTTTTCTGTATACATGCAGTCATTAAAGGTGAATGTACATAGCATGCTTTCAATGCGCTAATGCGTTACAGACGTCTGTCAAAAAAGTTGCATTAGTGTGTTTCCATAAGGCAAGTTACAAAGAGAAGTTTGCGACGCGCGTACCTCGCAAAAAGTTGAACGTTCTTCAACTTTCACGCGTTGTATACAAAATGATTGGTAGTTTTGCCAGATTCATATAATAAAATATTTGTTCAGTGGAAATAAAATATTAAAAATTAATTTTTTATTAAACAATGAATGAAAAATGCATTAAATATATATAGAAAAATAAAACGTAAAGGCTTGACAAAGATAGCCGGCAAAGGCTTGAAATATGATAAGCAAAAAAGCATCAAAAGCGTGGTATGTAACATGCCATTTTTAAAGCGTTAAAAGTTCAAAAAGCAAGAAAAGCGTTGCCGCGTAACGCGTGGTATGTACCTCCACCTTAATACTTTTCAATGCTAATGTATATTATAGCGCCCTCCTTCGTCGGTAATTTTAGGCGAAGGAAAAAAATTAATAAAATGGCTGTACAGATAGCTTAAGCATTTAATTTAATAGCTTTGATTTGATTTAATTAGGCAATCAATGCGCGATATCTTCTTTGATGTGATAACATTCGGTCTTAGAATGAATTAAATGAATTATCTCTTCAATTTGTTAAGCTGTTATAATGGATTTATATATGAGCAAAATCTATTAGATTTCAATTGAAACCTTTATCAAAATCAATAGACCAAACTTTTTTGAAATTTTTCACAATTTTGTGTTCAAAACAAAAACCACTGACTGAAATATTCTCTAAACTATAACTAAACATATGCAAAATAGCTAGTTCAAACACCTTTTAAAGAAAAAACTTATACAGCGTTGAGTTTTTGTACAATTTAGAAACAAAAAACTATAGTTGCATCACTAAATACTAATAGACTTTGAGAAGGTTGTATAAAAAAAACAATTAGACTTTGCTCGAAATCTCATAAGAACTAGATTTCGGTGTATTATAAGGGCCTGTCCCACGATGTCGACAAGTCGATGTCGTTCTCTTATTTATATTGAAAACAAAAACAAATTCAAGTTTTTTATTATTGTTTTTCAATATAAATAAGAGAACGACATCGACTTGTCGACATCGTGGGACAGGCATTATTTCCATGCATTCCGAAATTTTCTAGAATTTGTTTTTTTACTAGGTCTACGAATACGAATTTCGCACACTTTATACAGTTTTTTTAATGAAATTTTTTTAAGAACATGAAAATATTTTAATTAAACATTAATATTTTACTTAAAAATAAAATATTAATTTGGTAAAAAGCACGTTACAAAATTTAAATTAATGAATAAGTGTTGTTTACTGAAATATATAATTTGAACACGTTTTTATGTTGCATTTTGTTTAAAATTAAATAAAATTTTTAAGCAATTATTATCTTATTTTTCTATTTCTAGAGCTCGGTGTTGGGTTCCGGTGGCATTATGTATATAAATGGTAAAATAGTTTCTGGCCCATTGGAATCTCTTGTTGATGTTTTAGTGCCAAAAAATATTATAGATTTGGATAAGGTAATAATAAAATCTATTATATACTATTTATTTATATAAACGTTCACAACCTAGTATACATAAGTTAAAGTTTACTTGAAAAAGTTTTTCCCCTCTTCTGAATACTTTTCGAAGTGCAGATACTTTAGACTTACCTAAACTATGTGGTAAGAAAATTTCTCATAGCAACATTGCGATTAAAATTCAAAATATTTTAATTTCGAATGAAATAAAGAACAAGGTCTGATTATGAAAATTATTACTTTGATAACAAAAATTTTCAAGTCATACAATTTTGCCGTGAAGCTTAATAATCATGTTCTACTTAAAGTTTACAATTTAAGGATTACATAAATGCAATTCAGAAAAACTTATTTGCACATAAAAATTTATTTAACATCAACATAATTTTGATTTAATCATTTTGTTATTCAATTTATTTTGTATGTTTTTTTAATTCATTTATTTATCATGATATTTAGTTACAAATTAATTAAAAATTACTCATACGTACACGAGTGTGTTAAGTACGCGTTAAAACAATAAGGCCACATAAAAATATATTTTAATTAATGGTATGGTAACTTAAAAGTAATTGTTGTTTAAATCCTGCTGCTTTAAAAAGTTTCAATAGGAACGAATTGATTTGTTTCCAGAGATATTAGCAATTTTAAATATAATCTAAAGTATTAATCAAATATTTCTCTATATACATATGTATATTATATATACGTCATTGAATGTTTAAATTTTAGGAGCTCATACGGCTTAATATTAAAGATTTCATAAGAAATATTTACTCAGATATCAACGGTCAATCGTTAAAAGAATAGAATCAATGCAGCAATAAAAAATAGTTTATAAGAAAATTTAAAAAAAAATCGAATGCAATGTTGGTGAGGGATAAATTGACTTTAAAAATATATTTTTCATATATTCAATATATCTAGATTACAAAAAATCATGAAGAAAAGAAAAGCTCTTAACTTTTGGTTAAGCTACAATTTGAGGGTTTTCACTATGTTTATCCCAACGTGCGTCGGCCATTCTCCTTTCATTTGAGCACGTTTCTATTATACTAAATTACATAAATTATTGTAATATGTTCTTGTATATTTTTTTAATTTTTTGTGCTAAATAAATTGATATTAGTCATGTTCTTATACATTTTACGAATTAAAATATAAACTTATATTTTAATTTTTATATAAACCAAACTTTTCTTAACACCTATCTATATAAGTTAAATTATTTCTTTATAAAAAATTTCATTTATAATATTTAATCAACATCTCCTTACCACAAAGCAACAAAACTTAGCAACCATAAAATATACATGAGACCAAATAACTGAAGCATTTTTATGGGTAATTGTGTTTAAATTGAGATAAATTTTAAAAGATTTGCCACAACAACCCCAAAAATTATTATAAAAGCAAAGCTACGAAAACTCAAAAGACCAAAAATAGTAAAACATAAATATTATAAAGGACAAACAAGTACTAAAAGAATAATTTACTATATGAACCTGTGACAAAAATAAAAAATAAAACAACAACCAAGAGCACAACCGACCGATGCTAGCTTTTTATATATGTATACATAAAAACATATTTAGTAAAATTTTCACTTCACACTTTACCCAAAAAATAAAAGGGAAAATTCTAAAGAAACATGCTTCGCACAAACTACGTAAATTGGCTTTTAAGAGAAACAAAAGTTGCTAAAAATGAAATGGAAAATCAAGAAGCAAACAAGTGTTAATAACTACATACACTCATATCTATATTACCAAATTATGTTTACCACATATATAATCATAATCATAAACACAGCATAACCAAAAGCTTCATTTTACTAAATTATACATTGAAGCATAATTACCTACTATATTTTTAATAACCCTCAATATGGTGTGTAGGTTGTCCAACCAAAGTGTTAATAATTAATTTGTTTCTTGTTATTTCAAACAAACCCCCAAAATGTTAAATTTCTGGGGGTTGAGGAGATGGGGAAGGAGGGGGAGGGGAGAGTTAATTTCAGGATATTTTACAAATTTTGGTCATCGCTTGACCTTTTGGGTATTTTTCCTCTCATTATTCTACAATATAATTATTTAGTTTTAAGCGAAGCAAGTTTGTTTTTAAGGATAGCTATTATGCTATAATTAAAAAAACATGTTTCATTGTGTTCCTAATTTAAAACTCGAGTAACTCCCCAGCAAACCTTTCTATTCCATATAATGAGTTAAAATACTAAAAATCTACTCTTCAGTACTTCCACTTTGTCCTTTTAACTAATTATTTTAACATGCTGATTAGGCATATAAATTTTTACAATTTTTGCAAAGAGTAAAAATGGCATAGCATAGTCGAATAGAGTTTAAAAAATAAAAAGACTTATGATCATTTTTATTTCGCTATTGCAAAAAAGTTTCCGCAGCAATCGGAATTAGTTTTTTATTAGAAAATTTTTTAACTATATCGAAGTTTTATTTATGCACGTTCTTCCTTATATAACGATAATTGGTAAAAGTGCTAACTACCCCAAATGTTCTTAAACCCTTTTCATGAGCTAAAGGAAGTATCTCACTTGTATGCAATCGAAATTATGGAAGACATCTAATCATTGTGTAAATCATCACATACTTTAATAAGCAGATTTTGTAAAAAATTTAATTTCTAAACGTTTCAAATTTGTATGAAAAGTAACGCAAATACGTTTAAAAAATTTTAATTTGCATACGTTTCAAAGTATTTGCATTTACAAAATCTGGACTTAAAAATAACATTTATTTCATATAAAAATTTAACACATGTGGGTAATTCCATGTCAAATCAACTAATAGTTAGACACGACCCCTTTCGATTTTGATGAAATTCGTTCAGATGTTTTCTTTAAGCCTATAACGAACTTATGCCAAAGGTAAAAAATTAAAAATGTTTATTTCAGAAGTTATGACATATCCAAAATGACACTATTTCACCAAATTTACCGAAAGTGTTAAGTTTAGTTTTTAAATATCTCGAAAACTAGTTTATATACAAGATTAGTTTGTCTGTCATTTTAAGCAGAATATTTGGGGCTACAAAACATGTATAGAGCAAAAATTTTTTTGGAAAAATTATTTTCTGCAAAGATTTGAAATTTTCAAAACTGATTAAATCAAAAACCTATATTTTTTTTTGCTGAATTTTTTCATATAATATCTTTAAACGTCCTTAAAAAATCCAGAAATTTCTAAGGAGGTGTTTTTTTTTGAGATATGACAAAAAAATTTACCTTTTTAATACAAAATTTGCAACATAAAATTTCACCCAAAAAAGAAATGCACAAATTTGTCAAAGTTATTACTTTTTCCCCTTCAAAAACTTTAAATTAAATTAAATTTAATGCATATTGCTCAAAACTACAAATTTAAATTATTTTTGATACTATATTGTTGAAGGTTTGAAAAGAAAAAAATCATATCTCAAAAAAGAAAAAAACACCTCCTTCAAATTTTCACGATTTATTAAGGACATTTAGAGGTATTATATAAAAAAAATTCAGACGAAAAAAATATAGGTATTTGATTTAGTAATTTTTAAAATTTTCAAAACTTTGCAGATAGATAATTTTTCCAAAAAAAAATTTTGTTCTATGTATTTTTTTGTTGCCCCAAATATCCTCTTTCAAATGTCATGCAAAACATCCTTGGACATAAAATAGTTTTAGAGATAATTAGAAACTAAGATCAACCTATTTTGTAAATTTGGCGAAATTTTTTTTCCTTTAACATAAATTCGTTATAAGATGAATGACAACATCTGAACAAATTTCATCAAAATTGAAAGGGATCGTGTCTAACTCTTACTTGATTTGACATGGAATTGCCTATGTATTTTAATATAAGAAATTAGAAAACAAAATCTGACCTTTTTAGCGTTTTCCGCGCTTATTGCGGAACATTTTTGAACCCAAATCACCTAAAAAAAGTGACATTCATTAATTGTGGCATGTTAAATTTTTCATAAAAATTAACAATATGCCTAATGGTTATGTCATTTATGTCAAGCACTTACATTTTAGCTTACAAATAACGGCTTCAAAATATCATTAGAGAAAGTTCGATGGTATACATACTTATTTTTTATTTAGCTATAGCTTTTTGAATCTTGATTCAATAAGAACACATCTCAGCTGGTATTCTACCACAAATCTTAGGTAAAAAGTAAAAAAGACCTTTTAAAAAATTGGCGGTTAATGTGTTATACTATGTTCTGATAATATGGGTTACCATACCTTGATAGATTCTTTTTGATATTCTTATTTTCTTGACAGGGTAATATGATCCAGTATGCCACTTTAACCGCCTATAGCTATACCTCATTAGGCAACCACGCCTTTTACACAAATATTTATTATTTTAATAATATACACGAAATATGGAATATTGTTCACTAATTTTGACTCTAAAATTAAAATAATGAAGTTTTTTCATGACATTAAAAAATCTAATACACTACTAACGCACTCTTAGCTTTCTGAAAGCATCAAGCTTTTAAGATTGGTACCGTTATTTCTGTGCACCTTATAGAAAAATTCTTACAGCTAAAAGTGCAAACCTTAAAAATACGACTTTTTTGTATTTCGCGTAGGCCGCTTCCAAAAATTTAATTCCCGTGTGTATATACGTTCTTGGGACTCTAAAGAGGATCTTTATAGAACTTCAGCAAAATCTGAGGTATACCAGTTTTTCGATTTTCTTTGAGTAGCATTTTCTCACAAACTATAATATTTTCGACTGACTTTCTTTGAAAAAATAACTATTATATATTACATGATAATTATACATATGCTATATGCTCAAAAAGAATTTAAAAGAGTGATGGTGCTCTGTTTAACACAACTTGCCGAAAATTTAAAAAATTTTTAAAATTTTAGTTTAAAAATTGAATATTTTTCAACTCAGGCGGTATTTCATGAAATTTCTTTAAATTCTTTGAAATTTTGCTCTTTAACTAACGAAGAAAAAAAATTATAGACCGGATGATATTTGGATCCGATATTTGGAAAATACTGGATCAAAGTTTTGAAAAATTGAGAAATTTCAATTTTCAAATGAGTATAACTCACTAACTATACGTGATAAGTATACAATCGAACGTGTATGTATGGGACTTATTCTACTTTTTATCCCATATCTTAATTATTATTATTCGACCCCTGTCGTAATGTACATTATGTTTATTCAATTATTTTATATACTCTTATTTTATATACTCTTAGTAGTTATATCGATTTTTCGTATGGTGAAATGTACATAATAAATATTTATGTAAAACCAGTTAACTTTTTTATATATTGATCGTGTACAAAGAAACTTACAAGAATAATACAATAATATAGCAGGTAGAATATCATACCATCCATGGTATGATCTTCTTATTAAATTTATCACTGCAAAAAATTTCAGTTTTGTATTATCATCTGTAGTAAGCAGACAAAGTAAAAACTAAAAGAAATGAGTTTAAAAATATAATTAATATTAAATTAGCATTAAAAGAATATTAAAGTTATATTAGAGCTAATAAATAATGAATTAAAAAAAGTTCAAATCGTTTCATTTACTGAAATTCTCATATAATGTATCTTCTAGATCTTTTTGAGGGCTATAATATAGCAGAAGAGTTTTGAAATTGGTTGAGAAACAAAAAATGGCTAGCCATAAAAAATTTTACATGGCTTAACTGCCCTATTTTGAAACTTCATAACTCCTCCGCTCCTGAGCAAGTAAGAGAGCTGCTATTTAAAACATAAATAGACATGCTCCTCTGCTATATCCGTCAGTAATTTTATTATGATAGAACAACCCGTTTGGAAATGCCTGATTTATGTTCCAAATATTTCGATACAGCCCCACTGTGCACCGTGTACATCATAGAGTCGCTTGTATTTGTATTCGGTGAACTAACATTTACTACACCCCTAGTTTTTACATAAGCATAATGACGATTAAGACAAATCCACACTAATAACCGCTGATCCTATTCTTTTTTTTCACTTTTAGGAATTTATTTTTTCATTTTTGCTATCATCACGTTTATATTTACGACCCCATGAGTTGTTGGGCAAACTATTATCCTCAGTACCTGATAGTGAATCATTAGAATCATTGGTAGCATTGTTAGCTGAATGGACAAATAAGTTTCCCTATGATTATCGCGATGAACGTATGATGAGTCATGTTAAACATATCGTTGCCAGGTAAGTTAAATAGAAATAGAAAATTAGAAATTGTAACAACCACATCAGTACATTTCCCAAATGTATGTGTGTGCAAATTGAATGTTGATAGTTGAAATTCAGAAGGACAAATGTGCAGCATTAGCAAAACAATTTTAGGTACATCACCATTGACAATTTTTTGCCGAATTTGGTTAGAAAGATGCCGTACTTGTATTCAAAATCTGTCAGAAAACTTTCCAAAAATTATTTGAGTGGTTGATAAGAAATCGGACCTCTTTTTCAAAGGAAGTTCTGAAAGTTTTGCATCAATGTCAGAGCTTACTTCTACGGGAATTTTAGACAACCCGGCTGATTTTCTGGTAAAGTTCCAGATTTTCTCTGACGTCAAGCCAATTTAAAAAAATATTCACTGGGCATCTAGATACATATTGTCAAATAAAATGAAAAATCGTGATACTTCAATTTTCAAGTTTAGGAATTTGTAGGATTATGCTTTCGATATAATACACAATAATTAGTAGAAAGCGCGATTTTTTTATTTGTAATCAGTTAAAAGGTTTTTCGTTTCACTTAACGATATGTAAGTATATGTAAGTTTGCTTCATGATATATCCCTGCAGTCCCAGTTGTTGCCGACGATATTTTCATCAATGATGTCTGCAAGACAATCAATGATTTGTCGCCTATAAAATACATTTCGATATAAGTTTGGCGACAACGTCGTATACGTTGTCGTGTATAAATAATCTGTTCTGACAAGATTATGAAAATATGTGCTAAAAAGCCTTATTAACGAGAAGATAGGAAACAACTGCATTGAAGTAGTCGTCAGTACAGTTTTATTGACGACAACAAGAGTAACAGGCTGTATCAAAGTTGTCGTATATACTATTTTATTGACGACAATATAAGTAACAAATATATCGAAGCTGTCGTGTGTACCGTTCCATTGCCGACAACAAGAGTAATACCTGCATCGACGTTGTCGTGCATCCATTTATGTACAATAAAAGAGTTTAAGTTTCCCACAAAACGTGTGTTTATACAAAGTTGGTAATGAACCTCGATAGGCTGGTAGGTAGCCTATCAGTGCGGAGGTTGTAGGTTCGATGCGATTATTGCATTTTTAAATTTTATTACTATTCATTGACGACAACTTTTGTAGCATGTTACCAACGTTATCGTCAACGACATTTGTGCCCTTGGTTCGAAAATGTCGTCAATAGTTGGCTTAGACTGTCATCAATTCGTCGTCGGTTATAGATAATTGTTTCGAAAATGCTTCGGCAATGTCTCGAAGATATGGCCTACGGGGATGGAAAGTCCTCTTGCTGCTCATTTGTATAGCTGCTTTTTATAACTGTCTAATCATTATGCATAAAAATCACATACATTCAGATATACGTAGATAAATATTTGTATTATGTATGTGTGTACAATGTACAAATGTATTTATTATTTGATTTTAATTTAACTGTCACACACAGATGTTCCAATACAAATTTAGAAGCAATTGTTTCGGAAATATTGAGTGCCTTGTTAAAACGTCTGACTGATTTGGAAAGACACGAAGAAGAATTACGCTCCTGTCAAACTTCAAATAGTTTAATGGCAACAACAATAACAATAACATCAGCAACCACATTAGTACGAAAGGTAAATGGGAAGTTCTAAATTAGTTTTGATTGTTTAGTTTGAAAGTAATTAAATTACATTTTGAGTTTTGCTTCATCAATAATGACTATACATAAATGTAGATACAAAAAGAATGACTAATTGTTTATCTTTCTAGACTGATGCAAAACTATTTGAATGCCCTACATCTACGCAATATGCTCAAATTTTATGTCGCATAGAAAAAAAGTTGGCCAAACATATTGGAGCAGAAGAATTCGTTCAATGTAGCAGTAATGTATTATTAGATAAACAGGTGAGTGTTTTTTATAGCAAGAGGGAATGAAGAAATTTTAAGTAAGCGCTATCGAGCCTTTACCGCAAGAAAATCGTAGCAAAATTTAAGCCTTATAGTATAAAATTTTTTTTAAATAACATGACTTGTCCACTTTTCGTTGCATGCCTATTATGTACTCTCCAATAAGATAAAATAAAATATTAAGAACTGACTCAGTTCTACATAAAAGTTATTCCCTGCATTAAGCACCAGCATATGTTCCATTATAATGTGGAAAACAATTAGATAAGTACACCACGATTCATGTGGAAAACCCATATATAACAAATTAAGTGAGACGGGTGATTTATTGCACCAAAGCTGTGGGAAATTTCGCTCCAATTGTCTTCAACGTACTAGTGAAAATGGTAGGGGTACAATATGCTCCCGAGATATGAGCGGTAAAAGGGGAATACATCACTTAGCTAGAAAAAAAATTTTAACAATATACCTTCACTATGCAAACAATTTTTTTCCAAATCAAAAATATTTTTTAAAGTACCGTAATTTCACTGGTATTAAAGAAACCACCATAGGACAAGTAGGTTTGGATCTTGTTTGTATAACGAAGTTTCTTAAATGAGTCTGTTGACTACATCTAATGGCAACACTATGTAATAGTGAAAGTCCCTCTCATATAAAGCTCCAGAAATCGAAGCGCTTGCTTGTCCTTGAGAACCAGTCCCGTGCCTTGCTTTGTGGCAGGTTCTCTTCCATCTAGTGCACTGCAAGCTTCAATTGAATAGGATAATATATAACGTGTAAGCGCTAAAACTAGCTTAAGTCGACTTAAGTGGTTATTCCATATTTATTTTTTGAATTTGTTGATCATTTCATCTTAGAAATTATAATTATTGTATAAAGCCCGTAAGCACCGCTACCCAAAGGATCTTTTGTGCAGCCCAAGTGTTCACTGAAGTAGATTCAGGCTACGAATAAAGCCTGTATACTTCACCTTGAGTCATTAACATGCATCCAAGGAACTTACGCCTGCGCGCCACTATCGTCGGACAGTCACAGAGAATGTGCTCTTGTTTGGTTTTGCAGAGTCTACATAGATTGGTCTCAGAGTTGCCAATGATAAATTGGTGTCGTCTGAGACCGCAGTGGCCGGTAAACCATCTCCTTAGTAATATAAGCTTATTTTTGTGCAATAGTAGTAACTTTTGAAATAACTTAATTAATCTTTTCGCTTGTCCGGGAAGGGCTGCCGAATCCCTAGCAAACTCTATACGAGCCTCGGAATTGTTCTGTTCTTTGACATATCTTCGTGAAATTCCATGTAAGTGTTCACGTCCTATAAATTTACGTTGGACTCTTCTGTTGGCTAGACAGTCCTTGTCGCTTGTTTCTGGCATTTCCTTCATGGCCATGCACACAGCATATCGTCAGTTTATTTCGAGCAACAAGTTCATTTACAGATGTAACGTAATGAATGATTTTCTTCAACACCCGTCCTTATCTGTAGCACAAATAAGGATGGCCTTATTCGTTATCATATAGCCGCTTGGAACATCGTAGGGTATTGGACCATGGGAATGGCCCCTTGGAATTCAGGTCCGTATATCCCTGGCCCCGTATCACCATTTTTTTTTTATTTGGAGCCATCAGTGAACCAGATCTTGTCAGAATCTTTGTGACATGTAGTGTAGTTCAGCCAGTGACCTCTTTCAGAAATTAGAACGTCAAAGTTTCTGTTCAAGGTTAATGTTGGTTGTATTTGATGACTTATCTTAATATATGGCCCGTTTACAATTTCTCTTAATATACTAATGTGCCCAACCAGATCTCCGGTTTTTATAGTGCAGATGTCTGGAAGCCAAAGTGTACTGCCACGGACCTCGTTCTTCACTATTATATGCAAAAGGGGGATGCGCAGAATCTCACCAAAGGTATACGTAAGACAGGTTCGCATTGCCTCCTTACTTAAAATACATACTAGATATTATACCTTGTCGAGCAGTGCCCTAGTAGTGACTTGTTTAGTTTTTGGCCACCGAACTAGGTCAGCGTATTGTAGTAGTTAGTATTGGTTTTATTATGATGGTAAATTACCAATATATAATTTTTGGTTTCAGTCCCCACATTTTGCCAAATAGTGGTTGGTAAGAATGCAATGGCCTGCTGGCTTTCTTGACAGTACAGTAAACATGTTGATTCCAGATGAGTGACTTGTAAAAAATTACCCCAAGGTATTTAATTTCGCTGAAAAACCTGATAATTGCACCACTTAAGGTGGGTTCTATGAGTCTAAGTTTTCTTCGTCTCGTAAAAGGTATAATGAGTGTCTTTTCTGGGTTGCACCATTTGCTAGTTAAATTTATTGCTTGTTGCATCCTTTCCGATAGGAATCGGTTCTTCTACGCTACAACAGATATGATAAAGTCGCCGGAATAACTGTATGTTCGGAAACCCAGGTTGTTAAGTTTTTCCAGCAGTTTATCGATGACCAACATCCACAAAAAAGGGCGATAAAACGCCACCTTGTGGGCAGCCTCAAGTTGCCCCTGGATGACAACTTCAACTTAGTTAAATATTACAACGAGATAATTTCGGAATACATATTTATATACAAATTTATGCGGATTAGTATTTAAAATAACATTTAAAGAGACATTAACAAAAACTATTTCTGCATTAAAAAGCTTTTCCCTTCTCTTTATGTGAGGGAGTGTGTACATTATTTGTGAATAAATACGTTTTTTTACAAAAATATATAAACGAATTATATGTAAATATATAGCAACAATTAAGGTTTACGTAAAATTAATGTAGAATAAAAAAATGTTTCAACAGAAAATGCATTAATTAAAATTTGTAACAATATTTATATAGTTCTTTTTTCCCCTACAAAAAAACTCATTATCATTTGTTAATAAAACTTTTTTATATGTTTCTTTTCAAATATAACTTAATGTTAAAAAATATTTCTATAATTAAAAATAGAAAAAATTGGACCAACCATCATCCACCGGTGGACCACCAGGCGTACAGGATCCCAAAAAGACATGTAATTTGGAAACATATCTTGATTGGTCAGCACGTTTACGTTTATTTGTATGTAACGAAATACTACAGGTAAAATTGTTTCAGAGGAAAATAACAATAATCTGCAAGTATAAAAATGTTTTTTATAGTATAAAAAAAAAGAAAACATAAAAAATAATGAAGTAAAAGAGGAATGAAGAAAATCAAGAACTGAAACTAAATTAAGTAAATAAAGTGTATGCCTATAAAATTTATTTTTCCCTGTAATAGGCAAAAACAAAAGAAGTAGATGTAGTAGTGTTCATTATACAACAGAAGCAGATGTCATTGTATTTGTATAAGTTTTACATATGTACATAAATGGACAAGTAGTATATGTATGTATATGACAAGCAAGCCAAACATCAAGATAATCAACAACTTTTTTCCTTTTCTGCATAAAAAATAAAGTAAGATATGCAGAAATAAATTATGTAGTAATATTTAATTTATATAAAAATTTGTACTCTTTCAACGAATTGGTATAAAATATCTTTAATCTAAAAACAGTTGTAACTGAAGTCGTAAAATAGCTGAGTATTAAGCTAATGCAGATGTTTGAGAGAGCATATTATATTGATTGGGTTGATGGCATGCAATACCGTCCAAAGAAATTATGTCCATCAAAAGTTAGATATAACGTCCATGGAAACTATTTTCACTTTTAAATGGAAATGATGTCTCTGGCCGGGCTTAAGGACTTTCTCCTCTCGTTATTTCGGGTAGAGCGTCGCTGAGTAAAGATTTTATGCTTAGTTTGCCTTTAGTCTCTAACGAAAATTTGTATGCCATTCCGAGTAGCCAATCCCATAGCCCTGTCATAGATCCAATAGGCTGAAAATCTCTACTCACCTACGTAAGCGATGGCGCGCCAGAACGACAGTTCTGAAAACAAACTTTATTTAGCAAAATTCTTTATCGAAAGAAATGAGTTCATAATCTCATATTTTTGTGCTGTTGGCTGCAGTAGTCAGCGTGTTGGCTGCAAAGGAATAGTGCCACCCAGGTTTGATCCCTGAGCCACGGAAGTCACCATTAACATAATAAATTTTCTGATGTACATTATTGTGGTGTTGATTTACTTATTCAGCCTTATCGGGAATAAGAGATGAACATTTTGTTTACGTAAAATGTTCCCATGAACAAAAACTGGTTAAAAAAAAACTAACAAAATAGTACACTAACATAACAACTATGCAACATTGGCGATCACAATTTTATGAAAAGGGAACACATTTCACGTGAATTTGTATTCCCGATAAGAATGATTGTTCGACTGTTTAATTGATGAGGGCATATTACTGGTCACTAAGCAGAACTGGCAGCAATTCATCGGCAAAGTAAAATACTTATTAGAATGCCTACAAATAAAAATCTTTAGAAACTTAATGCGTCTACTTAACATCAGACTCGCTTCAATTCTTACTGCCAAATTAACATAACTCGCAATGACACAGTTGTAAAAGAATTACGCTTTCTACCTCTATCTCACTTCGCCATTTGTTCTATCTACTCTATCCGTTTCTCAAAGAATAATTAATTAACTGGTACGCATTAAGTGCCTAAGTGTGATACTTCTCTTTGAGAAAAAATTTTGAAAATACTCTACCGTTTTATCAATAAACATAAAATTAAAAAATAAAAAAAAATATAAATATATTTCTTAAAAGGAAATAATATCCAGTGAATGTTATTTTCTTTTTGAAATGGAAATAACTTAAGAAAGGAAATAATGTCCATGGGCATTGACCGAATAAAAGAAGGATTGGAGTGTAGCAGAAAATCATATTTTGATAAAATTGTATTTTAATAATTCTAAACGACACCACTGTGGTATCATTGGTTTCAATAATTTTTTTAATATCCGGTTTTTGGTTATTTAAATTACAATCGGGTAGAACATGGAAAGAAGCAAAGGTCAGTAAAAATTCGTTTATTCTGGCAAAGCAAGACCGACTATAAAATAATCATGTGGAGTTGAAATTAAAATTTTTCAAATCGGCGTATAAATGAGCATAGAGTGCCCACTTTTTTAAATTTCATGTTGTGCAGTTTCAAAATAAAATTTGTTGAAAAACAATCATTACATTTTGTGGCGGTGTCATTTTCCGAAAAATAATATTTAAATCCTTTTAAATACAAATAATTGTTTGAATCTGCCAATTATGGGAAACCGAGTCCAAATTGAACATATACCTGCCTAGAAAATCGAAAAAGGGATTAAAACTACTTACACTAGACATTATATTCAGGTGCTATATTAAAGAGCACAAAATGGGCCTTAGAATGTCATATATTTTCATTTCGTTTTTCAATATTCAGAGAATATAAGATAAAGAATATAAGATAAAGCATAGCGCATGCCTGCTAACTTTTTACCACTACACTGACGTCAAAATAAGAGGAAAAACATATCTATGCAGCAGTGCTAAATTTACGTAACTCAAATAAGCTGTTTTCAAGATTTTTGGAAATTGGTTTAAAACTGCAAAAAACACGTTTTTCGCGAATATCTCGAAAAAATAAATTAATGTCATATTCGTGTTCAGTTACTCCAAATTATCTTAGAAAACATCTTATTTTTGAGGTAATGGCAAAAACTTTAAAATTTTTGAACTAGTGTTATGTATATGCTTTGAATTACTTATCCTATATCTTCCATTATACACAAAATATCCTTCAAAATGACATATGCTACGATTTTATTTTCTAATATTCAAAGGTCAAATTATACTAACCTTCTGTTCACGAGCGATTTTCTGTAAAAATTGTATTTTTTTTTAATTTTTGGAAAAATATATTGATGATGAGCTAATTCTCTTTACTTCCACCAAGTATTAAAGTGGGACTCGAAATACTTCTGAGTTATTGAGAAAAATGTAACATAATATTTCTTTTATACTGAAGTTACGAGTTGAAGTTGAACTGTATGGGTTTATATCCAAAGAAATTTAATTATTTTGGCTTGAGTTTGGTTTTATTATTATTATTTTTTTTTTTTCAATTAAATAATATATTTTTATTTGAAGATATATGTGCAGCATGTAGACAAAGAAAAAAATTTACTGCTCGGAGGGTTGAACTGACATGTTGCGATAGCTCCCGTCAAAAATAGCTCTGATGAGATTAGAGTGAGCTATCGAAACATGTCAGTTCAACCATCCATGCAGTCAAAAGTTTTCTTTGTCTATATGCTTCACATTTATCTTTAAATAAAAATATAATTTCATTGAAAAATTAATTTAAAGCTGAGCTCAAGCCAAAATAAATTAATTTCTTTGGATATAAGCCCATACAGTTCGACTATAACTCATAAGTTAATTGCTAAAAGGCACCTAGCAAAGGGCACCTAGCTAAAACATATATATGTTCAAATAAAACTGAACAAACAAACTTCCACACATTGGTAATTGTAATTATCGATGATAATTCATACCAGATTAGAGAAATTACAAGAAGCTTAACGCAAGACATAAAGAAAAAAGTGAATATCTATAACTATGAAATAAAATATGTACAGCTCTAAGAATGACAGTATGAATTAGGGAATGGCAAGTGAAAAAATATATCGATATATATCGATCGGCATCGATATATATCGCATAAAAAATATCGATATATCGAAATATCGATATTTTTTCTACAATGATAATTCATACGTAGTCCCAAAAATTTTTTTTAATAAAAACAAAGTACCTTTCTTATAAATAATTAAGCTGAAAAAAATTAATATCCAAGATCCTTACTGTTCCACCAGCATTTCATGGAACATACATCAACAAAATTACACTCAAACAATGATAACTTTTCGAATAGAAATATATTATAAATAAAACAAAAGATTTTGTTAGTAATAGTCTATTTGATGAAGACTGTGCCGAAATGTTTTTAAAAATTGCACGAAAAACAAAGCCAAAGCTAAAAAATATTGAATATATGAATTGATTAAAGGTAGATGATATTCAACTCTTCACTGCAATCCACCAACTTTGGTCGAGTGGTCTACGCGAAAAAGAACTCTGACAAGATTATCGGGAGCTATCGAAACGTGTCAGTTCATCTTTCCGTGCAGTCAAAGTCTTTCTTTGTCTACATACTTCACATTTATCACTAAATAAAAATATAATTCGATTGAAAAATTAAATTTAAACCAAACTTATGTCGATACCGATTGTTTACATTGAATTTAATTTAAGCAAACAAGCAGGCTTAAACTTTTTTCACTGAAAAGTTGCTACTTTCATTTTGTTGTTCTTGCAAAGACATTTACTTTTAATGCATATGGTGTGTGGTAAAAAGCAACGTACCAGTAATGAGAAGATAACTAAAACTAAAAAAAGCTCCCAACTATTTATACGGTTTTATTAACTGAACAATAATCAGATAATATTTTGGAAATGTGTTCAAAAGTAAGAACGCATTTGGTAATGTGCTTTTTTTCAACAATAATAAATTTCCGGTACGTCAATTTAGTTCATTAGACCTGAAAAATACTTGAAAAAATAAAGAAGTTACGTTGTTCTTAGAAAAAAACCAGAATTGGTTCACGTTATTAGCGAAATTTGTGGGCCATATAAAAGGCTTATAAAATAATGCAATTTGTCATCAATACTTCAAATTCGACAAAAATGTATATCCGCGCTTATTCTAGAAAACCACAGATATATGTACTTGGCTCAGATTACTTTGATCTTTCGAAAATAGTTTTTGAATAGTCTAAGATGAATACATTTTAGCTGGATTTAGAGTTAATGGTCGAATAGGGAAAAATATTTTAAGCCGAGCAATAAACAAGTTCGAAACACATTGCCTAAGAAAGTAAATTTGATTTCGATTTGGTATTCTGCTAAAGGCCCTTATACCCCACCCAGTTTGAGAATAAACTTGAAAAAAATCAAGCAAAAAAGTATTCGTCTAAGTCCCATATAAGTACTAAAAGTAACAGTGTTATATCTAAAATACAAACTGAATGAAATATATTTTATGTTTATTAAGAGTTTACTTGACAACTTTATATACACAGAAAAAATTATGATAGCTTTTTTTTAAACAAACATGTTTTTGAAACTGATTTTAGATCTTTATTATTGTCTCTATTTAGTTTAATAAATAATTTTGTTTGACTTATTATTTCATTTCATTTACCTACCGCCAATGTTGGCAACCTGATAAAATTATGAAATTCTTTGATTTATTTTTCATATTTCTCTAAAATAGTTTATGATTGAAACAATTTGTTTATTGAAAAAATCTGAATTTTTTTTTCCAACAAATTATTACAAATTTTGCATTTGAATTTACAAATTTCTTTATAGGACCTAAATTGAACAAATTTACATTTGATTCAGGGAATTTGGTATTTGAAGTGAAAAATTAGTTTTTTCTGTGTTAAATAGTTGTCAAATAAACCTCAAAACATAATATAAAATTTATTAATAAGGCAGTTCAACTGCAGTTAAAATATTCGAAACTGTCAAATATTTCGAACTCGGCTTATCGAATAATTCGAAGACCACCATTTATTAAAAAAGGGGAAAACCGGAAAATTAGAAGAAAATCCGATTATTCTTGAAAAGTTTGACAACTCTATTTTGGTCACTACTCAATGTCACACGTACATTTTTATATTGTCTCTCTTTTTACGTTTCCACTGGTGCAAAGTAGTTCGAAAAATCTGTAATATTGTTACATGTTCTACTTCTGTCTTGATAATCGTTCAAGTAATACTGTTAATGTATTCATACTGTGCACACAATTTCTGACATTTATGTACTATGTCATTGAAATGGAATGAAAGATGAAGTGGACTTATTTAAGAGTAGCTACTTGCTTCAGTCATCTATACAGTAGACTGTTTGACTATTTGAAAACTCATATTTTCAATAGTACAACATCCGCTTCCTTTAATATCTTTTACAACACAACTTTGGTCATCAACAATTCTCATCAGTAATTTTTTTTCTTATTTTATTTCATAAATTATTAAAAAGAGAAAATTCCTAAAACTTTGTCAACACATGGCAATTCTTGGATGAATGTTTGTTGAGTTCATTGAAACTGTTTGCCTGTAGGCACGTAAAATTACCAAAAAAAACTGTAAATTTTGTTTTTGTTAATACAAGTAAAAGTTGAGAATCCCTTATAAATTTTTTAGCAAATTCAAGGATGTGTTTTTTGCTATATTTCAGGCTATTTTTCAATTAAAACTCCAGAACGAACGTGTCTATTTATTGCTATTTAGGTTCACAAAGCTCACAGCAACACACACACTTTACGGAGAATTAGATATTAAAAAGGTTGCAAGAATCAAAGAACCGTTTATTTTGAAAGTGATATAAATAAGAATATTGATTTAAAAACTAAACAATTATTTAAAGGGTAGCTTTTTAACAGAATTAGCTAATAATATGACAGTTGTTCTTTTTTATTAGCCTAACTTGACTTAGCATGATATTAATATTAGACTGGTCTGCAAAGAAATTGTCCTTTAAATGAAAATATGTATGTGGAATATACAGAGTTTAATGAACTTAATTTAAATCAGTTATCAGTTTCTTTTTTCTCATCACTTACATATTCTATTTAATGGGCATGACTAATGTTACTCCCGAAATATACCGGACAGCCTAATATATTTCATCATAACTTAAGAATAGTTTGTCAGATTTTGATAAATTAAATACCAATAAATACGGCATAAAATAAAAACTTTTGTATATTTTTAACTGATTCGGAGTTATTAGAAAAATCTAAAATTTTCCAAAAATTCTATATGTATTAAATGTTCAAATATGAACCAAAAAGCCCTTAAACCTATCAGAAAACCAAAATATCCTAAGGAAATAGAATACTAGCAAAAAATAAGTCATTCTGAAAAAATTTTTAAAATTCTTCAAGAACTCTAAATTTGAAAAAAAAAAGATACAGATTTCACTTTATCCTTGATTTAGTAACAAAACTACTGTACACATATAGGTCTTACTTTCCATGTTACCTAATGCTAGCCAACTCATTTTCGTTTTTCTATATAAATTAAAGTCAAAGCAATTTACTTAACTTTTTATTAAACAGACCTAGACCATTTTTGAAATAAATGGCCAAATATGCTAATTTTACATTAATTTTAATTGGTTATGAGAAAATGGCCATGAAGAAAAACAAAATTTGACTACATAAGTATTAATATACGACTTGTTGAGGTCACTTTCAAATTAAATAACCGCTTAACTGGCTATGAATATTTCTCACAACCACAACAGGTACACTGAAGTCTTTCTCTCAAAATATTTGCAAAAATATACTTGTTTAATTAATTTGCTTATTTTATTTAATTAATATTATATTTGTCGTTTTATCATAACATCTTAAGTCAAATTAAATCAAAATCAAGTTAAGGACATATTCTGGTTCGTCTTCTTTCAATCCACATTTGGGTGCAATCCGTTTTCAAATAATCCAGTTAATTTATCACGCTTTAATTTTTAAATTTCTGGAACACCAATACAACAGATTTTACACTAAATCGTTAATATCACCAAACAATATTTTTAGACTTAAGATGTTATGATAAAATGACACAGATATGTATTATGAATTTATTATTATTTATTATTATGCCAATGAAACAATGCACAGTAAGGATGAATCAAAATAAATCAAACGATTCTTTCGGTACAAAATTTCACGCGGACATAGTAAAGGAGTATTACTATTAAATTTGACAAGTCTATTTTTCTATTTTACACGTGTAAAATTAATAGACTTATAAATAAAAATCCCTACTGCTAATTTCAATTCATAACTCCTTAAGAAGATGACAATTTAATGAAAAAAAGTATTGTAAAAAAACTGATTAGTTTCCTAAGTTTAATAAAGTGAGAGTAACCGTAAAGGATATTTAAGTAGTGCACAAATAAATAGTCTTTCATTGCAATCTACTCTTCTCTTAAGTATTTACAATTACTCATAGTAAAACCATTGGGTAGTATGAATAAAAAAAGTATTTGCTTTTTACTTAAAAATTTGTTTTAAAACCACAAAATTCTTAATTTTATATTGAGTAATTTCCGGAATTTTTAAAAAATTGTTTAAGTTAAAAGCGGAAACTTTTTTTATTCATAGTACCCATTGTGTACTGAAATTTATAATTGCTCTAATTCCTTTTTCACGATTTGTCTCCTCCTTTACCCTTTTAAGTGTGCTGACATACAAGAACGCAGCAGATGTGTTGAACTTTGGAGTGGAGTGGCACAATATTGCTTGTTAGTTGGAAACTACAATAGTGCAACCGCTATATTGGAAACATTAGAATCACCGCCAATAGCACGTCTGAAAATCACGGTAAGTAAAACAAAAATATAACAAGAAGAGTACCTTTATACACAATCAAACAGAAAATTAGCCATTTGCATCTAAAACTGGAAAGAAGAAAAAAAAACAGAAATACATGTCTCGTATATCAAGATAAAAAAAAGAAACGTGCAAAAATATATTGTGTGTTTACTGAAATTTTTAAATTCAAAACGTGTTTGTTAGTAACAAAACATTATTGCAAATGTTCAATTTACATGCATGCAAATTATAGCGATAATTAGGAACGGTCTTAAGTATGATCAGAAAACGTGATGAAAATTATAACATACATGTATTAGGATAACAAAAAGTATAGATAAGTTGTCAATAAAATTTTTTATTTCAAAATCGGACTCGTAAGAAGAACGTACGTATATATTAGGGCTGGCAATATCTGCTACTTTTAGTTAGTCGATACTATTCAATAGTTTTCATATGGAACTCAATATATACTTGATACTTTTAACGCTTAGAAAATTTCACACATTTCAACAGAGTTGTACTCTGCCCCTTCATTTTACGTTGCACAGAAAATATTATGAGAGTTTTTTTTTAAACAAACATGTTTTTGAAACTGATTTTAAATCTTTATTATTGTCTCTATTTAGTTTGATAAATAATTTTGTTTGACTTATTATTTCATTTCATTTACCTACCGCCAATGTTGGCAGCCTGTTAAAATTATGTAATTCTTTGATTTATTTTTTTTTTATATTTCTCTAAAACATTTTTTGATTGAAACAATTTGTTTATTGAAAAAATCAGAATTTTTTTTTCAAACAAATTATTACAAATTTTTGCATTTGAATTTACAAATTTCTTTATAGGACCTAAATTGAACAAATTTACATTTGATTCGGGGAATTTGGTATTTGTGGGCTTAGTAATAAAAACACTACCCCGAATCAAGTAATTAATTTTAAGTATTCAGTGCCCTTAAATAATAGCAAATACTTACTACTCGGTACTCACTACTCAATACTTTGCCATCACTAGTACATGTACATATGTACACTAGAGTGGTCGTAACAAATAAAAATTTTGATTTCTTCCACTCTCATTCCTCAAAACGATAGGTGTTCACAAAAAAACTAACATAAAAAATTTCAAGTCAATCTGCTTTTATGTATAATAAATATAGTTGCCCAATTCACAACCGGTTGTATGCTTTGTAGATCGTAAAAATGTTGTTGGTAATTTTCACATAAACATGTTTCTAAGCAAATTTTTATTTGGAAATTACCAACAACATTTATTCGATCTACAACACATACAACAGGTTGTGAATTGGTTAAGTATTTACAAAAATTAATTCTGCTAAAAAGCTGTTGTATCTAAAGTTTCCAACAGTTTTTGCCTTACCAATTTTTATCTAAATCGCATATTTAACAAATAAACAGAAAAATATCCTACAACCCATAACTATTAAAATAAAAAAACCCCATAAATTTAATAGTCTCGGTAAACTTTTTCAAACCCTAGCACTTGAAGTTGTTTCTTTAGTTTTTTGGTCTTAGAAGTCTTTGTCCTATTCAGTAAAACAGAAAAATTAGTCTTAGACGCAACATACTTACAAAAGCATATCTATAATCCATTGACGGTGCTGTGAAGTGAGATTAAGGAGTGCTGTCTATGGAAGACATCACTGAGATGTTCTGCGATTTTGCCTTGTAGGATATCCTACAAGTGAAACTTGCAGGATTTCCCTATGGTGGTCAGTGTATGACCTGTTTCGACGAAGAAGAGGAATAAGAGGCAGTCCAACATATTCTGTTAAGAACTCCCGGCTCTGCAAACAAAGCAGGCATTCGAACCCTAAAGGACGTAAACGGTCTAAGGGATTCACTATTGGCTCGCCTCTTAGTCTTTGTGAAAAGCTTTGGTTGATTCTCAATACCTGGAGTTCCAGAAATGCATGGGTATGTGTAGGGTGTAGAAGGGTGTAGATAGTACTCTAGACATCACAGTGGTTCTAATGACCTCGGAGTATACTGGGTAGCAAACTTAGCCTAATTATTTCTTTTTATTGATCTAAGGATAGCGATACAGAGAGCAAAACCTAATATTAAATATGTTTTCATATTTGCATGAAAAATTTACAAACTAAACATTTAAAATACAATTGTATAACGTCTCGTTATGCTTATATAAAAAGCAACAAAATGCCAAATTTTGCTATCCAATTTCAACAGTTAATTTAAAAATATGGACGACCATTCAACAGCAAGGATAACATTGTTAACAAAAGAAACCATATTTTCGAGCAAAATTCACAAACTGAAGGCATGTCCTTGTGAAGCCATATTTGTGTTAATATAAAGCCGAGAAATGAAACCGCAAAAAATATCAGCTTTATTTTAACGAACAAAATAACAAAAACTGCAATATACCAAGTAAAAAACATTATTTCGCCATTTTGCAGCATTTTCATTATATGTTTAGGAATATGATATATGTACACTGAAAATAATCCATGGAAAATTTTCTGAAAAAAAAACTTTCGTAGTTATTTTTTTTTTTGTAGAATATATAAATTGTACATATAGCGAAATAAATTGTAGACTATAATTTTATCATTTCAGGAATATGATGAAAAACTCCCATCAAAAACTTGGTAATGAGTTTTCATTACCAAACAACATATTTTCAACCACAAACTACATACCGTCTGAATTACTTTACAGTAGTTGAACAATTACTTACTAGTAATTATACAAGCAATTTATTCTCTTATTGACAAAGTAATAGTGTATCTACCTATCATACAGATGCTAAACAGTTCAACCCCTGCGGAAGCAAATGAACTTTTTTAATTGTGTTCATGTTTGTGAAAACAACTTTTAAGCCCGTAATAAAATATATGTTCAGTAGCCTAGCGAGTAAGACACTTGGCATAAAATAACACAATAACTGAAAACAGCATAAGTTCGATGCTTAGCAGAATCATTTAATTTTTATTTTGTTTTGTATATTCAATGCGCTTCTAAATATTGAAATTTATAACTTTTTATTTGTAACCAAATATGGTAAGTACTTGCCTTCAATGGTTAAAATGCTAAAGTAGAGGTAGCGAAGGCTATTTTTATTAGCATTTTAACTCATTACATTGTCATCCACATTTTTCCTGGGCTTTCGTTTACATTTTTCCTTGTTAAGCTATTTTAAAACTAAATTTAAACTATATTTTTTTCAATAACAAACATAAATGTATTTAAGGTGTTAGTTCATTAAAACAAGTTTTTAGCTGTTAAAACATAAGCAAAAATGCCTTAGTGACTTTAGTACTTGCCTTTGAAATAGGAATAATGTGAGTTCGGAGCCGAGTTGAAGCAAACTTACGAAAACTTTTCGCGTTGTGAAATTACGAAATAATAGTTATGTAATATTTATGTAGAAAATGTTTCGTATTTATGTTGAATGAATTTTTTTCGGTGTACTAACAAACTCAATACTTTAAAGTAAACTGTAATGTTGGTGAAAGAAAATACTTTAATACACATATCGTTGGCCTTGGCCTGGAACCTTCTCGGTCAAATTAAGTCATAGGGCAAAAACATTGTGGCATATGTTTAGTGTGAGTATTATGATAACTAAATACATGTTTTGAAACATTCTATCCTCATCATTCTCTCTGATTTACTAAATGTGTCTACTCGTATATATAGTTCATTTAAATTTTTAAAATTAATTAGATCTGTTTGCCATTTATTCACTTAAAAATGTTTAAGTATTTGTGCGTTAGATTTTTAAATGAAATTAAAGAGCAATAAAACTTTTCCTTTTCATAAGTTGATTGTATAGACGAGCCTCTGTAAGCTAAAACTGCCAGCCCTATATAGAAGATTATAAATATTCATGCAAAGTTATTATCTCTTTTTTAATAAAAGGTGGTTAAATTTTAGGGGCCGATGTTGATTTTGAATAAAACGCAAATTATTTAGGAAATTATTGTAATTTCTTTTTATTATGTTAAAATGGTTCAATTATG
Organism: Panzeria rudis; assembly: GCA_956483635.1. Lineage (NCBI taxonomy): Eukaryota > Metazoa > Arthropoda > Insecta > Diptera > Tachinidae > Panzeria > Panzeria rudis. Next base: position 129,124,337 of record OY101449.1, read on the forward strand.
TATGGAACAAAATATCGGCCAAATGGCCGCCGCGACCTCGGCGGCACACCTCCATCCGATGGTCCGATTTTTCGACGTACACCTTTTCTTTCAAATAACCCCAAAGAAGAAGTCCAACGGTGTAAAATCACTTGATCTTGGCGGCCAATTGGCATCGCCACCACGTGAGATAACATGGCCATTGAATTTGTCGCGCAAAAGAGCAATTGTTTCGTTAGCTGTGTGGCAAGTGGCACCGTCCTGTTGAAACCACATATCATCCACATCCATATCTTCCAATTCGGGCAATAAAAAGTTCGTTATCATCTCACGATAGCGAACAGCAATCAGAGTAACTGCCTGACCGGCCTCATTTTGGAAAAAATACGGCCCAATGATGCCGCCATCCCATAAGCCGCACCAAACAGTCACTCTTTGTGGGTGCATTGGTTTTTCGACAATCACTCTTGGATTATCATTCGCACAAATGCGGCAATTCTGCTTATTGACGATGATTTTCTTCGAAAATTTATCATCAACGTTTAAAATGGTTAACAGGCCTTAGTTCTTAAGTCAATTGCACCTTGTAAGCGTGTAAATGCAAGTCTTTATGCATAATGTTCATCAACGACGAGCGTGAGAGGTGCAATTGTTGGGCACGACGACGAGTTGAGGTGGACGGCTCTTCAGCCACACTATCGCGAACAGTAGCAATATTTTCTGCAGTACGAGCATGCACTGGTGTTTTCACATCTCCTACAGACCCGGTTTGCTCAAATTTTTGCACAATTTTTCTTATTGTACGCACATTTGGACGATTAAATTGAGCGAAAAATACACGAAGTGCACGATATGCATTTTGATTTGAATGCCCATTTTCATAATAAGCCAGAATAACTTTAACGCGCTGCTCGGTTATGTATCTTCCCATGGTTCAAATTAGATTAGTCTGAAATTAAGAAATGTCAAATGAAATACAGAAAAAAACTTGACGTTTGGGTGTGGTTTACATTCAACATCGGGTCTTAAAATTTAACCACCCTTTATTAGCAGAGACCGCAATAGAGTCTGTTTTTCTCGCAAACCACGACTTTTTTTTGTTATTAGAAATATTTCAAAAGCCGATATTCCGCTATTAGGTTTATTGCAATAAAGTAATTGGTAATATATGGATGTAAAAAGTCCATTTTTTTTTTATGGATCCAAAAAAAGGAAACAACGTGGCGCCTTGAAACTTAAAACATATGTTTTATAAGGCTGCCACTTGTCACCAAAGTAATTTTTGTTTTGTAATTCTGACACCCTTTATACGTCAGGTCGACTCAGCAAATGGGCTAGAGGTTGTGGTCTAGGAGTGAACACTCGCAAAACGGAACTGGTACTATTTACTACAAAGACCAAAGCTCAGAGCCTTAGACTCCCTCGGCTGAATAATCTGGAACTGTCCCTATCGGACAATGCAAAATATCTAGGAGTTATCCTGGATACTAAACTATCGTGGAAACAAAATGTGCAATACAGGATCAAAAAGGCCACAGTTACTCTTGTCGGAGGATCTTTGGTTCCAAATGGTGCCTAAGCCCTATAACATGCTCAAAAGGATGTACATAGCAATTGTTCGTCCCATATAGACTTACGGATCGGTAGTATGGTGAACCACCACAAGTAATAAATAGGTGGTAGACCAACTATACAGAATACAGCGATCTGCTTGCAACGGGATTACAGGTTGTTTACGTACTAGTCCTTCAGAGGCTCTGAATGCTATACTAAACGTAATTCCGATTGACCTTCATGTACTGGCACCACTCTCGAGCAGTGCGGCAAGTCTAGCGGCATCTTGCAGGTGGAGATCAAGGAGCTATGGTCATGCCAGAATCTTAGATCAATTACCACTGACACTGAGGAAGCCCTCTGACTACATGATATCTCGTCTGGACTTTGACAGCACCTTCAAAGTCCTTATTCTATCGAGGCCGGAGTGGAAGGGAGGTAACATAGAAAAAGACTTCAACTTTAGGGTGTATACTGATGGATCAAGAATACACTACTTATTCTACTCTAGTTAGCCAGTGCAAGGACATGCTATCCATATTAGGCAGTCAGGCAGAAGTCACCCTCATCTGGGTTCTTGCACATAGTAACGGTTCGATTCGAAGACACGCTAGCAGGATGGGCCTTTCCCACTATGCATTCTGCCGTGGCTGCCGGGATCAAAGAAATAGGTTTTCACATTATTTGCGAGTGCCCGTCCTTGCACCTCTCGAGATACCAATTGTTGGGCAGTAATATACTAGACGATCTATCAGAGTTAGCAGAAATCGGTCTAGGTGACCTGATTAGGTATCTCAATACGACAGATTGGATCTAGTACCTACAACCGGATCCGAGATCTGGGTTCGAACGTACAAGGGTTGACACTGACGAGTGAAGTGGTCTATCAAAACGGAATCTTATTGATTCCAATTGATTGCGTGTGTGCAGTAGGCAGCCACGTATACCAACCAACCAACCAAACATACGTCAGGTCGGCTGCTTTTGGAACCGCCCTCGTATTTCTTTCGTCTCATATACAAAAGGTATGTGCTTAGAAGTTATTTTTTCATACAAAAAAAGAAGCGTTCCGTGATCTTAGCTTAAGCGAAACTTTAAAACCTTTCGACGTAGCTACAAAAGAACTTAGTCAAGAGTATGCTACTCTAATGAAAAATTCTAAAAAGAATTATATTGTTTAAGACTTCAATACCTTTGAGCAACCTCTAAAAATTTCTCAATCGATCTAAAAAGTATCATACACTAGTTTTTAGGATATTCAAATATTTCTGGGGGTGAGAGCTAGAATCGATGCACTTTTTAAAATATAGTTCCACCCTAATGTGCATATGTAAAGTTCTTTTCGTTAAAAAAAACAGTTAAGTATTTACTGTCAACGTTTGACAATCGAATTACATTTTTCGTTTATATTTACGCTTAGTTGACAGCTTTGCGAATAACAGCAAAACCATGTATTCTCATTATGCCTTTGACCCAAAATTATAAAAAAAAATTCAATTAGTAAATGGATTTTGGCATAAACAAGTAAAAAGAAGTTTCATGTATGTATTTGATTAGTAAAAATGCGTGTGCTTTGTAATATAACATCCACAGCAACACTAAAATGCAATTAAATAAGATTGATTTTAGCAGAAAGTATTGTTGTGATAACAAACAAAGTTCACGTTGTACGGTATAAACTCTCACAAAAACGTATGTAATGAAAAATACCGAATATTTGTTAAAAACAATTTGCAACTTGTTTTTTATTTTTTTTTTCTTGCAAAGAAGTTATAGAATTTAGAATTTCAGCTACTTACTCTTAACCGATTACTATGAAACTTTGCACACAGATTGACTTTCCGAAACAATTCAACATTGTGATTAGAAAAAAAGGGCAGTGCCGCACCCAATAGCATTATAGCAGTTATAGCATTAAAAAAATATTTTTTTAAATGCTTTTTTACTACTAGTTTATTTAATCTTTCAAACATAAATAATCTTTCAAACTAAAACTAAAAAATTGTTGCAACTAAAAAATTGTTGAATCTAAAATTCTAAAGTATTTTTTTTTCTTGTTTTGAATAAACGCATTATACGTTGCCATGAAAACATTTTCTACTTCATAGCATAAACTTTTCAAAAGCTTCATATTGTTAAAGACGAATTTTGCAATACTGATGTAGCGAGTGATTTTAAAATAATTTGTTTCGTATAAATAGCAAAAGACATAAACATAATAAAAGTGACAAGAAACGCAAATTTTATTTACACTAATGGATCTTACCTAATTGCATTCTTGAATACTTGAAAAAATAAAAATTAAAATTAAGACTTGGGAAGAGATTTTCTTTTTATGCCAAGAAAAGTAAACGAAAGTGCTTTTTACCTTTTTTTTTAAATAGAAAAGTAACAAGCAAAAGTGCAAATAAGGTGAAAAAAAGAATCTCTTACAATTATCTTTAAAGTTTTTTACATATACTTTTCTCTTCTCTTACTTTATAAATTATTTAAGAATTTATTGAATTTTAAGTACTAGTACAAGTGTAAGAAGGTATTTAGAAACACTTTCTTACGTGCATATGGAGCATGAGAAACATTTACAGTTGTTTTCGTGCTTTAATTTAGCTCTCGAGCTAAATACAAGGCTTTGAGATTTAGTAGTTGGCAGGTGTGTGCTTATTTGATCATATGCTCAATAATTCATCAAATAAGCTTATTAAATATTCAGGTAAGCTCTTATATTTTATAGTAGTTTTCATATCAAGCCTTTGCTGCAATAGAGTCATAACTCAAAAAACCATGATTTTTGAGTTAATAATGCAGAATTAATCGCCATATAGCTCTTCATATTGTTTAAAAATTTCATTCAAATATCTTGTGTACTCAATTTCTGAGAGAAGAATAAAATCTTATTTTACCATTAAGTTGTTAGTAAAGTCAAAAGTTTAAACTCGTTTTCTGCATAAACAAGTTTTTTTTAGTTATGAGTCTATTGCAGCAAAGGCTCGATATTCATATGGATTAGATTCAAAACAAATTGATATTTTTGTCACATTATTTTAAATACTATTTCTTCAGCAGTATTGGCTAAAATGTATTAAAAACTTTACTGTAGGATATATCCTTGCAGTGAAATAAACAGATCATCTTATACAAAAGAAAATGTTGTGAATCCAAATTGATTATTATGCTAAAGTTCAGAAAGAATTGGGCATGATTAATATTCCAAGGAACAAGGGAAAAATTAACATCAACTTAATTTTTCAACGTACACAGCAGAACAGAGCAGCGCCACTTTCGGAAGCCGCTACACTTCCATCGTCAGTGCTCACGTGTATTTGCTTATCACCACTTGTCAGGTGGCTCTGTTGAATGTGATTTTAATTCTTATATATAAAACTTTTTCGTGAAAATTTAATGCGAGAATTAAATCACTCTCAAGCTGATATTAAACTGCACTTTTCCAGCGTTGCCATCGGTTTATTTTTCTTCATTCCCATTTTTCTGATTAAAGTAAAATTTTTCAAAAAGAACAAATTGGACCATTTGCTTAAAATTTGATTGTGATGAAAGACAAATAAGTAAAATGATAGTAGCTCGTGACTTCTCTACTCGTCTGGATTTTGCGGTTGTAGTTTTCAATATTTGATTTTGGTATTTGTAATATCTGATTTCGGAGTTTTTGTTATTGTTTTGGGTTTTATGGGAGAAGAAAACAAAATGAAAGAGAATAGAATAGAAAAGTTTAAACTGGACGAAAAACGTCATGCACAATATGAGCAAAAAGCCACAGAAATGTAAAGGGAATTGACTTAAAGCAACTTATTGTATTTACTAAATTTTGGGCTTTGACATAGAGGGCGTCTAAGCAATTAAAGTGAGGTGAAATAATTTAGAAATCATTTCGACCAAAAGTAAGGCAAAGGATCTCAAAAATATTATGAGCATGTTAAACAAAAAACAAAAAAAAGATGTTTATTTTTAAGAGACTGTTATGGTTCCACAATCTACAGACAAATACTCATTCGTTTTAAAATAATAAAGTCCATTAATATTAAAATTTTTTGTTCAATTTGTACGATGTTGTATGAATTTTACCCATATACATTAGGGTGGCTGTATTTTTAAATAAAATTGTAGAGAAGGATATAATTCTACAAATAACTCTAAGCAACTTTCCCCACGAAACCATGGCTCTAAAATGGATATCGAGCTTTTCGGAAATACCAATATATACTCTATGACGCCTTTTCTATTTATTTAGCGTCTACTTAATATTTTATGAATATATTAAATAATGATACTCATAGGCCATTCTGTCCTTTTTTCAGTTTTTGGTATAATAAGACTTTTTGCTCAAATGTTAGTTGCACATGACTGAACTGCCATACCAATTTTAATTCTATTCGGAGGGAGTATGGTTGCAAGCATATTAATTGAACAAAACAAAGTTTGTTGCTATCGGCTTGAAAGTCTTAATACAACTAGTTTATTCAAAGCAAAAGATACCTGCACAAAACTCACAAAATGATTTACGTTCGATACCTCCTCGAAACACCTAAAGAGTTGTGATATTTTTTCCTTAATGTTAATATACTCCTTTTAACTAATCAGCTAATGAAATGAATCCATGTCATATCATCCATCATGTGGTTGAGGTAGAATTAAGTTAACATACATTACGTAAAGCTCTGTTCTTGATTATTCTATTTATATTTTACAAACACCATTTTGCTTTTGTCAGCTGCTAGTCAACAATTCTAGCAAATTGTATTGTGATAGTGTTTTGTTGTTTCTTTAGCAACAAATGCAGTCTTCTTATATTTCTATCATGTTATTAAAATATAACAAAGCACAACAAAATGGAGTTGTTGTTGTGTTGTTTAAATAAAAATAGCTGATCCATATGTATTTTTGTCTCCTGATTACTATGACATGATTACTTTTTCCCAGCAGCTCTAGTTTTAAATATATAGCGACATTTAGCATTTGCATAATTTACATCTTTTTTGTATTATTCGCTTAATATTTCACGAATGGTCCTCCAAACTTTAAAATACTTTCTGGATTATGAATCTGCACAATAGTCTCCTGCATTTGGGTAGAGTCATACTGATGAGTTTATCAGGATATCTTACCGTTATTGCAAGGATGTTAAAAATTGTGTGTGCTAGGATTAGGCCTTAACATATTTATTATTTTAGTGTTTTAAAATTAAAATAACTGATCCTTATGTATTCGTCCGCTGATTACCATAATAGGTTTATAATTTTTCTAGCACCTCTGGTTTCAGGGATATTGTGTATTATATAAAAAAAATACTTTATATTTTCCTTTCTCATGCCATCCAAAAACTAGTGTCTTATAATATGAGGTCAGCGATTTTAAATCTCGTCTCTATTTTTGTATACGTTGTGATTATATTCTATATTATAGCCACAACACCCCAAAATTGGTCACCATGAGCTTATGAAAAATTCAAATTTATACCAAGCTAATGTTTTTGATCTGGCAAACAAGAATTTTTGCAAGTAGATTTGCCTTACCAAGAGTTAAAAAAACTATCTCCACTTACAGTTAAGAATACATTCGATAAAAGGAATTAAAATTTAAAAATTTTTAACCACATTGGTTCACTGTTTAGCTAATGGGGAAATCAAATATTAGCCGATTAGCAAAACCATAATTTTTTAGATTTATAACAAAATTTTCAATATACTGAAAAAATTTTGTTTGCAAGTCGCAACACAGTCAAAAGTTATACGCAGTTAATTTTAAAAAAAGTTGATTTTTTCTATATAAAAATTTTTTGCAATAATACTTATTTAATATTTAATAATAATAATAATTTAACCCTATTTGAAAGCTAATACTATAAGGCATATCACTGCAAAATTTTTCTTCAAAAGTTTTTTTATTGAATTAACCACAGCATTTCAAAATAGACCTATTTTTATTGTAAATATTAATTTTAAAGCGGGTTTTCTCAATTCGTAAGGCTTTAATAAATAGGGGTGGCAAGTCAACTTGATGTCTAATGTGCTCTTAAATATTTCCCAAAAAATTATTTGCGCCTGCCTAGAACTAAAAAAAATACAGCTAAAATACTGAAAATCCCATTTTTGGAAATTTCCGGAATTTCCTTGGGAATTGCGCTGTTCCCAGGGGTTAATCTTCTTTTTTTTTCTTCTTTGTATTTAGTACATAAATTCCTATATAACTGCAAAATTTTATTCGAAAGTTAATTTTCCACAAAAAACTTTTAGATGATTTTTTTTTCGTAAACTTAACTGATTAAAAGTTATCAGATGTTGAATAACACTATAAAACTGGATAGATTGCCTACAGTAAAGGTTGTAATATTTTGTATCCAATACTATTAAAAACTGATGAGACAAAATTCATTTATTTTTTATAAACAAAGACAACCCGCTAAGCGATTAGCTTGTCTGCGGAAACTACCCTGGGTCTATGGCAGGAATCGAACCCACGACCTCTGGAATGACAGGCTAGCATCTCTATCACTCAGCCACAGGGGCACCCATTTTTTATAAAGAGAAATAACACAATCAGTTAACTAATGCCTACCAGTTAATTAATTAATGTATTACCTTCTTTGGGAAAGGGACAGTGTAGAGAAAACAGGTGGTGAAGTTGGAGAGAGATAGAAAGCTTAATTCATTTACAACTCTGCTATTACACGTTTTTTGTAGTGCAGTTTTGCAGCCACTCTGGTGTAAAGTAGATACATTAGTTTGCTTAAGCTGTGTATCAATTTATTAGTTTTTTTACTTCGCCGACGGTTCTGCTTCAATACCGTATTACTCGCTACCCATACTGCCAAAGTGATAAGTGATATACCTTCATGACTTTAACAGTCCAAAAACAAGCAGCCAACACAATAACACACTAATGCACATCAGAAAAATTTACGATGTTGTTGACTCTCCTTAAACTAGTATTGAACTCAAGACCTCAGGGTTTGTAGTCAAACGCGCTAACCATTCAGCTAACAGCATCATCACTTTGTTTTTAATCTAACGCATATCCAGACGTATGTAAGTTTGACGTTATAAAGATAGCCAGAAAAATATTCGCAGGGTGCTCCTGAGAAAAGTCCTTTTTACTACTGAGTGGTTGGCCAAACTAACGATTCAATATTTTCTGCTCCTAATTTTTTTATTTTTTCTATGGACAGTTTAATATAGTGTTAAAACTTTCATAAAATTTATTCTAAACTACATATTCATCGATTAGTATAAAAAAGGCACATCTTTAATGTTTCCTATTTTACAGTAGAAAGAAGAAAAATTAATAAAAATTAAAAAGTCTAAATACAAACAAAATTTCAGTGACCACAAATGGGTTATTTTCAACCGTAGTGTACTTAGTTCTTTAAGGAGGGTGTGTTTAGAAGTCGACTATTAAGAAATGTAAGAAACGCGGAATCGAAATAAATCGAGATAAGCCATTGCTATATTAAGCCATCGATATTTATGTAAATAAACAGCTATAAACTCTATTCATAAAAATGCTAAAAACATACATAAGTAAATGATATAATGACATTAACCACAATTAATAGTCTTTTGTATTCAAAATTGATCTGTATAATGTAACAAAAAATTGTTTACAACACAAAATGAAATCAATAAAAAATTATTAAAACAACAACTCATGCATATTAATAAGAAATTTATCATGTTAAAGGCTCCGCATTGTTTAAAGTAACAAAGGAGTAGACATTTTCAAGTCAAAACAAAACGAAAAAAAATTTTAGACGCCTTAATGCCTTTATGAATGTGTTAATAGTTGCACATAAATAATAATTTCTTAATACTATATCGTTCCCCCTTTTTGATAACAAAACAAAATTTGATACAGAGTTTTTTGTTTCATATAAAGATAACGATGATATGATTTGACATAAAATTTGATGAATTGGACGTTAGTGGTAATGACTAGGATGAAATCATCAGCAAAAATGTTTTTACTATACAATAAATATCAGTGTGGTTGACTATTATGTTTTCTTTTCATTTCTTTTTTTTATACTTTTAATCTGTTCTTCGAAGTGAAGGTTTTACTTTCATATTTTCATAAATGTCAAGAGAATATAGTGCTATGAATAGAACTGTTTGGAGTTCAGAAGGCACTGTTGGCTTTGATATATTGAAGAATCTGTTTGTTTATAAAATGAGCATGCAAATAGATTTTTATCACCCAACGATGTTAGTAAATGAACCGCTTATTTTGAAAGTGAGGCAACTCCCCTCATCAAAAAGAAAATTAGGTCAGCCGTTAAAGTTGCTGAATTTTTAAGTAGTCTTTTTTTCTATTGGGGAAAAGTGAAAAACATTATTTTGAAGGAAGAGGCATCATAAGATAGAAGCGTCAATATATTACTTATACGTATTACTTATACGCATTACTTGACATTCAAAATGGCTGTTTTTCTTAATCCTTTACAAACCAATCTCATATTATTATTATATTTATTATATGATAATAAATAGTCATACGAAATTTCCTTGAACTGAATATGTGTAAGTCGAAAGTTGTTATTTCGTCTTAAGTTCAATATTTGAACTTATGTAAAACAAGTTCGTAAGAATATTAGAATATCTAATCAGACTAGCATAACGGATCAGTGCACCATCTCACTAAATATAATTTTTACCACTTTCTAAGGGGATACTAGCGAGTAGGAATATCAACTATTGAAGCAATTTATTTAATGAATAAATGGAATAAAAATTGTAACTTTTTTTATTCAATTACAAGTTAAATCAGTTTGGATTAGTACGAGACTACCAAATTCTGATTACTAACCAAAGTATTCCATTATTTTCGAACTGTTTAAAAGTTTCGAAAATCAAAATAGATAATTCTTATGTATTTCAATCTACTGATTTCACAATAACTTTTTGCTATTACCTCTGGTGTTAAAGATATCATCATATTTGCCGCTCTTCCTTACATATAATGAATTTCAGCACAGATCTCATGCAGATAAATAAAATTCTTCTGGAAACTTGGGTATTTTTAGAAAATCTGCTCTCCTGGAGCAGAAAAAAGATTGTTGGAAAATGGTTAGGCCGATAAAATATTAGTTGGATAGATTACATTTCAACTCACTCCATCAATTTTCTATGAATCCAAAAAACAATCCATGCTCATTACCATAGGAGCATAATTGAGATTAAAAAAAACATGTGATTCTGACAATTCTTTAATTGATTGGATCAACCGATCGTATGCTTCTGTCATGACGAAGTAACGAATATGATGAACACGACCGAACAAAATATTAGGAATTGAAATTTAGTACCAATTATTAGTGTTTCTAATTATTTCTAGCTACAAAAATTTTCATTTCCAACTTTACTTTTCTTTTTTCGGTTGTTGCAACTAACTAGTGGTTAAATTTACTAACATTGATACACCTAAGCGATTAAACTTTTCGCATTAGCAATTATTTATTATTGCAAAATAAGTAATTTTTCAATAAGAACTCTATGATAATTGGTATAGCTGCCAATATTCGATTAGCAAAAAACTCGGTTGTCTTAACGAAACTGTTTTCTCTGTGTGGCCACAGATTAATTATATTAAATATATGCAAAAAATTTAAATTGATTTTTTGCGACTAGCTAATCTATAAGTCGGCATTTCATTAGATCTTTAAACAAAAACGGTTTAACATTTGTTGTTCTCCAATGATATATCTATCAAATGCTAAACAGATGAAAAACACTTGAAATTTTTTCAAAACTCGTATGCTTATTAGCATATAGATTAGCTAACCAGAACAAATCAATTACATTTTTTTTTGCGCGTAAATTCTTGCGAACATCTCGAATAAATACATTTTTATTAAATATATCTAATATAATTTCTAGAAAATTTTGAAATACTCCAAAAAGTGATTAATTTAGAATTTTGTATAAAATTGCTCATCAGGACATACCTATAAACAAAATCTCAGCTTTCTAGCTATACTGTAAGTGACCCATACAAAGAAGGGGAAGGAACCCTAGTTTAAAACAATAATAACTTATATGCTAAAACCATAAGCTATATCAAGACACATGACATTGCTGACTACCATAACTTAGCCATTTGTAACAGTTTAAAGTTTGAAATCTAAGAACACCGCTTTTTCACTTCATTTATCGTTATAAAATCACTTTGCGAAGTGACCTAGAAAAATTAAAGGTAGTTTTTTCTCTATGGGCTCTAACAAAATAGAATTGATGCATGAGAACCACAGAAATTTTTTTCTCAAATTTTGTAGCATAGCGATAATACAGTATTATGGCTGAAAAAGTGGGCAATACCACGCCCAAACGTAGTAAGTAATATTCCTAACTGTTGCTATTTAACCAAAACTTTGCACAAATATTAAGCTTCCGGGGCAATAAAACATTATTAAAAAGTGGGCAGTGCCACCCCCATGCAAAGTAAATATTATTTTTCAATTACTTCTACTAAACCAATTCTTATGAAACTTCGTGTATACAACTAGTTTCCATGTAAATACAACGTTTTGATCAGAAAATATGGTATAAACCAATCTTTATTGTCAAGAGATCAAATTTTGAAAGATATTAAGAAATCTTAAAATCTGAACTCAATATAGAAATTTCCCATTATTCATAGTATTAAAGAATTTATATTTCCATAATTTACAGCATTCTTTCATTTACTTAGGACTAGTCTCCTGGCATTAAAATAATAAATAAAAAAGATTTACAGATTAAGCTGTAAATACATTTTACTAAGGTATTCACTCGAATAATGTTTGCTCGATTAATCGAATAATTAAAGTCAAATAATGTTCGATCAAACAAAAAATTTAAATTTATAATAAAAATTTATTCGAGTAATTTAGGCCGATTAATCGCATAACTCGATTAAAAAATTTTATGTAAATTTTCTTTTTTTAATGAGTAGATTTCTTAATAAAAAGTGGAAAAAATTTTTAATTTATATGAAATTTGCCATTCAATTCGAACGTTATTTCATACTATAGCCCGCATTATCAAACAATTAAGTAAATAATGTAGTAACAATAATAGGGAGAAAGACACCAACCAGAAGATATTTCGAGAGCAACTATCTAACTAGATGTTTCGTATTAAAATATCGAATGTAATGTTCGGAATTATAAAAGCCTTCAGGTACGGTCACACTTGGCAAATATTTGCCGAAAAAAACGTAACCCACAGACAAGTCAAAATTGTATTTCCCTTAACTACAATATTTTTTTAAATATGGTTTTGCATTTATTAAAAATTATATACAAATAGCTTTTTGCAGCATAATTAACCTTATTTTGTGCTATAAAAAACAAGTTAAATCAAACTAACTCTGAGCAAAAGTATTGGTTACGTTTTTTGGGCAAATATTTCCTAAGTGTAAGCGTACCTTTATTGTTACAAGTTCATATATATAACAACAACAATGCTATGTCACTTCCGATTATTTTTATTCTACATGAATACAGGAAAAATCGGAATGTTATTAAATATTTCCTGGCGCAAAATTTTCTCAAAGTGCATCATTTGAATAGTAAAAAAAACTATTTTAAAGGATCACTTTATGATCTAATTTCTGTAGAAATGTTGTTTTCTTTTGTTTTTATTATTAAAATATATAAAAAGGCGAAAAAACTTGTTTTGTTTTATTTTTGTCCACAAAAATGTACAAAAAACCGATTCAATTCAAACATTTTCCGATTAACTCGAATAATTTTTAGGAGTAAAACTTACTCGAATAACTCGAACGAAATAAAATTGCTCGAGTAATTTAAAATCTCAACTTCGATTAATTGATTAATCGAACAATTGAATACCCTACATTTTACCTTTGTATGTTGTTATTAAAAGATTAATTTATTCATCTTCTGATTTTAATCTTTCATTTCATGGCTTTGACATTTTAAACAAAAAAAAATAAATAAAATGCACAGTGGAGTAAATTACAAGTGACATGTCAACAATTGGATTGTATGCAGCGTCATGCTGAAGGCCATGGAAATTTGTGGCATAAACAGGCAATCGTCTTAAATGAAAACCACCACCAACAACAACTAAATGAACAGCAATGGCAACAAAAACAGCAGCAGAAAATGCTACAACAAAAGACTGATACAAACATAACATTAGCAAACCAACTTATATTATCAACATCGTCATCAACTGCAACAAATGTCACAGCATTAACAGATACAACAACGACCACAACAACAACGACAGCGGAAGTGGAAGTCGACACGGAAACATCATCAACAGTGTTAAGTGCGGTTTCTCATGAAGAATCGGCAACAACATCATACGGTTCATCAATACTTAAGGGGGCAATAACAGCATCACCGCCACCTTCCTCGCCACCCCCTACACCTCAACCACAAACGTTATTGTCAGCAACAACAATAACAGAAGATGGAATGAAAAAATCTCTACATGTAACAACATCTAACACTTCTACTACCTCCCTTTTACAAACGCCATCAGCTAATGCATTAAATTCCTTTACCGTCATACCAATGCAATCAACATTATCATCGACTGCGAATTCAATAACGACAGCAAAGGCTTCCTCATCCGCCAACAAACCAAATGATTGGGTTGTAATTCCGGTGTTTGCGGATATCGTTAAATTAGCACTGGCAGGACGTGAAGACTGTTTGCAACGGTAAGTGAATCATTGCTTAAGTAAAAACCAAAATTGTGAAAAGTGATAATGATGATAATAAGTATTACTCACCATATATTGATAAAACAAACAAAATGGATAAATCACTTGACTACACCCCTGTTGTAGAAATTGCATTAAAGCTAAACGTTGCATAGTATTATATAAATTGTGTGCTCTCTCCGAAAGTGTTTATGTAAAAAGTACTGCAGAGTAAATAGCTAGAGTAGAGATTGCAATTAAAACAACCATGTATTAATTATGAATAGTACATATCCGATGAAACAAGTTGGTATGGTATTCAACAAAGTTTTCTGAAAATGGAGTTATTCAATTAAATTACTTAAGTGTTCTGGGGTAACAAAAATTAAAATGCGTAAATGGCTTTTTTTTATTTACACATTGCTGTGCTACAAAAATGTATGCTTTTGTTGGAGATATTTAATGGTTTGTAATGTATTTACTACACTTCATGTTAAACACGTTAGTAACTTTACCCATTATTAAATACGTTCCTTAGACTGTTCTTAACAAACAACTGAACTTATAGTTCGGGATCCAGTGGCAGATTTTCATGACCATGTTCCTCTTCAACGGGGAGTAGTATCATAAAGCCTCGTGAACGTCAGCTGCAGTTCCGTTGAGGGCATGAGCGGCGATAGCCTACAATGCACAAAGAAAACAATTTATTCATTTCATTCATTTCCTTCTAACTTAAAATTTACCTAATTCCACAATTCATTTCCCAATTCATTTCGTCCTAACTTAAAATTTACCTGATGATAGCTTATATGGAAATATATATTGCAGCTGGTTGTATAGCGGTGGAAAGACCGCTGATACTTTGAAACTGAGGGAAAAAAGGAAAAAATTTACAAAAAAAAAAACTTCATAACTGCAACAGGGCTACTCATAGAGAGGTAAAATATAGGGCCTACCCCGCTTAATTTTTCTTCTTCGAAATTTTTTCGAGCATTCCTTAAGGGGGGCTCCCATACAAGGTTAAAAATTTTATAAAATTCGAAAACATTAGCTAGGCGCTGCACGGTCGAAATTTCTTTAAACCTTCAAATTTGTATGGGGTCGCCTAAGCATTGTGTGTGGAATGAGTAATCTAGAAAGACAACTGCTCTGGATAAAAAGTTCCTGTTTTCAGGTTTTTCTGATTATTAATTAACAAAGACCTACCTGTACATCAAGTTTAGACTTTCTAGCTACAGTGAAAGTGAACCATAAAAATAACGGGTACTTAGTGCCCCTACACCGAAAAAAATTAATTTCATTTTTGATAACAAAAATTCCGGTATTCAATTAATTTTTTTTTCAAATTTCCTGTGATAAAGAATTCCGCTATATTAAAAACAAAAATTGTAAAAAATTAATTTAAAATTTAAGTAAGTTTTTTTTTAAAACTTAGGACAATTTTGAAAAAAAAATTTTTTTAATTTAATTAAAAAATTATATATATTTAATAAAAAAATTTTGATATGGCTCCTTGGACGTAAAGCATGTTCTCTACAGCTGAGCTATATCCTAGTTATTTTTTTAAGACGCGTTTTTAAGTACTTACCCGTGCAAAGCATGTCAATGTATAAGTGCATATGTATTTGATTTAATGGCTACTTTTATTAAATATATGCAACTTTTCAATAACTTTCTTATCAAAAAATTGTTGTTGCGTGATTTTTAAAATGCGCGGTATTAATAAATATTGTATTAAGTTAATGACAAATGTTATTGAAATTAGTATTTTTTTCAACAATATCATTTTATTGAACATAACTCTTATCTATTTTTTCTGTGTAGGTAAAAACAAATTTCATCTATCTTTATAGTGGTAGTGTCATATATGAATAAAGGGCACCCTAGACCCCATTTTCAGATTTTTCTGATTACTTAGGTTTAGGCCAAATTCCAGCTTGCCATTTTCAGATTTTTCTGATTATTTATTCACCAAAACCTAAATGTTTCAGCTCTCTAGCTAGAAAGGAACAAAGAAAAAATTAAACTTCTTTATGATAAAAAAGTACTAGTGAAAAACTTTGTAAATTCACCCAAAACATTTTACTAAATTTAAAATATTATTTTACTGAAAAAAGAACATGGAAATTTTTTGTAGCATTTCGTAAATAAAAGCGAATAAATAAATGCGAATAAGAATAGTTTTTTTTCAAAATCAGTAAATGTATTTATAAATTCAGACAATTTTTTACTGAAAATCTAAAATAAAACTGGTTTAATTAGCTTAATAAATTTTAAACTTTGACCAAATAAATAAGGAACTGGTTTTTGTTGCTGTTTTTATTGTAAATAAGAGCACAATATGAAACATTTACTGAATCACACAAACTGTTTTTTTAATTTAAAAGTGAGTTGAAAGTGCTTGTCTGAAAATAATGTTTAAAAAAAAATTCTGTTAAGTATCGTATAATATGCCTTCATATCTTAGGAAGATTTTATGGTAAAATTTTAAAACTTCACTTATAAGTTTACCTATTTGTAGTATATATTTCATTATTCTCTGATTAATGGCGAAAAAACCAGTGAACGTTTAAACGCTAGCTTACTTAAACTAAACAAAAATTTAATTGCAGTTTAAACTCAACAGCAGTAAATCACTTTTCCATGTATTATGCATAGTTTAAACAAAAATAGTGTGGCAGCACCACGATAAATGTCAAGAAAGTATAAGGTTTCATTGGTAGCTTAAGCGCCCAATTTTATGCGCTTATATGTTTACTACTTTATTAATCATAGCTGATAGTTTTTATATCTTTGTTTTCTTTAAGATTCCTTACAAAAATTTCGAAAATAATTTCTTCTACTCTCTTGCGAAATAAACTAATGAGTGGTCTTTATGGTTACTAATTTTAATTTTAATACATTTGAGTTTTCGTGGTATGATAAACTTCTTCTTCACTAAGAGTTGCGATTTTATCAAGCGAAACTAAAAATGGTTTCATATTGCTTAAATTTATTATAAAGATTTATGATAAGAGATACATATTGGTCAAACACTTCTATAATTTAAATAATATAAGCTATTGATTAAGTACACATATCTAAATGAAACATCTATATTAAAATGATAATTATTATTACTACAAGTGTTGTAATTAAACAACACAAAATAATATTTGCATTGCTTTTAATAAAACGAGTAAATATTTTCCCACACAGCATAATTGTCAAATAAATTTGAAACAATTTAATCAATTTTGTATCCGCCACTAAGTAAACATATTTCTAAATTCATATAAAAGCATAGTTATTTGTTTAAAAAATCCACACACATATATTGGGATATATTGGCATGTCCATTAAAAATAATTTGCATGCTGATTTCTGAGGCCAAGTTTAACAAAAATAAATATTTAAAATCAACGTTTATCCACAATTTTAAACACATTATTGAAATTTGTGTCACCATCATCCACTATGCTGACAACACGTATGTATCTATTTAACAAATTATGGCAACAGAATTGTTTGCTTTTCACTAAAAATACTTAAAATGTGGTATCATGAACTTTAACAATTTTAAATTCCTCTAGATGCAACTTTTAACACGATGCTATATCGAAACTAAAAACGTTTATGTAAATAAAATAATGCCGATTATATTGAAAAACGTATTGTTCGATTTAATATGCAAATCAAATAAATTAGTTTTATATATTTTAACATTTACCACACACCACAAATTAAACTGTATAAAAGATGTTATTCATGCAGCAGTATTATATATAAATCTCCAATGCAGTGCATGGCTAAAACTAAAAAAATATATATTTATGACTATATTTAAGGCCATTAAAAACATTTTTCAATATTAAACGGTGAAAAGAAAAATAAATTAATTCTAAAATAAAGCAATCAATTTTTTATTTCTTACCATTATCGTTTTTTAAAACAAGAATGAATAGTATAGCGGAAAAATACAGAAAAAAGAACATATTTTTCAAATTGCTATGTATGAAATAAAACTAGTCTACATGTTTGTGATATTCGATCGTTCTCTAGAGCTGCACTATATAAAATAAGAATATTGATTTTTAACTTATATTCCCTAGAATCGATTCGATTTCACCAATTTTTTGCATACCTTTTCAGTAGGGGACTTATTTTAACAGATTTCTCAATTATTCGATTAATCAAAAAATATCCGAAATTAATACTCGAGTAATTATAACTTCTTAGCTGAGATTATTAGCTGAAATGTTTTATGAAATTTTTTGCATGAAACTTTTTTACTTGCAAATAGGTTAGGCATTGAAGTAAGTTGTAAGTTGACACTAGTCTATTTATTTTTCTCAAACCCATTATACAATCAGTCAACCTTTAGTTAGGCTGAACCCACACCGAATACGACGTATACGACAACAAAACACACACACCAAATTTTTTTTTTGATGTGCGTTATAATCATAAATTTAGAACTTATGAAATGATTTTAATAAATTTTAGCTCGTTTTAGTTGTAACGTACGAAGTTGTCGCAATTAAAAATAAAATTTTAAATTTTCTTCAGTTTAAAGTTTTAATGAGTCTTTTAAATTATTTTTTTTTTGGAAAAATGTATTGTTTTGATAAAACTTTTTGAATATCTCCGAAACTATAAGAAAGCAACTTAAAGGTTATTTTTACTCGAATGACTAGTAAATGCAAATTGTGTGATACAGCATCCTGTTTTTTCTTTATGAAGAGTTTTATCTAATTTTTGTGATATATTTTTTAATTTTTTGCATTGCCTGTTTAGAAAAAATCTAATGCGATAATTCACAGTTTAGTTTTTTTATTATTGTTTAAATTAATCAACTTTCAGACGAAGTCCTATTGATCAGCTTCTTATTTTGTAGGCGAGAAAGGAAAGAGGCAAGATACGAGTACACAATCGCATTCATGTACTCATGAAATTCGGTTTTCTTTCTCATTCGTAATATAAAAAACGCACACATTCATTTATATACATTCATGAAAAAGAAAGAAACAACTAAGCGATAAGACTTAGAAAGTTCAAAGAAGAAAAATTAAGTAGCTGATCAATAAAACTTGCATCGTTTGGTACAAAAATTACAAAGACAACAATCACAAAATATTTTAGGGGAATCAGCTCAAGTTAACAAATAAATTGTCCATTGTTCAATAACGATTTGATTTAATCTTTCGATCAAACTATTTTTTATTTAAGAAAGAAATTCTAAAGCATGTAAATATTGAACATTCAAAGAAAAATTTTGATTTGAGTTATGAATTTTAATCTAACTATATGGTTTTTATCCAAAGTTATTTAATTAATTTGGCTTAAGTTCGTTTTTAATTTAATCTTTCGATCAAAATATTTTTTATTTAATAAAGAAATTTTAAAGCATGTACGGAAGGTTGCACTGACATCAGATGTTTCGAGACCCACTGTCTTCTCATCAGCGCCTTTCTGCCTACACTACCAACGGCGGCAGTAACAACGCCCTAGCGAAAATCCGACTTACTTTAGTAAGCCGAGTCAACAGATATTGTCGCCACTTCAAGGCGTACATACCAATTCTTCTTTGAATGCTCAATATTTACATGCTTTAGAATTTATTTATTAAATAAAAAATAGTTTATCCAAATATTAAATTAAAAACGAACTTAAGCCAAACTAATTGAATAACTTTGGATAAAAACTATACAGTTCGACTAAAACTCGTAACTCATCTATAATTTGATGTAGGAAAACATATAAAAATTGCAAAACATAAGAAAGCTTTGCCGAAAATAGCAAGCAATACAACACTAACTAATCTTTTACAAGACAAAAAAAGTGATTGAAATACACTAATTTACAAAAAAAAAAACATTGGAAATAGTTTTTTAAGCTTATTTGATTCCACTGAAGACGAATATGAATTCATTCATTCAGTCATTTTTTCAGCAAACGTTTTCGATATAATCTCGAAAACGAGATTTTCCTGTTTGTTTCAGTTATTGCCAGAAATATCGAAAATGTTTCAACTGAATAAAAAAGGTTTTACATTGTTTTTTAGATATCTTTCTCCTTTTTCGCCCAGTATAACGATTAAAACAGTATTCGGACTAAAACTCAGTTAGTTAAGGACCTTTAAAATTGAAAAAAAGTTCATTTTAAACGTGTCTTCAACATTCATTATTTAAAAATTTCTACATTAAGATTGACCAAAAAAGATAGAAACGTTTTGAAAGTCAAAAGGTAAAGATCATTTTGTGCCGAATACATAAAATTTGGTAAGCATTCGACAAAAAATAGCAAAGTTACAGGACAATTAGTGAAAAAAGCCGAAAGTTACAAGACAATAAGTGAAAAGAGCCGTAGGTACTAGATCCAAACCGTCGCCCTGAGATTCCTGATCAGGTCACCTAGACCAATCTCTTATAGCTCCGATAGATCGTCTGGTATGTGGCTGCCCAAGAATTTTGTCTCGAGAACTATAATAGCAAAGAATGTGAAAAACTGTTTCTTCTTTACTTAAGCCATACGTGCATATTTGTAAGATATCATATGTAATCATAGATATGGAGTGTATTTACAACATCCCACTTTCAACAAAATATTTATTTAAATCCGGCTTTGTTATCATATTTTCTTCAAAATATCGCTTTTCAATCGTTCTTGTCCTGCTTTTCAATCGTTCTTCTGTCGCTTTTTACAAAAACCTTCTGGTCACGTTAGACATGCCTAACCTGACCAGACATCCCGCTTTAGGCGGGATTATCCCACTTTTAAGAGTGCGATCCTGCTTAAAATTTGTATCCCGCTTTCTCCCGCTTTTTCGAGCTTTAAAATATCTTTCCTCTTTTTCAGCCAGTACAACTCATTGAGTTAAGCCCCTTTAAAATTGAAAAAAGTGAATTTTTAGACGTTGCTTGAAAATTTCTAATCCAAAATCTTTAGGGCCATGTGCATAACGAAAATTAGGCATGAAGTTAGCATGAGTGATGATGAAATTGAACAGAATCTTGCTGAATTTTTCCATATATTTTGAAATTAAAAATCATCACAGATTATAGCCAAGAGTTTAGGCTATAATCTACTTTGATTTTTAAATTACAATTTTAAATCAAAACTCATTAAATTCCAGGATTATATAGGATTAAGTTCATTTAATTAAATTTTTCAATTAAATTCTTTTTATTGAGAAAATAATTTTCGAAGCATAACTGAAAAGACAAATTCTTGTCTGTATAAGCGTCGAACTGACGTTTTCTGTTTTCGAGAGCAATCGCTATCTCTTGTCATACCTTTTCCCAGTGTGAGGCTGGTGAAGTCAAGTAAGGCACGTAACATTAAAAATGTTTGATTGTCGAAAAATTAAATTCAACGCTCTTAACCCAGAATAATCAAACATCTTTGGATTAAGAACCATACAGTCTGACTGAAATTCTTAACTTCAATTTAAAACTTTCTACATTAAGATGAAAAAAATATTAAAATGTAAGCAGATTTTGTAAAAAATTTCGTTTCTAAACGTTTCAAATTTGTATGAAAAGGAACGCAAATACGTTTCAAAAAATTTATTTCCATGCAAAATGCGTTTGCATTTACAAAATCTGACCTTAAAAAAAGTATTGAAAGCGAAATGCTAAAACTAATTTTGTGCCGAACATATGGAACATAAGATGCTTAGAGCCGACAATAAATACCAAAGTTACAGGATAGATTTTTTTCCATACAAAATTGCTTGTACTCAAAAATATTCTTTTAACTATAAACTTAATTTAAGCAATTTTGTATGAAAGATAACTTCGAATTTTTTCACTTACTGTGCCTCGTTTCTGTAACTTGTGGGAAGTTCTCACATCAAGAAAAAACTAATAATAATAGTTGTCATCCAATTTTTGTAGGACATAGAATATTAGTTGAATTATAATATGAATCACCCTGCAAACCTAATAAAAATGCAGAAGTATTAATTCTTTCCTCACATCCTGTTTTTCACAGAATGATAGTAAATTTTTCGATGCGAGAAACTCTCACATTAGTTACAGAAACGATTCTCCGGTTTACAATTCTGTTATTTTTATTGAGTCTAAACGACTTTATGGCCCCTATTATGATTCACAACTAAATTGATAGTTGAGTCGTAGTTGTTAAACTCTTATTATGAATTACAATTTTCATCAAAGTAGGACAACTGGTTTTTATCAGTTGTGTTTTGTTTTTCATTTCGACTATGTATTGGGCTAATTTTGGTTACTTTTAAAATGGTGATTTTAGGCGCCAATCTATCGCACTTCTCAACCAAACTAGTTGAGTTCTGAATCATAATAGGGGCCTATGTTTCACGTGCTCGACACAAAATTATCTTTAACCTGTAGGCTTTCAGGCAATTTATACAATTTTTGTTTCATATTTCAAGAATACATATATTTATTATATGTGGGCTAGCTCATCTTTATGCCTGCATTTCGTTGGGTGCTAATGCCAAGTCATCAGTATATTTTTGTTTCATCGTAACGAAGAAATTAAAAATGACGATTTAAAGAAAACTTTACAAATTTTTTAAAATTTTAATGAACTTCTTATGAAAGAAAAATTTAATAAAAAAAACTTCAAGTTCGTTTTTAATTTGGTTGATTTTTATGATAAAGGTTTGAAAATTTGTACGGACATGCGCTTCGATGTAATACGCAATAATTAAATAGCAATGCGATTTTGAATTATTTATTAGTTACGTGGTTTTGCGTTTCAAGTAACGATATGGAACTGTATAATTGCATATATTTAAAAGAAATCATGTGTGCACTCGTATTATCATAGAATTGGAGTGTTTTTACATTATCCCGCTTTCCACAACATATTTTATAAAATCCCGCTTTTTGGTCATATTTTCTTCAGAATCCCGCTTTTCAATCGTTGTTGTCCCGCTTTTTGGAAAAACCTTATGGTCACGTTAGACATGCCTCATATCTGTTATAGTTATAATTTTTTGTCCTATTTTGATTTAATGAAATATTCTGCAAAGTTTTAAAATTGTCGAGAAGTGTAACTACTTTCGTCTGTGGGTTTTTAAGCGATAACTGGCTATGGATAAAAACAAATATTTCAATTAAATATATATTGTAAATCCCCTTTTTACTTTATTTTTTTTTCTACATATATATGTTTATATGTATGTAAATAGTACACACATACATATATACCAAATTCAACCGCATATACATTTTGTTGAAAGGAAAATGTGTTTTTCATTCAAATATATAATTAAAAATTGAAATGGTAAATATAATTAATTTTTATGTAACTTTTGTGTGTATATAAAAGTATCCATAAATCAATGAGTTTCTTTTTATTGTAAAAAAAGTTCACGATTGAATACATCTCATTAGTCTATAGAAAGAAATAATTACGAAACTTTAAATTTTTTATTTGAAAAATTGTGTATGGTAGTTTCGCTATATATAGAATACTTTGGCAATTATGTTTTAAGGCTACATTTTAACTTCCAATAAAAAGCGTGTGAAGAAGAATTTATTGATATTCAGAAAACTCTCCGTTTGCTAGGTCTGTTTACTCATACAAGCGTATAACAGCCTAGACAAGGGTAGGAAGCTACACAGTGCAAAATGTATTTATTATCAATCCCTAGTAGATCCTGATGACATAAATAGTTCTAATAGCGATCCCTGCTAATAAGCTTCAACAAGCGATCACAGTATGGACCGGATCCTTTAAATAAAAAATATGTGTTTGAATACATTAGAAATTAAAGTGATGCAGACGTCTACAATAGACGAACAATTTTACAAATCGACATTTTTTGTGGTGGTATTACTGTTAATCAAGTTTAGTTATCACGCAACCGAGCAACAATAGTGTATAAGAATATAGCAAGAGATCCGAAATCTAGTTGACGAATCTAGCACAAATCACTTACAAATTACAATAACTAACTAATTACTAATTCCTAAGAAACCGAAAGAGCTTACGTAAGTTTGGAAAAATCTCCCCACTTGTAAAAAGCTTAATGCAAAATGGGTTAATGTTGGTTGCTTATCTACTTGACATTACCGCCCTCACATAGTGGAAATTTATAGCAAGAGCTCTGATCATCAGGTCGTTTTTGATCTCGGAAGCATCATGCCGTTTAGTTCAATCCCTATAAAGTCAGGAATTTATTAATGCCTTTTCATGCTTTGAAAATTTTTTTCTCATTAATACAACAATGAAATTGTACAAACTTAATCCTGAATAATTATATTAATACCTTTGGGCAGTTCGACTAATATTCATCAATTAAAGGATATTAGTATTTATTTATCATTGACATATTGATTTTATATTACTATAGCTTCCTTATTTTTGTTACTTTTTAATTGGTTTTTACTATGGCTTAAGGCACCAACTTGTACACATTTTTAAACGAAAGATATTTAGTTTAATTTTAAAATAATAAAGACAATACTCTGTAATGGCAGCTAATTTTAATTAAACCTGCAAGGCAACATTTATGCAATATGCTACCGCTCCAATTACACATGCTGAAATGAAATTATTAATACATAATTTGCTTGCTTTTATATATATATTTTTTTTTTGATTCTTCATCATATGGAAAAGGTAATATATGCACATGTTAATTAGCTCTTCTCACCAGCTATTCTATTAATATATTCCCTTTTAAACTAAGTCAAATCATTAAGTGAGTTTGTTGAAAGTATTTGTGTAATAAAAACTACTTATTTTATGTAGTTTCGGAAACATGTGAAAATGGCCACTATGGGGCACATATTGTTGTTAAGCTTACAGGTTGCCTAAAAATGAGATGGTATTGTACCTATCAAGAACTTATTTTGATCTCAGTACTTTTTACCGCCAACATTTTTGGATAGGAACTCGGCCTTATTTTCACATTTATGTTTTTGTGCCGATTTCATATTCTCGTTACATAAAATTAAAAGTTTCAACATTTAAATTCAAACAAAATACGTACTGGCGTTAACGTTTGCATTAAGTTATTTATATGGTTTAGCATAAAAATAATAAACAAAAATATAAACAAATAATGAAAACAACTTTAAATTTATAATCTGTCTAGCCCGATTGTATTATAATCAACATCGCTTGTATGTACGATGTGTGTTCAAGATGTAAAGAAAATTGTTATTTATATGGAAAAAAATTTTATTTATTCTCTTGAGCAGATGTTTTCCTGCCACAGACCGTCTTAAAAAATATCAAGGGGTTGCGCTATGCCAATTGGAGATTTAATTTACTTTAAGATAAAATCCCAAAAATATATCAAAAAAGGTCCAACATTAAAAAATATGAAATGCAAATGACACGAAAATAGCTGGCAAAACCTCAACAAAATTCTGGTCCCTTTTTCATTATTGAGTTAAAGTAGTTTTTCATGAATCCGAAAACATGTCTGTACAATCATTCTTACAATCTATAAATTTCTTTAACTTTCTGAACAAATCTCGTATATGAGAATATTTTTGTTTAAAAAATTTATTCATATAATTAGAGAAAAAATTTTTATTTAAATATTAAGAATGAACATGATTCAGCTTTAAGCATTTTAAAGCACAAAATTTATTTCAATGTTTGAGTTTTATCTACAAATACACAACTTAATGATAATTCCCATGAATGTGATTAATGTAATTTGCAAAGGGTGTAATTTGTAAAGAACCATCGTTAAAAAATTTAGTTGTGATTTATATCAATTATGGTTTTTATTCAATTTCATTTCTTTTTTAACAACCCAAAGTGATGGATGATAATCTAAACAAAATTAGTCAAGTTGAGTAACCAAACAGTTCAGATGGTATAATATTTTAATATCAAGATTTATAGCACAGAAAAAATTATTACCAACGAATTTTCAAACAAAAGTTTGCCTAAAATATAATTAAATTTTCAGTAAATGTTTTTTACTGAAACAGTGAATTTTGGTTTAACTTTTATTTAGGACGCAAACACTAAAAATAACAATAAAAACCAGTTAAATGTGTAGTAAAAATCGACTGCCATGACGACATACACATAAATATATAACAACAATGATAGCAAAATGAATGCGATGTCGTAACTCATACAATTAGTATCAAACGTATATTGAAACAAGTTTATTTTATAGTCTTTCGATAAAAATACAGAGTTGAACACATTCAACAAAGTAAAATTTCATTAATTCTGTATATATGAAAGATGATGTTATTACTTAAAACCTAAAAAATATCTTCAAAAGAAAAAGTTTTTACTGACTTGCACAAAAAGTTTATTTGATATACTACAATGAATATTTTTGTTTGATTAAATAATCTATTTTGTTTAGAATTTGTTAGTAGTTTTAGACAAATTGTTTTATAAATTCAAACAAAACTATTGTTTGATATATTACGGAAAATCCATTAAATGTTTTTGTTTGATAGAGTAAATTATTTTGTTTAGGATTTGCAAATATTTTTACACAAATTGTTTTATAGATTTTTACAATTTGTTTACTTTAAAAATCTGATTTTTTTTTCTATAAAATTGCTGATACATTTTTGTCTGTATTCACGAATTCGTTTGTAGGTCTGTCTCTAGACAAAATATTTACTAATTCATTGAATTTCTTTACTGAAAATGAAATTTAGTTTTTTCTGTGAACGATTTAGGTTGGTTAAGGGGATATTGAAAATACGATTTTCTCACCTATAAAATGTTTCACATCGGGCAATTTTAGAAGATATACAGTTGCACTACATTAGATTAAAAGAAGCCACCTGGGGTATAAAAGACTATGTAAGGCGTTCTCAAAACCCTTCTACATACTTCAAAAATTATATAGCATGATTCAGGGAACGTTATAGTTCTGAATGGCATTTCCATGGTACGGCGTGTATCTCATAAATGAAGTTATGGGCCACAACTTGTACAAGGACGTATTCTCTAATACAATGCAGTTTTATGCCGATCAATAGGTCCCAAAAGATATATATTTTTATGCAGTACTGATATCAACAATGATGAAAAGTTATAACAATTTTTTTTTATTAATATTATTTATAAAAATTTTACTGTGCAGACCAGATTTAAACTCAATAGAAAACAATTTGGCAGAAGTCAAAAAGGCTTTGGAGAATAAAAGCAATAGAAATAGAGACAAATAGACTCAAAATAGTGAAAATAATTATACGAAATAATATTCCAAGGAGGCAAGATGTAATGACTTCATGGAAACTACTAAATTTTACAAGAAATATTAGTATATTGCGTACTTGTCCTCATATAAATGTCCAGGCGAAAACTTAAGTACGCGTTATAATGACTTCGTAGAAACTATTTACTTGATTTTGTATGAAATTTTTGTATATCGTGCACTTGTCCTCATTTAAATGTCCAGGCAGAAACGAAAGTATTTAATTTTCGATTAGAATCGTTACAACAAATTTGTTGTTTTGCTCTATTATTTTCCACAATAAAATAAATATTTCAATGAAGAATTTAGTTAAGGCTTCAGTTTTTCCACATCAATACATAACAAAGACTTTTCTTTAAATAGCTGACCATCAATGTATTATATTAAACCAGATTTTGAAAGAATATCATAACCATAAACGATCAGCACTTCTCACGGAATTAATTAAGCTTTTTTCTAATATCAAGTTTCTAGTAAGTTCATGTATGTGTAAATATTTTATTTCGTTTTTTTTCTTACTTGTACTTTTTTTAATATTACTTAAACAAACGCCTAAACTTATCCAAATTAATAACCATGATGTCCGTAGCCACCATGGTCGCCGTGACCACCATGACCACCATGGTCGCCGTGACCACCATGGTCACCGTGACCACCATGACCACCATGGTCACCGTATCCACCATGACCACCATGATGACTATCATAACCGCCTCCATAGCCACCTTGATGACCACTTAAGCCTCCATGATGACCATCAAAGCCTCCGTGGTGATCAACGCGGTGACCAGCTAAAGTGTTTCCATGACCGCCACCATGGCCTCCACCATGTCCACCTTCAAAACCACCATGACCACCTTCGTGACCACCGCCATAACCTCCACCGTTACCATAGCCACCACCGCCGTAACCACCGGGGAAAGCCAGAGCAATTCCAAATAGGGCCACTAAAACAATCTGAAATAACACAATCAAATTAAAAAATAGTTCTGCAGAAATATATTTTTTAAATTATGTTTTAAGTCTATATTTAATTAATGTAAGTTAAGGTTTTTATCTACACTAGAGACAACATTAAAGATCCATTTTTCAGCAAACCGAGTTGTCTGCAGTATACAATTGATTGTTTGATGAAACTCTTTTTTTGGTCCACATTCAGAAAAAAGATTTTTAATTTATGAACTTTTCTGGTGGTTTAAAAAATTATTTAAAATATAAACGATTATTTTAAATTATTCATTAAATTTTTTGTTGTAAATCGTTGTTTACTATAGAACACAACAAATTTATGCTTTTTTCCAAGGAATTTTTAACTTCAAGCAAAACCTTGTTTTCACTGATCTCCATTCATGAATAACTTTTTCTGTGAAAACTTAAAGTTAAAAAATTTTAGCGGATTTAACGGCCTGTTTCTATAAAACAATTGAAAAAATTGTGTTAGAAAATAAATTGAAAACAAAAATGAATTTTCTTATGTTATTCACATAATTTTTCTATGCTTTATAAAAGCGGGAATAAAAACAGAAACTATAAAATGGTTAGAGTTTTTTTTATATATTAATTATGTACCAAAATGTTTGCCATTTTATTATTTATTTGTATTTTTTTAATTAAATAAACTTTTATTTCACTTGTCGTAGCTTTAAGTAAATTTCGTATACTAACAAAGAATATCAATAACACGCGTATTTATAGTCAAAATCAATTTGGTAAAAGCCACAACTACGCAAAAAATTAATCTAAATTTGGAAAGTACATCATATTCTAGGAATCTCTATATAAAATAGACAAAACTTAATAAACAAATGGTAATATTTAAATACTTTCAAATTCAAACATTATCGCATAATTAATAGCTTATCAGCTAAAATTTATTTTATGTGATTAAAACTTAAATCGAAAACAAACGCAGTATTGTGTTCATAATTGAATAAAGATGCTTTTATAAGTTTTGATATGACTAAGATTACCTTTAACATTTAAATGAGATTAACAGAAAATAGCATAAATAAAAAATGCATTTGTGCGTATATACAATTCTACAAAATAATAACTTGTATTGGTGATTAATTATTTTATTATCAAGTTCATAAATAATTAATAATTATAATTATACATTCGTTTTAAAAGAATTAGTAATAATACAGGTGGCATGCAATATTGTCCAAGGAAATAATGTATATGGAGACTATTTCCATTTCAAAGCCCAGCTAAAAAATGTAATGTTTAGACCATTACTGTTCGTAATAAATAAAATTTGGATTTCTTTAAGCCCAAAATCGATGGGCATATAGAAAAAAAATATCCTAAAAATAATTCACGGAAGTTTGAGTAAATGCTCCTTTTCTGTTTTTATGTCTTATAACTTAAAAATATGATATATTAAAATAAAACTTTTTTTTCAAAAAGTTTTTGTCTGTGAAATTTCCAACAAAATAAACAACAATATCGAAAAAAGCCCATAACAATAAAATTTTCGAAAAGATTACACTAATTTACAAATTTCGATATATTTATTCGTTTCCTGAAATGAAAGTTGTTTCTTTAGTTACTTGGTCCACTGAACGTGAAGCTGTACTTCATTTTGTTTTAATCAACTCTAGTTTTCAAGATATGTATACCGTTATGCCAAAATTAAAGGCAGTTGTACGACATATATTGGCATAGCTTTAGAAGAGTGCACTCTATTTAGAAAAAACAAAAAACCAAAACTCGACACTAAAATTTAGTTTAAGCCAAGGAAACATTGTTTCGAAGTCTGCCCATTAGTTGTAGAGATATGCTAAAAGTTTCAGCATAAAAATTAAAAATTTCAAAAAAAAAATTTTTTTAAAGTTCTCGCACTAAATTCTCAATAAAACCAAAAGTTGTTCATCAATTTCGACGAAAAATTGCTAATTTTTTTTAAATATATTAAGCTACATGATACCGTACAAAAAATGCAATCGTTTATGTATTTCCCTCAAAACTCCGCCATTTATGAACGGATTTTGGATTTTTTTTCTCTTCAAAAGGATGTAGCTCCAGATTGGTCCCGTTGAAAAGTGGGCAGGGTAACGCCCATACAAATCGAATACACATTCGTTTTCAACCACTTCTACTCAACCGATTCTTATGAAACTCTACACAAACATTAAGCTTCTGCGTAAATACTACATCAGGATGAAAATAGTGGGATGCGCCACGCCCATGCAAAGTAAATATTCTTTTTCAACAACTTCTACTAAACCGATTCTTATGAAACTTTGCACACACCCTTAGTTATCGTTACAATACAACATTATGTGTAGAAAAGTGGGCAGTGCCACGCCCATGAAAAGTAAATATTAATTTTAACTACTTCTACTTATCCGATTCTTATGAAACTTCGCATACACAATTAGTTCTCGTAAAAGTACATGATGATAAAATATGGGGGCATTGCCAAGCTTATTTTGTAATCGGTTTTTTTTCAAGAATTATTTGTATAAATTTTTAGAAGCAAAATTTTTAAATTTTTTATAAAATTTTTAATTTTCAGTTTAAAACTCTGAAACTAATACGCAGATTTCAAAGCTATGTTTGCTTGGCTTAAAGATTATTTTGTTGCCGAATTGGTTTTCCTTTTTTAGTGAATAGAGTAAACCATTGTCCAGTTACGCTATTAAATGTCGCGCAAGTATCTTCATATGTGACATAACGGTATATTTCGAAAACTGGAGTTAATAAGAAAAAAATGACTGCAGATTTGTAAAATTATGGGTTTTTTTTAGATTTTAATAGTTATTAACTGTTTTCTATATTGTTGTTTACTTTGTCAAATATGCGATTTAGATAATAAGGCAAAAGATGTTCGAAACTTCACACACAACAACTTGTTAGAAGAAATTTTTTTTGTAAATACTAAATTTGACACGTTGTAAGACATAAAAGACAGAAAAATAACATTTGCTCAAATTTAGGTGGGCGTGTCACATTGATTGAGATGAAAGTTTTTTTGTTGTATTTTTTATAAATACCCATCGATTTATGGTAAAATCACAAATTTTCATTTTTTGCGACCATTCTAATGTATGTACAAAAGATGTTGTATGAACAATCCACAAAGTAATTTAAAGCTTTGAGCACCCTTTGTTAAATACTAAGCGAATAATACAAAAAATTGTGTAAATCATGCATACAATAAATGTCACCTATATCTTTAAATTTAGAACTGATAGGGGAGACCTAACGATGCCATTGTAATCAGCTGATGAAAATACATAAGGATCAGATAGCTATTCTTATATAAGCAACAAAATCAGTGTTCTCTTGTGTAATAGAATATATAATATTTAAAGAATTAATTATTATATACGAATTAAAAATAACACAGTGTGACAGAAAAATATACCTGCAAAGTGATACCATTTTTGTGATAGGTATTTTCGAGTATAATAAGAATCTGCTTGTGATTTTTGCCAAACACAACAAAATCTTGAGTTACGGGTAAAACCCGGTCTTTGGTACCTTTATGCCTTATAAGCCAGTAACTTAGTGGAGTATCAATCAGCCGCTTTGAAAAGAAAAACTTGAAACCTTTCGATTGGTATATATTTTATTTAATTTACTTTGTGAAATCTGCGTGTAATTCGCCAGAAATAAATTTTATATATTACTTATGAATTTATTTTAAAAAAAAATATGGGATACGTTTGATTTTGCAGGCTATCCATGAAACTTTCTGCTAATTGAGTGGGTCTCAAGTAAAAATATGTTGAAGGGCACTGTTGTACTAATTTTGTATTATGCGCCAATTTGTGTATATTAAACTGTGCCGGCGTCATGGTGGAAGCTTCACTAAACAGCAAGCGAAAATAACATGAAATACCGTGTGCACAAAGTTTTAAAAAAATTTCATTTTAATAAAAAGTTTATTAAGTTTCTAACGGATTTTTGAAAACAAAATTTTCGCGTTTTACTCATTAATATGCTTTCTAAATAAATTCATAAATAGTAGGGTCCGTTATAAAATGCTGTGTAAGAACTTCTTCAAACTTGAAAAATTGCAACAAAAAAATAATAACAAGAAATTAGTTTTCTAGAGAAATACACACAGATTTCTTGAATCTACTTGAAAAGCCACTCGAAAGGCATCAGCTTCTTCTTTCTGATATTCAAATAAGTTACTAGCTTAAAAGTTCATAACTTAGGATTCTGGAGCTGTTTGGCAAATTTCAAAAGGAGATTCTTGTTGTACTCGACAATACGTAACAGAAAAATAGTATCACCTCCCAGATATTTCTACCTCATTCTCTTTTGTATCACTGTGTTAATCGCTTCATACAGAACAAGTTCCATGTTTTTGAGAGTCTTCTCTAAAATATTTAAAATTGATAATTGTGGATGTTTACGCAAAATGACATAAATAGTTCAGGTTCATACGTTTTAATAAAAATAAACAAACTGTTAAAAACAATGAAAAATTCCCAGAATTTATTATTTATTTATTTTAATAAAAAACCAGTTTCATATTTATTCTAGTGAAAAATTTAAGTCAGGTTCCAGTTTGTTTTTTAAATTCAATATTAGAAATAATAATGGTTGTTTTAATTAACTGAATGCTTCTTAAATAAGACTGGACAAGTTAAACAAGAAAAGTTCATTGGCACCTAATCACTTGAATAGTTTAAAAAGCCTAATCGTAAACATATTGTGGATTGTGACGTTTGTTTGTAAATAATGTGTTGTGTTTTTTTATAACTCATTGTCTCAACGGAGAGATGTTTATTACATTAGTTTAGGGCCTATTGTCTGGAAAAAAAATTCTATCATCAAACAAGTGTATATAAATCAGACATTCAACCGTGTTCTGTATTCCATGTGATAATAAACGAATTGTTGTTATAAATATTAATTTGGAACAATAAAAATCTATTATAACTCTGATTAGTTATGACATATAAGATACAGAACAGTGTTGATAACATTTGCATTTTGTAAATTATTATAATTATATGAAAACAAAACTCATTTTTTTTTATTGTATTTTTTATATTGTAAATTTAATAATTTAGTTTATTATTTTTCAAATAAATTAACTCTTCATTGAACCTTATATGTATGCAAACTTTTTATTAATCAGTTTCATTTTATTACAATTAATTGTTGTGCATTTTCCATTATGTATTAAAACATACTTATATATATAGACACCTTATCAAATTTGTTTTACATTGAAGGCCCATTTTCATATCAGCAAAATATGTTAAAATGAGATTTTCAAATTCCTGCAAAGACCAGTAAAGACAATAACATATTCAATGCCAATTTAATAATTTAATATTATACTTATATTATATTATATATATACTTATTATACTTGCATTATACTTATAATAAATGACACATTGCTTGTTTTGTAAACAATAAACGATAAATTACACTAGTTTGAAAAAATAAATGAGCTGCAAAAAAGAGATCATTTCCAATTTGATGTTGCCGAGAACGAATATGAAATTCATTGATTTTTTCTAAATAAACGTTTTCGAGACTTTCTTTAAAAACTAGTTTCCTACATTTCTAATTTTGTTATTGACAAAATTCTCATGACTGATTGGTCTGAAATATATAAATTTTACTTTGTTACATATACACAGGAAATATGAGTTTCGTTTTTGATAACAAAAATCCCGGTATTCAATAATTTATTTTTTCAAATTCCTGTGATAAAGAATTCCGCTATATTGATAACAAAATTATTTCAAAAGAAAAAAATATAATTAAAAAATGTTGACGTGAGTGGGATACGAGCGCGGGCTTCGCGGACGTAAAGCATACTCTCTATAGCTGAGCCATATCTCAGTTATTTTTTATTATATGAAACATGTTTTAAGTACTTATGTATGAAAAAAAAAGAAATAACCACCATGCGAAAGAAATACATACAACAAAATATTGTATTAAGTTAATGACAAATGCTATTGAAACTCATATTTTTTTCAATAACATTGTTTTATTGAACATAATTCATGTCTATTTTTTTCTGTGTAGAGTCGTCGTAAGAAATAAAATTTGGATTTCTTTAAGTCTCATATCCCAACTCGATGGGAATTTATAAGAAAACTATCCCAGAAAAGTTTCAGGTAAGTCAGTTAAGATTAAGGCGTGTCGTCGCACACCTACAAAGTTTGAGCAAATGCACCTTTTCTATATTTTATATCTCATAACTTAATAAATATAGTATTTACAAAAAAAAATTTCTTCTAAACAGTTCTTGTCTGTGAAGCCTCCAACAGCTTTAGCCTTGCTGACTTTTATCTAAATCGCATATTTAATCAAATAAACAGCAATATCAACAACTATTAAATCTTAAAAAAGCCCATAATTGTACAAATTTCGGTAAACTTTTTCGTTCCCTATATAATAGTTGTTTCTTTAGCTATTTGGGCCACTGAAGGCGAATCTACACTTAATTTTTTATCAGCTTTAGTTTTCGAGATATACCGTTTTGTAAAAAATGAAGCCACTTCCATGTAGGTATCAAAAATTAATTTGTATCACTCTAAAAATTCAGACCTGTATGACAATCTAAAAAAGTTTTATGTGATACAAAACCAAAACTTTTAAGTTTGAAATACTTAGGAATAAAAACTTTGAAGCTTAATTACTCTGAGTTTTCTTTTTTCACTTGCACCTTTTTGCTTCTCAGCTTCACAATTACAGCCTCACCAAAAATATAGCGTATATAATTGAAATTTTCATCATCGTTTTCAGTTTTTTTTTTTGTAAGAAAACAGCTTAAGCGTCCACACAAAATAGTTTATCACCAAAAAATTTACAAACAAAAATTTTTCTAAAATAAATTTTAATTTTCAGTAAATGTTCTTTACTGAATCAGCGAATTTTTTTTTAATTTTATTTGGGACGCAAACACCAAAAGCAACAACAAAAACCAGTTTTCTGTGCCGTAAAAAAACAACGATGACGGTATGCCGCGGCATACACATAAATAATAATAACGACAATGATAGCAAAAGAAATGCGATTGTAATAAGCTTGTTTACTGAAGATTTCCAACTGAATCAATTTATTAATGTTGTTGCGTTAATTCTCATTCATTCTTTTAGAGTCTTTAGATAAACATCGTTACATTAATATAGAAAAGCCCTAACTCATTATTTTTTTGAAATTTAAATTTTTGCATTTTCGTATAGATGAACCTCTTATGCATCGAAATATGCAAAAAGCTCGATTTCAAAAAAATAATGAGTTACAGCCTTTCTATATTAAGGTAACGACATACCGAGTTTAATAAATTTTTTTAAAGAGAAATAACACAATCAGGCAATTAATGCCTACTAGTTAATTAATGTGTTACTTTCTTTGTGTTACCTTCTTTGGGAAAGCGATGGTGTACACAGAAAAAAATAAGTTTCGTTTTTGATAACAAAAATCCCGGTATTCAATATTTTTTTTTTTCAAATTTCCTGTGATAAAGAATTTCCCTATATTGATAACAAAATTATTTCAAAATAAAAATATATATATAAATTAAAAAAATGTTGACATGGCTGGAATACGAACCCGGGCTTTCCGGACGTAAAGCATACACTCTCTAGCTGAGCCATATCCCATTTATTTTTTTATGGGATACAACTTGTTTTAAGTACTTATGTATAAAAAGAAAAGAAATAACCGGCATGGAAAAGAAATACTTACAACGAAATATTTTATTATGTTAAAGATAAATCTTATTGAAATTCATATTTTTTTTTAATAACATGGTTTTATTGAATATAATTCTTGTCTATTTTTTTCTGTGTAGAGAGAACAGGTGGTGATGTGGGAGAGTGATAGAAAGCTTAATTCACTTACAACCCTGCTTATTGCGCGTTTTTTTTAGAGCAGTGTTGCAAGCCGCACTGGTGTCAAGTAGAGTCATTGAGTTGTGTAAGCTGTGTAGCCATTTTATTAGTTCTTTTACTTCGCTGACGGTTTTGCTACAATACCGACGAAGGAGGGTGCTGTGAAGTGCATTAGGATATTTAGTATTACTCGCTGCTGGTACTGTCAAAGTGATCAGTTCTATGCCTTCATCAATTTAACAGGCCAACAACAACCAACACAATAACACACCAATGCACATGAGAAAAATGCATGATGTTGTTGGCTTGCCTGAAACTAGTCTCGAACTCAAGACCTCAGGGTTTGTAGTCAAACACGCTAACTACTCAGCCAACAGCACATTTAACAAAATGAAATTTCATAAATGATTAATGAATGATCCGTTAATTTAAAAATTAAAAATATTAAAAAAAAGTTTTACTGACTCAGACAAAAGGCTTCTTTGATATATTAAAGAAAAATACAATAAATATTTCTGTTTGCTTAGAATTTGGAAGTATTTTTAGACAAATTATTTTATAAATTCCGACCAAAATATTGTTTGATATATTACAGCAAATACAGTAAATATTTTTCTTTGATTCAGTAAATTATTTTGTTTAGAATTTGTAAACATTTTTAGACAAATTGTTTCATAGATTTGTAAATTTTGTTTATTTAAAACAACCAGGTTTTTTCAATTAAAGAAAGTGTAATTTGAAACAAATAATTTTAAAATCTTGAAGCAAGCAGCTCAATTTTTCAGTTTTTATTTTCATTTTTATTTTTCCCCGACAATCAAAATTACCTACTTATCCTCTTATGATGACTAAAATTTTAAATTTCTATCTTCAAGCTAAGAACTTTGCTTTGTTTGATAATAGGAAAAAATTATATACGAGACAAATTTCCGTGTAAACTTAACATATTAGCAATTTAAAAAAAAGTTTCTCTATTTACTCTTTCTCCTACTTATCTTTTATAGTAATTGTTTGAATATCGACAATAATGACAAAACTTATTAATAACAAAATTTACATTTTAACAGAGTTTAAGAAAAAATTAAAGTTTACAAGTAAAATAGATTAAAGAAGTTTTAAAAGTTTTCAAGACAGTTTTTTTATTATTATTTTCAAAGAATAAAAAAAGTTGTCGATAAAACATTCAAGACAGATCTTTAGATACAAGCAAG
The DNA here is from genome assembly GCA_956483635.1 of Panzeria rudis. Taxonomy (NCBI): domain Eukaryota; kingdom Metazoa; phylum Arthropoda; class Insecta; order Diptera; family Tachinidae; genus Panzeria; species Panzeria rudis. Next base: position 129,161,734 of record OY101449.1, read on the forward strand.
AAAGAAAAAAAAACAAACATTAATTACACAATGAGAACTAGAACGTATAACAAGTTTGAAAGAAATATAATCAAATTCAGCTTATACTGAACAGTGTTCAACACCTCAATACGACTATCAATTATCAAGAGGATTTTTGTTGGTAAAAGGTGCTAGAAAACCATTTAACATCAATTTAGCAAGAGCCATAAGAACATTAAGTAATAAACATACGTACTGATTACATTCTGCACAAATGCTCTTCTTACTACATACAGACATCCTAATGTATGTTTTATGGCATTTTGTTAAGTGCAGCTGGTACATAAAGAATAAAAAGAGAAAATAAAATATTGTCGATGTTAGAGTTTGCTTTTTTAATGTCCTAATATCCTTCTCCTTACGAAAATTGAAAATAATGACATAAAACAGAATAACATTGAATAACACACTTTTAGTTTATTTTACTTACTGTTTGGTCTTGTAATTTCTTTTCTTAAGTAGTTTACCTCAGTGCAAGAGTGTGGGGTGATTTAATTTGGTTTTCCTAATAAAGTTGGAGATGACAAATTGCTTTTTGTAGTAGAAAATATTAGGGCCCTGTTTTGTAAAACTCATCTCAAAATTTTGAAAATTTTTATAAGCGAAATAAAAAATTCATATTGGAAATACAATTCTCATATAAAAATGTTTAACACTTTGTGTTGCGTTTTATAAAACCATAGTGATTTTAGTAAAACTTTTGAACTAATCAATGCATAAAAACCAGATGTTGTGGTTAGTCGTATAATAAAATTTGTTTATTCGCATTAATCTTACACATTTCATATAAAAATTTCGTTTTAATGCCTTTTGTTTTATTAAAATGCCTTTACAACCACTACTGTACATAATTTACAATTTAACGATGCTGATTTTATGTTACACTTCATTACTTACACTAAAATAATAAAAATATAAAAAACTTGAATATAAAAGCAACAACAAGGACGATAAAATAATAAAAAATAACGTTAATCAGAAGACGAAAGCACAAAAAATTACTGTAAATCGAAAAAATTCAGACAAAGCAAAGAAAATAAACCAATTAAAAAAAACAAAGAAAACAATCAATCATGACCAACTAGAAATAACGCTAAACTATCTATTAAAATAAAAAGCTTGTCTGTTGCAGAGGTAAAAAAATATATTTTTTTTTGCATTATATCTTTAAATTGAGATGCATATGACTAAGAAATAATCAGTGCAGTATTTGTTAGTACGACTTCAAGGAATTTCGAAAGCATTTTTTTTAATTTTTGTATGTATCAGAATTGAATATTATATTCCGTGCAACGAAGTCAATATTCCCCTGTGAACAGCTCCCCGACTGCGGCAGCAGATTTTCGTCTAACTTGTGCTATATGTTTGATTTGTTTCCCGGTTCCTCTAGATCTACCTACTTCTTCAATGGATCTTATCCAAGTGCTAGTATATAAACCGCAAGCTACACGGCTCCATTCATAAGCCGTTTTAGCTACATGGTTTTCTTCTGGTAGGTGAAGCTTTTGACCTATCCAGCGCAACTTTTTTCGAACTACTTACGTTATTATACACAGAAAAATCTAAATTTAGTTTTCAGTAATGAAATAAAAGGAACTAGTAAAAAGTTTGTCTAGAAACAGACCTACAAACAAACTTGTAAATACAGACTAAAATGTATCAAGCAATTTCATTAAAACCCTTTGGAACTAAATTTCTGATATCTCAGATAGGCTACTGAATTATCTTTTGCTATAAGGCGAAGGTGTTGACCCTCCAGAGCAAGACAGAGGCACAGAAGGTGCATAATATATTTTTTTCGTCAATAAAACCAAAGCAGTAGTCATTATATGGGAGACCCATGGGTCTAGCGTAGAAAGTGCAGTGAGCCATGTTCGTGGCCATGACGTTTTGATGTATAGGGGTTGCCTAGTTCAGTTATCATCGAGGCGAGGCAAGAGAGTTCTCGCTATAGAGCAAGTTGATCCATTGTACCATCTGGTTGGAGTCATCTGCAGAAGAGCAACATCAATACGTATCCAGCAGGATGAGAATAGGAGACTGCAGAGATTGTCAATATTGACATTCCAAAGCATAGCTGCCCACTTAGCCAGATCATGTGTGATGAAATGGACTCACCCTCATGTGCTGTTAGGTGATTGGTTAACGCGTTTGACTACAAACCCTAAGGTCTTAACTTCAAGACTAGTTTCAATCAAACCGACAACATCATGATTTTTTCTGATGTGCACTGGTGTGTTATTGTGTTGGTTGTTGTTGGACTGTTAAAGTGATGTAGGCAGTACCGGCAGTGATTAGTACTAACATATCCCAATGCACTTTACAGCACCCTCCTTCGGCGGTATTGTAGCAGAATCGTCGGAGAAGTAAAAGAACCAATAAATGATTACACAGGTTTAACAAATTAATACCTCTACTTAACACCAGATGGGCTGCAATACTGATTTCTATATTATTTACAATTACACTGAGTAGGGTTTCTACTTGACTGTCGACACTCATTAGCATAGTTTTTTTTTATTTCACGCGTATGCCGACCATGCTGGCATTTCTATTCAGTGTATGCACAATAAATAAAATCAGTGATAAGACGTATCCCTGTCTTACATATTTTTCAATGGAGAATTTTTCTCTGTTCTTCTCTTGAAACGTAACGTGCGCTAAGCATTACTGCATAGTTCGTGCATTATGGCAATAATCTTCTGCAGTATGCCTTTCTCAGGCATGATGCTATTTCGAAAATCCGGAAAAAGATGAGCAATAATTTGGGTATTTTCAAAAACAAAATAATTTAATCAGATTTATTGCATGGAAGAGAGAGAGTTTCATAATAAAGCACGCTATTTAACTCTTGTTGGTTTAACGAAGCACTACTGAAGTATAACGATGATACAATTATATGTCGCTATAAAACTAAGAGAAAAAGTGAGTTTTCGGGTGGTACATTGGGAACAAAAATCGTACCTTTTAGAAGTACGTTACAACAATCATCAAATCTCGTTTACAAACCTGTTACGGGTGAAGCACTAGCTTCTTCTGGGTAACATCTCTTTATATAAATGATCGAAATCTACAAAATGGCTAACGGTATAGAGTCTTGATATAATCTATATAGTAATTTTGTGTTGATAATTGTGTTGAGAAACGTATTGCGTTTTATTTCGTTTCAAAGCTCAAATTACTTTAATATTGTACAGTAACAGAAAATCAATTTCAGTACAAAATCTTATAAAAATTGCTTAAGTAGAACTAGTTTAAAAACTTACGCAATATGTTAAACAAAAATATAAGCATACAGATATATTAAGGGTCAAGTTAAATAACACTATTTAAAAACATTAAAGAGCCGGCTGATAGAAATCGATGGTACTTAGTGAAATCAAAACTAATATTTTTTGTTAGCTCAATACGACTTTATACAAATAGATCAGACTAACAAAACAAAGGCGTAAAATCTCAACGAATTAGTCCGATAATTTGAGGCGTTACAAAAGTAATCACAAAATAAACTTGACAGTAGTATAGCGCATGAAAATAGTATGACAATTAAAAAACTTTGTGCAGAAGTACAACATCAACAATATAAATCCCGGCAGAAAAACAAAGAACAAAAAATGCCGACAATGAATAAGGCGACGAAGAAAGGAAGAAGGAATAACAACTAACAGCAATTAAGCTTAAGTTCTTAAAGTTTAGCGGCATGAATGGTGGATTAATTAAGTTTGTTGGCGGTTGAAGCGTTAAAATTGCTATTCAATAACTTTTTCATCACAAGAAATATTCACATTTTATGGTCGTATCATTGTCAGCATTATTCAACACCGTCAATTTATGTACTAAGGCGTTCTTTTTTCCTTGCGCTTTAATATTGTTCTTTTTTTTATTATTTGGCAAAATAAATGTAAAACTCAGTTTATTTTCGTACAACAAAAGATTTAAAAAAATTAAAAAATAAGTTGAGTTTAATAGTTAACAGAAATACAAAATGAGCAAAATATTAGTTAGACAAAGGAAAAAGGAATCAATAAAAATTATTGTAGAAATTAAGTAAATGTTAAAAGAAAATACATTAAAAGGAGAAATTTTGTTTTTAAATCAGTTTTTGGTAGAGAAGAAGGAAGGTCAACTAAAATTTCAATGCTAACTTTAATAAGCTCTTATCTAATTAACGAATGTGTAATATAACATCCCTGCGGTAAATGTTGTACTAATTGGCATCAACATGATTGTCCTATGACTGGTGAAAATAGAAATGGTGCAATATGTTTCCGATTCGTGCGCTCTGCAAAGAGAACACATCACTTAACTAGAATAAAAATGTTAACAAAAAACTCTTTACATGTAAACGGTAAATATAAGAATTATGTAAACTATATTATGTAAATTATAGTGCTATTTAAGTCAAAAATATTCCGAACTTCAAAACATTTTATCTTTAAAACAGAATGCATATATTTACCTCACATGCATATATAACACACACTACATATAATTTATTTAAATGCTTTAGAATTTCATTAAATAACTATATAGAAAAAACTATCATCAAAAATTTTCAAACAAAAGATTGTCTGAAATGAAATTAAATTTTCTGTAAATGCTTTTTACTGAATCAGTGAATTTTTTGATTTGGCTGACAACACAACTAACAAATTTTATTCGATATGAATCTATATATTTTTCCAACAACCTTTATACAATTAATTAACCTTTGGTGGACAATAAATATATTTATTAGGCTAAACAAAAAATAAACGTCCTATTTACAAAATATAAGAAATTTTTCGAGATATTGTCAAGAATGTGTGTTTCAAAGATATATTTATTTGTTGTGGATTAGCTAAGTTATATACCTGCCTATTTATATATATTTTTAATGCAAGCCTATAGATTAACTAACCCACAACTAATAAATATATTTTTGAAACATAAATTCTAGAGGATATCTCGAATAACTTAATATATTTTGTAGGACAAGAAAAAAATCTCCATATAGTTAATAACCACTCTTTCAAATACTTTCAAATAGAAGATTTTCTTAAAGTCATTAATTTGCAAATAATTTTTTTTTAAGTATATGCATTTATATTTCGTGCATATCAGAACACTTGAAACAATGAACTTGCATTGTTAACCTGACTAGACATCGCGCTTTTAGCGGGAGTATTCTGCTTTTTCAATTTTAAAACTCCAACATAGTGAGATGTTTATAGTAAAAGCGGGATAAGATTTTCAAGCGGGATCGACCTTAAAAAAGCATAATAGTATAACAGGATATCTGGTCAGATTATGCATTGTGCACATGACTGACATATTTCATATTATTATCTTCTTTTATGTTATGAGCTTTAGCACCCCGTTCAAGATTTTCAGATTCAGTCCCGTCAATAGTTAATACTTTACTTACTATTTTTTAACTTTTTAATTAATAACAATTTTCCTATCGAAGCAGTTTTTACTTTCTTACACTCATCAATTACATTATAACCAATAATAAGCACTTTTCGCTGACTCTTCCAGCTTCATAAAAGGACAGACATCAAATCACCACAAGATACTCATCTAGTAAATTTAGAGAAGTGCCCTAAGGACAATTCTATTTCAAGTCTTTTCGGCATTGTTGAAGCAATAACGAATTTATAAAAATAACGAACAAAAATATCAACTTAAAAAAAACTTTGTTGTCTTTTCAATAAAATTCTTTTTTATTGAGTAATAAGAAACCCAGCTAAACAGCGTTAACAAAATTGAAAAATATAAAGTTTTTGCACAGATATGTATGTCTATCATTTCCACATTATTTTGTCTTCCTATGCAGCATTCCCTCTATACCTACCAGACAAGTTTCTAAAACAATATAGCTGTTGGCAAAAATTAAATGGCTTTGAAATTGTTTTAACTATGCGCGTGTTGGCATATAAAAGCATGATGTTGTAGTGTGTGTTAAATTGAATTAAAATGTATTTCAAATTGTGTTAACATTTTTAAATATGCATATTTGAATGTGCTGTGTACTAGCATATTTGAAGATAGAACATGACCATAGTTTTAGTTTTCAGAAGCCAAACAAAAAAGAAAGAACATTTGACTGACTGTTTTTTAATAATTGTTGAAGACATGCAAGTTAACACTTACTTGCATTTATTATTGTAAATATTTTACAAGAAAATTAAATATACGTATATTGGAGTCTAAAAATGCAGTTGGAGAAAAGGTTTGCTTCTTTTTGAGATAAAAAATTTTAAGGAAATCTTGAAATAAACGAAAAGTTTTCAAAATGCATTAAACAATTTAAGACGAACGAAATTACATACGATCTACACTACATATTGAATGTAAATACAATCGTTCATGAGTATTCATTGTATATTTTACTTTATAGTTTTTGCTATAAAATTATTTTATATTATGGTTATGAAAATGCTTTCAGCATGATTTCACAGTTTCTGTCCCTACAAAGTATTTGCTACTAATACCACATACTGAAGCAAGTATTGTTATTTTTATTGTTGCCACATACTTTTTAAAGTTCAATAAAATGCTACAATAGGGTACGTGTTTGGTTATCTACCTTACACTACTAAGAAAACAAAAAAAACTGGAATATAAATAGAAAGCAAAAAATGAAAGAGGAGCTTAAACAATAAAATACAATGTTATATTTTCCTGACAAGAATAAAATTTTAAAAAGCGAGACAAGAGTTAACATCGTTTAGAAAGAAACAAGAAGCAATAGAATTCAAACATAGCACAGCATAGCATGCTATTTAAGCAAATACAATTAATGTATTATAAATGCTGGTCACTGTTACGAGTATTTGTATAAGAAGAGGTCAATTCATCTTTAAGATACCCATGGGAATATACTATTTATTGTCATAGCCCTTTAAAGAAACTTTTTTTAGTAAATGATATACAATCATATTTTATTACCAACTATTTGGAATAAACTTAACGTATGTGTGTATACATAAATTTACAATAAAAGTTAAATAACTATTTACCTAAATGTTCCTTTTCGTTGTTTATAGCAATAATTTACAATAATTTGTTTTAAAGTTCAGGCAATCAGTGCAAATTGAACCAAATAGATATCCTCTGATAAAACACTTATATTGAGCTCTTTGTATGAAGTTTTTATACACAGAAAAAACTAAATATTTAACAACGCACAGTGATCTAAGTTAACAAAAAACATGGTAATAGGTTTGGAATTTCTAAAATATTGAATGGAGTTATCTGATTATTTTAATGTTTGTAAAGGAGGAGCGACGTTTTTAGCGCCATATTTTGTGAAGTCTGGAGCTGCACCAAGGGCGAAACCACAAGTGGTGAAAATTGACTTCCTCGGATGTTAAAAATTTTGAGGGGCTTGTTACTTTCTTAAATGCTGATCGATTTTGTAAAATTTTAAGCGCGTTAGATTTTAAAAACCTCGAAAAAGTTCTGTTTTTTACCATTTACTCAAAACTTAATGGGTAACAATCCAAACGGACTTCAGATTCAAACTCAGCGTGAAGAAATACGCTGATGAGTATTATAAGTCTGATGAAATAAACAGCTCACTTCTTCATATCGTCAGCTGAAATCCAAAACCACGTAACTAGCAAAAAATTTGAAATTGCATTTTTTTATTAAATCGAAACGCATGTCCCCACAAATTTTCAAATCTTTATCATAAAAATCAGCCACATTACAAACGAAAATAAAGCGAATTTTCTTCAGTAACTTGAAGTATTTTATTTCGTTTTTTCTCTCGCCTGTAAAATTTAAATAAGTGTAGTTACGTGATTTTGGATTTCAGCTTACGATATATTGTAACCTTGCTTAAAAAAATGTTTTTTCTAATATTTTTGACTTCCATGCGAATTTGACTACAACTTCAATATCTCGAAATCGGTAAAACGTATGTAAATAATTTTTCAACACGTAGTTAGAAAAAAAAATTTGTTAGCTATTTTTTTCCCGAAATTAGGGTTTTTTACTGATTTTGGCCTAGGAGCCATATTTATGATGAGCATGAGAACTCACAATACTAATTTCATAAAAAATCAAAAATTGTTTAGCTATTTCTTATAATATACAAATTTTTTTCCCAAAATTAGGATTTTTTACTATCACTCAACCAAGCTACTAGGTCAACTTGGTTGAGTGGTCTGAGCGGAAGTGGTCTCAGCAGCACTTTGGTTGAGTGGTCCAAGCGGAAAAGAGTTCTGAAGAGATTAGCAGGAGCTATCGAAACGTTAGTTCAACCCTTCGTGCAGTCAAAAATTGTCTTCGTCTATATGCTTCACATTTATCTCTAAATATATATATAATTTAATTGCAAAATTAAATTAAAACCGAACTCAAGCCAAAATAATTAAATATTTTGTTTTATATTTGCTAGTGTTTTTACACTGTTTTATAAATTTAGACAAAAATATTGTTTGATATTTTTGAGAAAGTCTAGTAAATCTTTTTGTATGATATAGGAAATTGTTGTGTTTACAATCTCTAAATGTTTTTAGACAAATTATTTTATAGATCTAAATAACTTGTTCACTGAAAAAACAATTTTTTCAATGAAATTGTTGGAATATTTTCGTATATATTTACAAATTTGTTTGTAGGTCGGTTCCTAGACAATCGGCCATATCATAGAGTTCAATTCCGTTTGGAAATGGAGTTCAACCTACCCTATTTTTGTAGCAGCTGGAGTCTAAAAAAGAAAATTAAAATACGAAAATTTTTCAGCTGTGTACAGACTATTGTAGGCGCTGCTATGCTGCGGTATTATTTATTTAAAGAACAAACACAAACCGCGAAGCGATCAGCTTGTATGCGGAGAAACACCCAGGGTATATGGCGGGAATCGAACCCACTACCATCCAGCTAGGGCTTGATATATTAGGGTGGATTGAATTCCGTTTCCGAACGGAATTGAACTCTGTGACATGGCCGAATATATTTACTATTTCATTGAATTCCTTTGCAAAAAATGAAACTTAGAGTTTTCTGTGTAGGTTACATTTCAAAATGGAAAAATCTGCTAAGCACATCCTTAAAGCATGTCCTTTCACCGTGTAAAAACATAAAATTCATTTCTAATAAAAGTTTGACCAATCTGTAATATTATGAAAGCAGTTTTTTGGAATAATTTACTATCTTTTAGTTAAATTTTAAAGTTTAAACGCAAATCTTTTTTGCAACTTAACGGCTCATAACGTTTCAAATCTTTGTTCCATGTGTTCTCTTACAATTTTATCACAAATTTAAAAGTGTGTTTTAAATAAAAATTAGATGTTTAGTAAAAAAGTTATAAGAAAAATTCAAAAAATTTCGAGAAAAAAAATTAAAAATTTTAATTTCGAAGTGAAATAAATCTTAAACTATAAAATATGCAAAAGCAGTTGTTTTGTATACGGAAATCTAGCTCGCTTAAAATTTTACAAATTGGTCAGTATTTAAGAAAGGTAAAAGCCGCACAAAGTTTTACACAGCCGAGCTAGCCAACTTTCATCCCTTGTAGATCCACCCCTGGTGCTGCTACAACTTTTTAAAATATAATTGGAGAAAAATAAAAGTATTTTCAACAATTTTTTTTTATCCAATATAGAAAAAAATCTTTATCACAGAAAACTTAAAAACCTTTTTTTAACTACATCTTTTGGGGTACTCTATCCCCCAAACGTCAAAGAAATAAAATAGCCTACTTGAATTTTTGTGATCATCAGTAAGACAGCACCAAAATTTCAAACGATCCGTCTAGCCGTTTGGCTTCCTACAAGAAATAGACAAACATAAACACAGATCGTTCTTAAATAGATACGTATGAGTGATATCTTTCCTTTAATGACAAACAAATATCACTAATACTTATTTAATGACAACCATTTTAAAGCTTAAAAAAGTCTCCAAAACTAAAATAATTTTAAATGCTCAAAAACATAAACATAAGTGTGAGCAAGATCCTAGAAACTGTAAAAAAATATAACAAAAATACCATAACTGTACATTAAAGTGGTTCGGCCTCCATACAAAATAAAAAAGTTGAGCCAGTTACCCCCTAGGATCAAAGATTAGTTGAAAAAAAATCCAGAAAAAAATTTTTTTTTGCCCCTGGATACCGCCCTTTTAGTTTTTTGTACACTGCGTTGCCATTTATGGTTCAATAATAACATATTGCATATCGTTATTCATGGCTTCATGTTCGCCTCTGATGACTTTTTAATCCGACATCAAATTCAGGGCGCCACTTATGCTATTCCCCTCTTATATCCACTTTTTTGCACATGACAAGAAAGCCCTTCTAGAAGTTATTATATCTAGTTTTTAATATACTCACTTTTATGCCACGCCCCAGTAGCAAGCCCCTTTTTTATTTTTACATATATATTGCATTTAAGCCCGGTCGATCAATATATAAAACAAAACAAATTTGCACCAGTCACTCCTTAGAATAAAGGCTATATCAATAGCATTACTAGAACTGTACAAACATTTTTTTGCCACGCTCCAAAATATAGCACTTTGCTGGTTTTTTATATACGGCAAGCGATATATTATGTATGAGTAAAGGAAATATTTACTTAATTCAGGGGCGTGGCATAAAAGTGACTATGTTAAAAAGTATACATACAATGTTTTAGAAGGGCTTTCTTGCCACGTGCAAAAAAATGGACATAAGAAGGGAAGGATCCGAGATATCATAAGTGGTGCCCAGAATTCGATGTCGGATTAAAAAGTCACCAGAGCCAAAAATTAAGTGACAGCCAAGCTATAAGCAACGATATGAAACATGATGAAGTCGGACTTTAAATGGCGGCGCTATATGTAAGACACAAAAATTGCTACATTTTTGGGTGTGGCAAAAATATTTTTTTTACAGTCATAGAAACGTCATTGATGTACCCTTCATTCTACGATGTAATTTTTTATTTTAGTTTGCTTAACCTCGATTTATGTAGTATGTATTTGAAAAAGAAAAAGGGGCTTACCTTCGGGGCGTGGCATAAAAGTGAGAATATTAAAATATAGACATACTAAGTTTCAGGAGAGCTTTCTTGCCACGTGCAAAAAATTTTACATTTGGGGGGAAGGATTCGAGATGTGGTGGATTAAAAATTTACCAAAGCAAAAATGTAGCTATAGTCAAGCCATGAACAACGATATGCATTTTGTTATGATCGGACTACAAATGGCGGCGCAGCGTACAAAAAATTAAAAGGGCGGTATCCAGCGGCGTGACAAAAAATTAAGAAAAATATTTTGGGAATTGTTTCCAACTAATCTTTAATCCTAGGGGGTGACCGGGCCAACTTTTTTTCGAACCACCTTACTGTACATTGAATAAATTTTTTTAATGTCTAAAATATTTGTTTAAACCAGTAGTAATTTAACTACTGTTAAAGAACCATCACAAGACAAGTACATTAAGGTTGGGTGTAGAACCTGTCACTAAGTGTCTTAATTATGTTAACTGAACCTTCATATAAAGTTCCGAAACTCGAACCGGTTGCCAGTCATTGGAAATCAGTCACGTGACTGGCGTTGTGACAGGTTATCTTCCCCTGGGGTACATACAAAAGTTCCGAAAATAATTTTGCTTGATCCAGGTCTTTTTTTTTATTTTAAATATTTTTAAACAAATTGTTTTATAGACTCAGGCAAACATTTTTTTAATAAATTACAAACAAATCAGTACATCTTTTATTTGTTTTGATAACATATCTTTTTTTATTTGGGTTTGAATTTATATATATATGTATCTTCGTTTTTTATAGTAAGCTGGTTTTTTAGGAAGAAACCCCATAATTCCGCTAGCAAAATATATTAATTTTTTTATGAATTAGAAACTCTTCAATTTTAAAAAATAGATCCTTTTTCGTATAAGCAAACGCTATAAACACAGCAATTCGATTATTTTAAATAAAAATCAAGGATATCGATTTTCTCAGAAAACTCTAACATCTTTTGCTGCATATCTCAAAAGAACATTCTCTTTATATTTCATAAAAGTAACATAAAATTGTTACTTCAAAGACATTTAATTGCTTAAATTAAATCGTGCATAAGCAATTTAAGTTCTTCCTCACTTTTTAGTAATACTTATTATCGTATTCATTACAAAATTTATACTATTTTTGCAAAACTTAAGTATACAGTATTGAACGTAATAAAGGATAAAACAAAAACTATTACTGTCTATTGTGTCCCTCAATTTATTTTTATTATTTTTTATAGTTTACCAAATGGTCACATAAATATTAACGCCTTTGATCGTATGGCAGCCATAGTGGGTGCCTTTACCAAACACATGCATTCTGTTAAAACAACGGATACAGCAATAGCGACTGTAGTGACACCATCGCCATCATCATCATCATCAATTGCAACAAAAATGCCCGAAGCATCATTACAACCGCCAACAAGTACGACAGCAATAACCCCAGCAGCAGGTGAATATGAAATTTTCTGTCGCCATATGCAGAAAACAACTAAACTGAGTGAAAATGGTAAGTTTTAGAATGATAATGCACAATAAAAACCAAATATAATTTATTATCAATTAAAAAGGAAAAAATTAAATAAAAATCCAAGGCAATTAAAGGAAAATAAAGTTAATTACATTGAAAACTAAGATTTAACATAAAGAATAAGCTATAATTTAAAATAAGTTTATTCGAAGAGATATGTGTCTTACTTGCCAGTTAACATTAACGATATAAAATATAGAAAATTTAACCACATCATACATTGGGAAAAAGGAGTAATAGAAGAATAAAAGTTTGGTTGCACCTGTTTTCTAAAGAGAAGTAAATAAATATTCAACAGAACACTGAAGATGGCAAATAGCCGAAACCGTTCTGTTTATCAACCAAATTTGACGTTGGATGACGGAAAATCATTCATAATTTAAATAAATATGCCTCTAATAATGTAAATAAGCTAGTGCTTATATCGAAAAAATTGCTTAAAGTAGAATATGCAAATCAGCCTGGGTCCTTTCTCCGAGACACCGCATCAATTGTGAGAGTCTCACGATTGTTGTTGAGCAGATATAAAAAAATTAATAATTACTTTGTATGGGGGTAGCCGTCTTATTCACATGTAACTTTAAGCTTTTGCTTTGAAAAGCAGCTAATTACACCGGCACATAAAAAAAATGGTCTGTATATTTGTACAGTACCACCTACTTATATGTATTTCTACGCGTTGATTCCGTTCGAGTAAATTGCGAGAAGTTTTTGCAATTTTTAGCTATTTTGGTGATTTTTAGCAATTTACTCTAAATTTTGAGGGTGTAGGAAGCCAAGCGGATCCAAGATTTGGATTCATAACGTCGTAATATATGATAGAGTAGTCATAAAAAGCTATAATTTGGATATCTTCAAGTCTCATTACCCAAATGTATAGGTATTCATAAAAAACTAACTTAAAAAATATCAGGTCAATTAGTCGAGATTAAGGTGTGTCGCACGGACGCCCACCAACGTTTGAGCAAATACTCTTTTTCTGCTTTTATGTCTCATAATTTAATACATATGTGAGATTCTCATTAAATATGATTTTTTCGTGTCCGTTGAAAGTATAGTACACAGAAAAAATTATGATAGCTTTTTTTTTAAGCAAACATGTTTTTGAAACTGATTTTAAATTTTTATTATTGTTTCTATTTAGTTTAATAAATAATTTTGTTTGACTTATTGTTTCATTTCATTTACCTACCGCCAATGTTGGCAACCTGATAAAATTATGAAATCCTTTGATTTATTTTTTACAATTCTCTAAAACATTTTTTGATTGAAACAATTTGTTTATTGAAAAAATCAGAATTTTTTTTCAAACAATTTATTAAAAATTTTTGCATTTGAATTTACAAATTTCTTTATAGGAACTAAATTGAACAAATTTACATTTGATTCAGGGAATTTGGTATTTGAAGTGAAAAATTCGTTTTTTCTGTGTAATATATTTTATAAAATAAACGCATAAATTAAAAAAATTTCAATTATTTTACTTTTTATCTTCAATTAAAAATGACCTAATAATAAGTTATCAAATCTTAGCTCTAAAATTTAAATTTTTTAGTCTAGCTAATGCCAGACAAAACTAATTGTTTTTGCAGTTGGCTGTTAGGTTGTCTTTACGTCTCTTCTGTTCGGCTGAGAGCAAGAGTGTCCTTCCTTCTCAGCCGAATGTGGCCTCTAAAGTTAATGATGTTGCGGGCTAGGCGATTTGGGTATAACTCAATTTTGTTTTATGTATCTTGTCACATGTTTTGAAAACACAGTCTTAACCATCGTGACATCTAGATCTTTATGAATTCGCTGGTTTCTGACATACCAGGGGGGCTTACTTTTCCATCTTTATTTTTCCATGTGAACCCAAAATTAAGAAAGTGGTCATAACTTTTAATTTCGTCCTGCGATTATTATAATTTTTTTTGTTTTTAGAGTGTTGATGTCTAGTGCTTTCAAACCCTATACTCATTTTTTGTGGTATATTTTTTCGCAGAAATCATTCCCAGAAGAACCGCAAAGGCAAATGTAATTCTCAATATACAAAATGTTAAAATATCGAAAAATATATATTTTACTTCAGGATCCTTTGAATGAAGCGAAAACTTTAATATGATCTTATCTTCTCATATTTCATTTAGCGACATGGTAAACAAAAAACCAAAAATGTACGTTTAGAACAGGAACCCGCAAAACATAGCACATGGTGCGTGTTACTATTTTACTGTCACACGTATGTACTCACACGCATTAAATAAAATTAAAAAATATCAACCAGTTTCGAAGAACATTCAAACAAGCAGGTGGTGTTGCCGTTTGTTTCTTGCTATTGCTTGATAGCTTAGAACATCAATCGGCAAACACATACTAATACATTTTACGCTTGTATGGTTTTTCTGGAACTTTCGCTCTTACAAAGTTTTTGTTAGTGTATATCAAGCAATAGCAAGACACAAGCGACAACACAACCTGCTTGTTTGAATGTTCTTTCGAAACTGCTTGATATTTTTACTTTTAGTTAATGCGTGTGAGTACATACGTGTGAGAGTAAAAGAGTAACAAGCCCCATGTGCTATGTTTTGCGGGTTCGTGGCGTAGAAAGAGAAATGCCCATATAGTATTTACAAAAATAATTTTTTTTTAATTGTTGTCTGTGAAGTTTTAACATCTTATGCCTTAAAGACTTTTATCTAAATCGCGTATTTAACAACATAAACAGCAAAATATCGAAGAGCCCATAACTTTCAAAATAACAAAATAGGCCATAAATTTACAAATTTCAGTAAAGTTTTTCGTTACCTAGAAACTGAAAATGTTTCTTAAGTTACTTGAACCGCTGAACGCGAATCTGCATTCCAATTTGTTTTATCAGCTCTAGTTTTCGAGATATACCGTTATGTCAAAAAATGATTGCACTTGTTCAACTAGAACAACTAGAGAACCGCTTGGCCTATTCAGTAAAATAGAAAAACCAAAATTCGACAACCAAATTATCATTAAGCCGATCAAACATTTGTTTCTAAAGCTGCTCATTTGTTTCAGAGATATCATAAACAATGAAACCAAAAAATTTTATATTTCTTAGAACTCTTCACTAAATTGTGAACAAAATTAAAATTTGTGCACCAATTTCAACGAAAAATGGCTTATTTCCTTTGGAATAAATTAGACTACATAATAATTGGTGTATTTTTATTTTTTTGGGAATATTTAAAAACAAAAAATTTCAAATTTTAAAAATTGTAAAATCGCAGATGAGTCTAGTCAAGCATACATACCACTTTTTTCGTGCCAGTGTTATCAGAGCAACCTACATCAAATTAATAGGCTCACTATTATTGTTGTACTCACGTACGTATGTTTGTATTGAATTTTTACTTTAAAGTTCATGACAAATGTTTTTTTAAAGAAAAACCACATACATAATTTATGAAAAAACTTTGAGTGTTTGTACTGTGTACATAGTAATAATTATTATTTATTTTCCTTATGGCATAATTAACATTTATGAACAATGTACAACTTATTAATTTATATTTATTTGTTGAAGAGAAAACAGAATACTAAAATTTTTTATATATATTTTTTTTTGCTCTTGTATAGTTAATATGATTTATTAGGGTGACTATTTTTTGCAAGTATGGTTTTTTTTGCAGCGCCCACTTTAATTCTGTTGGAAATATTTAGAAAAAAGTACACTGAAGGTTACAGCCTTCAATATTAATTTTAAGTACTTTCCCAAAGCGTGGGAAGATTTTTCATACAAAATACACGTAAATATAATGTGTATTTATTAAAAACTCTAATACTCAGCCGCATTTGCTGGTATTACATGGTACTTGACCTTGATTTACTCGGAATAAAACGGGCTCCAGAAATGAGAAATGCATATGGTGACGAAAGTGTAACTTGTAATGGTGAGTTGGTACAAGTCACTGAAATTTATTTTTACCTAACATTCTTGTTTTTTAGCTGTTATGTCCGATATAATCAACTGGATCAAAAAAATGTAAGTGCCAAATTTACTAAATTGCTTAGATTAATATTTCTTAAGATATTTAACTTTAACTCATGGGTAGTATAAAATGTTTACGTTTATACTAGTCATAAGTTAAAGTCTAATATCTTGAGAAACATTAATTTAAACGATTTGGTCTATGTAACATTTCTGTTGAAAATGAGGTATTTAAAAAACTTTGCATTTACATTATTTTG
This sequence comes from Panzeria rudis, assembly GCA_956483635.1. NCBI lineage: Eukaryota > Metazoa > Arthropoda > Insecta > Diptera > Tachinidae > Panzeria > Panzeria rudis. The sequence goes on from OY101449.1 coordinate 129,178,473, forward strand.
GTACAGTTTTTTATTTCGGAGATAACAGAAAAAAGGAGAATTCTAAGTAAAAATTAACTTCAGTGACCCGCACCAACTCTCCAGTACAAGTTATACTTTCATCGCTATAGGCACTTTTGACGATTGTTTTATTTCGAATATATCGAGACCAATTGCGATCTAATGCATAAAGTGCAGCTGAGTTATAGAGTTTTTAAGAAAAACAAAATATTTTAACTGTATTTTTTATGAACAATTTTCTACTACTCATAAGTTAAAGTCTAATATCTCAAGAAAGATATATCTAACCTATTTGGTCTATAATATATATTTTTGTGTAAAATTAAGTTTCCACATATAACAGCAAAAAAGCGAGAATTTTAGGTAAAAATCAAATGCAGTGACCCGTACAAACTCGCCACTACAAGCTTCACATTCATCGCAATATGCATTCTTGCAGCCCGTTTTAGTCCGAGTAAATCGTATTAGAATTTTTAATAAAAACACATTATTTTTACGTGTATTTCGTATGGAAAATTTTTGCACGCTTTGGGAAAGTACTAATATTAAGGGCTGTAACTTTCAGGGTATTTTTTTAAACATTTCCAACAGAATTTCAAGTGGGGACTGAAAAAAAATGCTTGCAAAAAACATAATCACCCTAATGATTTATACTTGACCATGTATTTGCGGTTAATTATGAGTTAAATTATGAATGAACTAAAAATATTTATTATTTATTGGGGTATTGGAATATATGATTATGGTTTTTTTTTCATTTCAAATATGCTAAAATTGTTTAAACTTTAAGGGCATTATTTGTATATCTCTGCGCCTCACTTCACATAGAATTTGCTGAATTGATATTTTAGTAATCACTTTACAATGGCAAGTGATTGTTAGAGTTGAATACCTTATTGTTACGTTATTTTTTTAAATTATTTTTGAAAAACAAATTTTATAAAACCTTTCAGTGAAAAATAACTCACTTTATCGGCCATGTTCTGTAAACAGAATTCGAGTAAATTTCTCGTTTTGCAAAAATAAATAATGCCGCCATTTATGTATTTTAAATAATATATAGTTATTAAATTAATTTCAGATATGATATTTTAAGCTCTAAAGAATAGAAAACTTCAAAAAAGTTTGAACAAATTTTGCTATTATTGGATTTAGTTTGTCCGAATCGAACGTTTCCAAATCGACTCGATTTACAGAATAGGCAGGTATATGTCAAATCAAGCACATCCCAGCAAAAACTTTATATACTGGAAGGCAAAAAAGTATATGAGGATTTAAGTCGTAACTACTTTCAATTTGACTCGAAAGCTACTTATTATTGTTTTAGAACAACAATATATAAGGGGTACCCCTTACAAATATATTTTCATTTTCACAGCAGCTAACTAGTTACTAATTGGCTTACTTGAAGCTAAAAAATAAGTAGTCAAATAAACAAATTAAAATTAAAAAAATTTATGCACATTATTTTATTATTATTTTATTTATATTTTTAATTTGTTTGACCCATCGGTGGGATACGAGCCTGTGCTCGTTCAGATTTGAAGACAAGTACTTTCCCCACTCAGCTATTATTAACTTATAAGTTTAAGCGACAAAAATTAGTTTTCATATACAAACACATGTTGACTTAAAAAGTGGTTTTCTACATATTTTGCTAATACATATCAACAAATTGTAACTACTCTAGAGGGAAAAGAACCAGTCACAAGACAGGTCACGTGACTGGTTCCCAACTGCTAGCAACCGGTTCGAGTTCCTGAACTTTTTATGAAATGGAACGGACTTTTACATAGCGTTGGCATTGGAGGGGGTCAATTGACATAGTTAAGATACTCAGTAATAGGTTCTAGACCCAAAGTAGGGTAACTTGTCCTGTGATGAGTTCTTTCATACTAGCTGAATTACTGTACTTTAAACAAATATTTTTAATTTGGAAAAAATCTGCTTGTGCAATGAGGGGTTTTTCCTAACATTTTTGTTCTAGCTTTGTGATAGGTTGTAATATGATTATTTTCACCGGTCCCCACTCAGGAACATTTCGTACCATTCCCATTTTCACCAGTCATAGGACAAGTACGTTCAAGACAATTGGTACAACAGTTCCCGCAAGGTACTTTCAGATAATGAGAAAAATGCGTACTAATTTTATTAAAAATTAAGTAGTAGTTCTAATTTGAACCATAGTAATAAGATAAAAAAAGTACCACTTATTACTTTGTAACCCATTATTAAGGTACTATCGAATACAAAAATGACAAACGTTTTTGCTGGGAAGTTTTATTCAAGCGTTTGTGTTTACATTTTTCGCGTAAAGTTGCAAATATTCAAATAAGCCCTAACTAATATAGATGCAAAATCTGTAAAACTGTAAGGAATGCAAACAAATTCGGTAAAAATCGCGAAAATGGAGAAAATTTGCAAAAACTTACTAACAGCATTGTTTAAAAATCGTTTGAACGTCGCTGTTACTGCGAACTTTACAAAAATTCGCGAGAAGTTGCTAAATTTTAAACAAAGCCATAATGTTGATTAAACATCACTAAAACTGTAAGAAATGCAAAAAATTTGGTAAAAATTCGCAAAAAATTACGAACAGCAGGATTATAACAAAGTCTAGTATTGTTAAAAAATCGCCAAATCTGATAGGAAGCTGCAAAAAGTCGCTTTTCTTGCGAACTTTTCAAAAATTCTCGAGAAAATGAAAAATTTTATACAAGCCATAATATTGATTAAGAAATGCAAAAAATTTGGTAAAAATTCGCTAAAAATTACGAACAGTAGGATTATTATTAAAGTCTAGTATTGTTAAAAAATCGGCAAAACTGTTAGGAAGCTGAAAACATGTTAAAAGTCGATTTTATCGCGAACTTTGCGAAAATTCGCGAGAAGTTGCGAAATGTTGAACAAGCCATAATATTGATTAAAAATCGCTAGAACAGCAAGAATGCAAAAAATTCGACAAAAATATAGAAAATGGCGAAAATTCGCAAAAGCTCACTAACAGCGGGATGATAACAAAGTCTAATATTGTTTGAAAATCGGCAAAACTGTTGGAAAGCTGACAACATGCAAAAAGTCGCTTTTATCGCGAACTTTGCAAAAATTCGCGACAAGTTGCAAAATCGGAAACTACCCCTAAAATTGATTAGAAATCGCCAAAGCCGCTAAAAATAAAAAGCGCAGAAAAAACGCGAAAAAATTGCAAGTTACCGAAAAATTGCTAAATGTAATAAAGAAATTACCTGTAAATAATAAAATTTGCAAAAAAAATTATAACTGCAAAAATAATCATGATATAATAAATAATATTGATATTTAATGAAAAATATTGATATTAGTTCATAGTTCTATCCCAGCAAAAATAAATTTGGTACAAGGATGCACTAAAATTAAATAGAAGGGCTTCGAGGATGCACAAAAGCCCACAGAGCATCCGCTCTGCCTTACGCGGTTGCAATAACGTAAGCGAATGAAGAAATTTCACGCACACACGAGAAAGGTGGTCGGCTATTTATGTTTTTTTTCATGTTTTTTAAACCCGAAGTTTCTTTCTTTCAACTCAAACTTTTTTATAGTGCATCCTCTCTCGCTTAAGTGGATACAAATATGGATGCAAGTGTTATTTTTACTTCGTAATTTAATTTTTTATTCTTCCATTGAATTGTGTATGAAAATATATGTACCTCGGTAGCTTAGTGGTTAGTGTTCTAGCCTACCATGCGGAGATCGATTCCTAATTCAATACGCGAGCAAAAAGTATTTAATAAAAGTAAATAGTAGTCTAATATAGTTTCCAATTGTGTTTATACTACTTTAATACATAAATAAATATAAAAACAACATAAAATAATTTAAAATAAAAAGTTTATCCATGTGTTGGTGAAATTGTGATATAAAGAGCAAAACTTTTTTTTATTATAAAAAAGACATGAGGTTAATGCATCTAAGATGCGCAAAAAGAAGCTTATGCCTCCAGACCTATCAAGTGGGACATCCCATACAAAAATTATATAATACGGAAGCAGGCTGGTAAGGGATAGTACCGAAATCTCTTCCTTACAAACCTGCTTCCGGTAGACGGATATTTTTACTGGGATGTGAGTAGGTAACAATGGAGTATTTATATATTGAGAATTCAAGTGATAAATGTAGCAATCCGACGCAATGTCATAGTGTTTTACAAAGTTTACTTATTTTTATTCTGCGCTCATCTTAGTATGTGACGAGCGAGCGAGATGTTTATCACTGGGGATATAGAATATTAGGCCCTAAGTTTATCCCGCCCGTTCTATATATCGAGTCGATTTAAAATTATCCAAAAACCCAAAGTTTCACTAAGAAAATCGAAAATCTCAAAAAAGCAAAAAAGCAAAATGAAGTAAAAATTTATCATATGAACAAGGAAGCATAGTTCCACTGACATCGAAAATTTTCTAAATACATCCCAGGATAGATTTCATAACATCGTATGGGATTTTTTGAAAACAGAATCCTCGAATCAGTTGAATATAAAGTATTAGTTTGTATGTACAATAGATCTTCACATAAACCATTATTCTCTCCTTAAAAATATTATATATTTTATTTTAAGCCAACTGCATATACTTATGTATAATATAGCTGAGGGCAAATTATCTTTGTATATGATGTTCTTTTCTTGTACAGAGTAATTTTTTTGGGATGATATTGAAAGTATTTGATAAAACTATATAGAAATTTATGAAAGCTAAAGTGTAAAAAAGTAATAATAATAAATGAACTAAAAATGAAACAAGAGCTTGTACAAAAAAAAAAAAAAAACAAAAAAGATAAAAAATAATGTAGATGAATGAATGTACCCTCTAGCTTTTGTTTCCTTGCATATTTTTATTTTAATATTTTTTTGTTGTTTAAATAAATAAAAGAATAAACTAAAACTTCATGCATTGTTTGCATTTTTGTTCCATAAACTTATCTGCTGCTCTTTCTTTAGGTTATGATTCAATTATTAAAATGCTTCCTGTTTCTGTTGTTTGTAAATAATGAATACTTCATATATATTATTAAATTTTTTTTGATAATATCAAAAAGAAAACTAATATTGGTGTTACATTGCTACTTATTGAAACAGGTAAAACGAAAGAGAGATTTTTAGGACAGATAAGTTATGATTAACAGACTTTATTTTTAAGATTTGTTGCATATTAAGCAAGGTTTTTGAATTTTTTTTTTACTTTTTGGTTAGAGGGAAAAGAACAGAATAAAGGAAATAACGAGAGTGATTTCTGGTTGGTTGGGAATGGTTCTACGAGAAGTTATAATCAGTGTTGGCATAAGATGAAGGAGTAAAAGTGCTAGATTGCAGAACAAAAATTGCTAAAATGTTCTACTACATATCGCTAGTGACATTATGCACTTTTCGAAGAAAAATTTATTAATCTATAAAATTATTAATAGCTTCGTAATTTAGTTTAAGATATTATCTATAGACAAACAAATTTATTTCATAAAATTAAAATTGCAAAAAGTATCATGTAATTTTAAAAAAGTGCTAAACTAGCACTTAGCACTTTCTTGAAAACTTTTATTACTAACTGAGATAAAAAAAATTTAGCACTAAAAATTCTGAGACGTTAAGCCTGGTTATAATACCTTAAACGCAAATCTTCTGCCACTCTTACATTGCCATTGAAATAATTAATATACTGTACGAGAAATTCCATATCTTATCTTAAAGTGCATGTTGGGTTGTGGTCAGTGTGACCGTTGAAAAATTTCAAAAATTGGCACAAAAAGGTGATTTTGAGGAAAAAAAAGTGGCACCAAAAAGGGGATTCTTCAAAAAAAATTTAACATTTTTTTAAAACGAAGTGATTGGATCAAATTCTTGTGTTTAATGCATTTCTAGGGCATTGTTTTGAAATAAAATGCATTAACATTGATATTTTTTTTCCAAAAAAGAAAAAGTTTTCAGCGACAACGAAGTACGCCGCACTATGGTTCCAATGAAAAAAAGGGTACTTAATCTGTATCTTTGAAACTTGTGGTCCGATTACAAAGCGAAGTGCGTAAAAATCCCAAAGCCTAATCTAGACTTTAAGAATGTTGAAATACTAAAGAGTGTCAAATTTTACTACCACAGGCATGAAAAACTTTGTCAGTCTCAAAACTTTTACAAATATTATCCGATTCTAATGAATTTAAACATGATGTAAAATTTATAAGTAGGTAAGAGAAATGCAGTTTATTTTATTAAGATATCTATAATATTTTCAAAGATATTTGACTTTGAATTTTGAAATTTTATTTTGGCCTCGACTTTGTTCTCTATTTCGTCATTATCTTCGGTAATAGCATGGCCAAATTTAAAAAAAAAATATATTATGATTTTGAACACAATCCTTGATAATACGCAGAAAAATTTTTTAGTTACTATAACTCTTGTAAAAAAAATTAATGAGAATTACCGCAACGACACTCAGAAATCTTCAGTGAACAAATTTTTGCTATCATTGTTGTTGTTATTTGTGTGTATGTCGTCATCGCGGTCTGTTTTTTTACGACACAGATTTTCTTTTTGTTTTTGGTGTTTGCGTTCTAAATAAGAGTCAAACAAATAATTCATTGATTATGTAAAGAACATTTACTGAAAATTAAATTTATTTTTAGACAAACATTTACTTGAAAATTTTTTGGTAATAATTTTTTCTGCTCTGTTTTCACTACAAAGAGTGAAGGTCTTTGTTACTATTCTAGTTTAAATTAAGTTATGATATAATTAGCAATTGTATTTGTAACATTTATTGAATAAAAATTAAAAATCTCCATTGGTCTAGTCGGAAAAATAGTCAAATTAAAAATTTGGAAAATTGTAAAATGCAAAATTTTGAATTCTTCAACGAAGCACTAATAATTTAAGAAATAAAAAGTTACATCCACTCTGTCAAATTTCTTTACAGGTTGTAATAAACGCATATATTATATTATTTTTATATATAAATCATATTTTGTGTGATCTACCGCACTGGGCACTGAAGCCTTCTTATTTTGAAAAATAAATTCGAATTATCAAGGGAACCGAAATGTCTATTGAGTTTTTAGGAATTAACGCGAGTTTTTCAAGAGACCTCTAGTTGTCTACAAATATTGCGATTTACGACTTATTGCAGTACGAATTTACGATTTTACTGTAAGAACAAAAAAAGAAAGCACAAATATGAATGAATTTGGAGTTTGTCTCGTCGATTTAATGATGGATATTGTTTTCAGCAATTTTGCTTAAAAGAGCACGACTATTTTGCGAAAATTGCATTACAAAATTATTAAGTTTATGGGGAAATTTCAAATTTTTTGCTAAAGTGATAATACTAATCAATATTTTGACTTCTTTTCCTCCCGTTTTTGTAATAATTTATAAAATTTACTCTCCCAGTAAAACAATTTTTTTCGAATGATTGAATATAATGATTTTTTCTTTATTAATTTTTCTCCTTTTTCTTTAAATCAAAATGCATTTACTACTAAAAGAAAGTATAAATCATTTGTTTCCTTTGACTATTAAATCTTCTTTATATGGTCTGAACATTTCCTTTCGTTTTTAATTTTATTTCCAAGTAAAAGAAAATACTTTATATTTTCTGTATAAAAGAGACTGTTAGATTATAATATGAAGAATATAGTATTCATTGAAAGAGAAAATATTTTTTAAATTGTGTTTTAGAAAGTATACAAAAAAGACGAAAATGTTAACTTAACTTTTAAAATAAATCAGCAAATTGCATGTAATTGCTGTGGGTTTTCAAAAGATCTATTTTTATTGGGGTTATTTTGTACATTTTCAATGATTACAAATTCATACAAAGAAAAGGAATTGCTTATAATGCAGAAGCTTACATTGAACAAAACCAAGTACAGAATAAAACGTATCCTGCTTGCTGTATATATTGCGCTTTACAATGCCAAACTCACAACAATAGAACATGAATTTCATTAAAATAAGTGAACTTAAAAAAAATCTTATTTGGAAACCAGCTACTTTTACCAGCTACATGCATATACTGTAAATCATCAACATCAATAAATTAAAAATGTAATACATAAATGCTTTTGAATACAATTTAATTTAAAACATATTAACATAAAATTGTTTTTCTTCTTTTAACTGATTTTACTAAAAACGAAGGAAATGCCATATTTTTTCATTAAAAAGCCCAAAATCCAAAACATTGAAATTTAATGGCATAAATATAAAACATAAAAAAACAAAAAAATTTAATATATTACAAAAATAAGGACAATAATGTTTCTAAGTATTCAACCAACAAACATCCTTACAAAATATAAATGAGTGTTTGATAGACATTCCAGTTAGTAAAAATAGTAAATAAAACGGTATTTTTAATGTTATTATGGCCTATTATGATTCCTTTTTTCACTTCTTCTTCTCATCACTACTACAGATATTATTTGGATATAATGATATATTCAAACCGCGTACCTGCACTTAAGCCTCATCCATTAAGTTCTAAGAGTTACAATATACGAACATATTAAATTTCTTTCAGATTAGAAACAGTGTTCATATGAAAGGTAAAAAATGTATTGTAACCATGATATTATTTTCAATAATTCCAAGAGTACTGTGATCTATTATAGCAAGTTTTTTGTGAAAAAATAGAGAGGCTTGTAGTTCTAATTGAGTAGGTCAATTTGCCTTATTAAAAAATCTGAATACACCCTCAAAATCGAAAGTTATCGATAAGATTTTTGTTTTTGGACTTCACGGTCAAAAAATTATTTCACTGTGTCATTTCTACGCCGATCTTTAGTTTTTAAACGGCGTCGAATAGAGGAGAATTTAAGCTTTTCATCTACATACATATATTAGAGTGGTTGTAGAAAATTTTAATTTCGATTTATTCAAGTCTCGTACCCTAAATTGATGGGTATTTATAAAAAAAACCTAACAAATTTCAGGGCAATCAGTTGAGATTAAGGTACGACATGCCCACCAAAGTTTAAGCAAATACTTTTTTTTTTTGCTTTTATGTCTCATAACTTAATAAATATAGTATTTACAAAAAATATATTTTCTAACAAGTTATTGTCTGTGAAGTTACCAACCAACAGCTTTTGTCTTACCGAATTTTATCCAGATAGCATATTTAATAAACGAATCAGCAAAATATCGAATAGCCCATAACTATTAAAATAACAAAAGAAGCATATAAGTTTAAAAATTTGGGTAAACATTTTCCTTCTCTAGAACTTTAAGTTGATTCTTTAGTTATTTGGGCCTCTAAATGCGAATCTCAATTTTTTTAACAGCTCCAGTTTTCAAGATATACCGCTATGTTTTTGATTACGGTACTTTAGTGTTTTTCTTTGTATACTCTTAACTACTGTATACGTCTCTCTACTTACTATAATTTTGCAAGTCCTCCTAGCTACTGAACGCTGCTAATATTTTAATGTTCAGATTGATATTACGCAACAATTATCCCGAAAAAATGTTCATCGATTTTGAATTATTTTACTTTTCAAGCAGTATATTATTTAAATAAAGTATTTAATTAAATAAATGTAGTAATTTATGCGAATTTAAATACTTTTTAGAGTAGGACAATTAAGTCTTTACACGAAAATATAATATCTTCATTGCACAGTGGTGTAAATTAGAAAAAATGAGGTATTAAGTATGCAACTTCTAAGCCAGTCAATAACTTTGTCTAAAAATAGAAATTGTTTTAGAAGAGGACTCCAGATTCATTTTTTTTTAAGTCTGGAGCTGAACCCAGGGCGGAGATAAATGGGGAGAGAGCTAACTACCACGGATGTGAAAAATTTTGTGGGGCTTTTAACTTTCTAAAATACTGTGCGATTTTTAAGATTTTAAGCGGCTTAGATTCTATTAGACAAGACAAAAAGTGTTATTGTATCTCTTATAGTTTATGATACATTTCACTTCGAAATTAAAAATTTTCATTTTGTGGTTTGTTGCTTTGAACTTTTCATTAAATTTCTCAGAAAATTCTAAGTAGATATACAGAAAAAAAATTTAAATATCTAAAATCGTTAAGTCGTAAACAATGCACAGTGAGGACTTTTGCGAAATAAATGGTAATAAATTTGGAACATCTAAACTGCTTATTAGATTTTTCAGAAGCATCGAACATCTTTAGAGGAGTAGCCATGCTTTACAACGTGTATTTCGGTGGTGATATGATTTAAGTATGAGAGGAGTTACAGTGGGCCAAAGTTGACTACCTGGTACTCAAAAATATTCTGAGACTTTTAAAAATTTAAAGCGCTATGAGTTAAGCTAAAAAATACAAATAAATAATGTACTAACTAGCATGTGTTTCCGTACCTCTCATAGCATAGAAGATATTTTACTTTAAAGAAAAAAAATTTTTTTTTGTCCTGTATATTTTTACTATTTCAGCTATTAATGTTTCACCACACAGTGTTTAAACTTAAAACTTTGGAATTTTACAAAAAAAAGAAACTTAATTTTTGGCGAAAAAATGTCTTCAAAGTTTTTAAATTTGTAAAAAAAAATTTGTTTGATGTGTTAACTTTATAATTTTACATTGTGAAAGGTCATGGCTTACGGATATGCTTAGCGCAAATTTTTTGTCATTTTGGCCATGTACCCTATATTAGGCAGTAGCCCAAAATCATAAATTTTCAATATAATTTTTGAATTTGTGGGCCTGTAAAAAACTTTGCACAGGGAATGTCAAAAGTCCATGAATTACGTTTTCTTTTGTAGATGATGGTTGGCCTTTGTAATGCTTTAAGTTAAGACATCCTGCCTATAAATGTGGCCCCTAGGTCAAAATTAAAAAAGAAAAAAAATTTCACATATCTGGATAAAAGTTTGTATATTATAAAAAAACTTAACTAAAAATTTTTATTCTTTTTTGAACTTTGTATTGTGAGCAAATAGAACAAATTTTCCCACCAATTTTCGAAAAAAACCTTTTCAAACAAAAAATAATTATACAATTAGGTTCACAAATGACAGAGTTATGCATAGGGAGAGTAAATTTCCCCCTCCGTTTTGAAAAAAAATTATGGGACCAAGCTGCAGGTAAATTGTCCACTTCGATTTTCGAAATAAAGTGTGGGACCAAACTGCAGGCAAACCCTTTAAATCACCGGTTCAACCGGTTCACAAATGACAGACTTATGCGACTAAAAATATAAAAATAATACACACGAATTGATAACCTCCTTCTTTTTTGAAGTCTGTTAAAAATAACAAAAAAAAAGTGGGCTGTACATTTGACAAGAGCTATCTACCTGATTATAAACACTGGACTCATCTTCTAGTTACAATCAATTCAACTTTTAAGAAAAACCCATCGGCTAGTTTAGAAGTGCTATACTTATTACCACTTTTTTTAATTAACACCACTGTGCATCGTTATAAAAGTAAAGCCTTAAGCAATTGCTTAATTTTGTTGGTTTATAGAGAGGAGCAGTGGTAGAAAAAAAAAACAAAATACAAAATATTAAAACTTTGTTTTCAGTTCGCAACACATTCATTACAATTGCTCTAGATCCAACAAAAAAAAACATCATTCTCATACAATCATGGTCACAAAGCATACAATTTATATAAAAACATATTTACTGTACGTTTAAGCTTAAATATGTATGTGTGTATTTATTTATATACCAGTACTTATATAGAGAAACATGTACCTAGACATATATCTATATAAATATGAAAAAAATCCATCTATTTGTGCAAACAAATAGAAAAAATATAAATAAATACGAAAGAAACAATTTCAGTCCACTTTTTATGTCATTTTTAACAAGTTCTTTCTTCTAAAAGCAAAAACGGCAAAAATGCGACCAACTTCCCAGCAAAAATTATTGCTTGCTGGAAGCATTTTTGTAAGGGAGACAACAAAACGGAATCACTTGCAATTGCGCTTTTATAATGCATGATTTTTGTTCGCGATTAGCCGCTTAGAAGCAATAGTTTCTGTATCCACAAAATGCTTATATTAGCGCTGAAAATCATCAAAATTTTTAGCACTAAAACAGAAAATATATGGAAAAAATGGTTCGATATAGATTGACGAGGATGATGAATGGACGTGCTCACAAATGGGCTAACGTCATGTTGATGGCTTAATATTTCTTATCTTTAATTATTAATTTTATATATTTACTCTCTGTTTGTTATTTTAACTTCAACTAGTATCGAGCTAACCACCTTCTGATTTGAAATCCAACGCACCAACCACTCAACCAATGACTTTGCTGCAAGCCGCCAGCACGAAGTTAACATAAGCTTACTCTTACAAATACATTATTTAATAATTATTTACTTTACGTTATTTTTAAAATGTACTGTTCTTGCGTACTTTGTGTTTGTGTACTGTTCGTGCATAGAATCGTAAAACGTATTTTAAGGTTCTAGCTTCCGTTAGTGCTTCCAAGAAGCACTATTGTCAGTGAGAGAAGTTAAACCTTAAAGACGTATGTGTCGTTTATTGTAAAAGTGGTGTAACACCATATTTTTAATAAATACATATTTTTGTAGAATAGTATCACATTTATTCATATCTATCGTAGTAACAGTGCAGCAACTCCAATGGCGTTATTTGTTTACTCGCGGAAGTAAAACTGCAAAATATTCACTATAAAAGACTCGTTTTCTCGAAATTTAATTACAAGGAGATAATTCACTGTTACAATGAACGACACATATGTTGCTTTGCTTATAATTTTTGCATTTTAAAATTATCGTCAAAAGCTAAGAAGTGTTCGTGCCTGTTCGCTCGTGATCTTTTGCAAACTTTGGTGCATTTGTAGTAGCATTTTTGAAAGCATTTGTTCTTAAATATGCAATGCATTGTTTCTAATAGCTTTTACTGCTTCTAAATGTCGAATATTTGTTGCTGGGTTATATAGAGTAAAGCGTGCTATGAAGGTATTTTTAACCGACTTAAAAAAAGAAGGAGGTTATCATTCGTGTGTGTTTTTTCTTAATTTTTTATGTTTTTACACGCATAACTCTGTCATTTTTGAGCCAATTTTCAAAATATTGGTGCAATAATTTTTTTTCCAAAATCGAGGGGAAATATTTTTCCCCCAAAAAAATACTGATTTTCGCATAGCATTTTTTGTTTGGATGGTTTTGCTTGCAGCTTAGGTCCATAAATTTTTTTTAAAATCGGGTGGAAATTCCCCCCTCCCACCAAAGTATTGATTATAACTCCTCCATTTATGCACCGATTCTTAAAACTCTTATTTTTTTGTTTGGAAGGCTTTGCTTGCAGTTTGGTCCCATAATTTTTTTCGAAAATCCAGGGGAAATTTACCCCCCTCCCACCCCAAATTTACTATCGCATAACTCATCCATTCATGTACCGATTTTCAAAATTATTATTATATATTTTTTTGGAAGGCTTTGTTTGCAGTTTGGTCCCATAATTTGTTTTTGAAAATTGGTGGGCCGTTTACCATTTTAAAAAATTGCAATACAACTCAAAATCGGAAGTTATCGATAAAAACCGCAGTGCAAAAACATTTTTCATTGCATTTTTTCTGCACAGATTTTAGATTTTTAGACGGTGTCGAATAGAGGAGGACTTAAGCCTTCCGTGTATATTTAAAAGATTTTATTTTGACTTATATTTCATAGATCAACCAAAGAGTAAATATATTTTTTTAGTTTTTTCCGATTTTTTAAATTTTGCGCATTTTTCGCAACACTTTGCTTGTGAAACTACCAATTTTTTTATATTACTAATAATAGCCTTAAATTATTAAAATCGATTGGGAATTGGAAAAGTTGAAGTCGAAGGCAAAAGCTGTTGGAAACTTTAATAAAGACATCAACTTTTTAGAATAAATTTTTTTGTATTTATATATATAAAAATGAATATGTGTTTGTATATAAAAGACTTTCTTTTTTGCACATAGTATTTTTTCCAAAGTGATGCGGCTTACTGTGTTATTGGAACACATAGTACAACTAAATAAACGTTGCAAAGTTTTATTCCATGGAAAATGCCATGACTACTGTTTTGTCACCTAAATTTTTAGCCCAACTACGTACATTAACGAAACTACACTCCGAAAATTGTTTAGCAGTAGGTATTATTCTCCTCAACATACATATATGATGGCAATGTTATATCCGACAACAACTTTCCGCGTTCACAGTTAACAGCTTTTCAGTACCCGAACACAGTTGGTTCCATCAAACAACATGCACGCCTTATAAATATACAGAAAAATAAAGAAATTACATATGTATATTAGATTTTGAAGATAGGTATAACACTGGTTTTGTTGTTGTTTCTCTTTCGTATATTAAATTGTAGAAACTAACAACAACAATAACGATCTCAAAAATACTTGAGTGTAAATATTAAAGTAATGCTGTTTCATCGTATATTTTAAGCTACAGGTGCATTCAAATAACTACATATATAACACATAAACAAACATACTAACAACGTTAAAATAAAAACCCAGCAAACATTTTGTGCAGAATTCGATCCGAAATCGGACATAAAGTCTACACAAGATGCCAAATTTGTTTCCGAAGTTGGACAAGAAATGAACCGAAATGTTTACAAGAATGGTTTACAAGAAACCGGACCACTTTGTATGAGGAAATTCTTAGAACTATGCCGAAATTTCTAAGAAAACTCTGTCGAATTTTCTAGGGAAGCTCTAAAGGAATTTTCGATATGTCTTAGCAATGCCGGAAAGATGTCTGACAGAAAATTTTTCGATTTATCTGATACTTTTTGCGTCCTATCCTATTAATGTCAGAGAAAAATCGGAGCTAAAAATATAAATTTTTCACAAATGTCGTTTAAAATTCTTCATGTATAGTTCTGTTGCTTGTGGCACCTCATCAGAAAACATTTACCCATACTTTATATATTTAAAAACTCAAATATTATAACGAAAACCAAAATCAGACAATGTACTGAAGTGACTGCTAAAAGTCGTAAGACGTAGATCAAGAAATATGCAGAAAATTCTGTTAACTGTCTTATAAGAAATTAAGTTGCCACCGGACAGGAGGGAGGACGGAATATATCCCTCCAAAACTAATAATATATAACCAATTTATATTGAGTTTCTAAAAGAAATTTTGTAAAGTAGTATGTATCACTTGAAAATTCTGCAGTATCCACGCCTGTCTTCGGATAATGTGCAGATCAGTAAAAGTCGGATAATATTTCAGAAAATGTGCAGAAATGTCGTCCAATAAAACTGCCGAATATTCTGCCAAATGTCTGAGGGAATTTTGGACAAAAATCAAGTTGTCTAGTAAAGTCTTAGATTTTCTTTCTGACGTTACGTTAAACATGTCGGCAAAATATGTTTCCTGGGTATACGTAATAATTTGTAGTTGAACATAAGTGTCTAGTGTATGAGTATTTGTAAGGACAATGTTAAATATCTAAAAATTGTTATGTTCATGCATTAAATATACAAAAAAATTTCAAAACGTATTTCTATTTGGCTTGTGTGTAATATAAGCTCTTTATTTTGCAAATGGCTTAAGTCCATTTATGTTTTCGATTACAGTGGTAAAACGATTTCTTTTCTACCTTTTCAATCTTTTATACGTTTCATTTTCAATAGGCTTAGTTAAAATGACTTTTTGTTCTATTTAATTAATAAAAACCTCACTTGTTTTAAATTTTCTATAATCTCATAACATATTTTAGGTGCAACAAATAAACTGTTATATCTTAGCACTATTTCTACAACTCCTAAGTATGCTATCATTAGATACAAATGAATGGCCCGATAAAAATCAACGACTTCGGCATGCCTTTGGATTACTTTTATCACTGCCTTTATTGAAATTTCCCCTTAAAATACACGATAATATTATCCTTATTACAAATTAAAATAGTGTATCGCATGAAGCAAAATAAAATATTTTATCATTCTATTAACTAGCTAATCTTCGTTTCTCAATTTCATAACAAATTCAATTTTATTGAATTGAAAGATACCATAATTTTATGATATATTTTTTTTGTATTAAACAGACTTGGTCCCTTTAAAAAGAGACGGCTTACATATAAAATATAAAGAAATGCTCTGTATGCATCTTAAGTCTTAAAAATGTATTGTAATCTGAAAAGTTTCTTGGAAGTTTCTAAGAAAATTTCTAGTGTAATTTTTCTCTACAAACCGCTTAATAATTTTAGTTTTGTAAAAAAAAAAGTAATATAATAAAATCTGATAAATAAAGTTTTTAGAGACGCATAATCGTCACTTATATATGGGTGATTCTCATTCTAAGTACACATTTTGGGCTTTTTATTACCAATGTAATTAGTAGAAATATGAGAAGATAGGATTAATATTACAGTTTTAGCCTCATCCAATGAATGCTAAAATAAAATTATGTTTTTAGATTTTTTAAAATTTTTGTGTATTGAGCGTTTTATTTACTTTCGCTATTGGTATGGGAATGATTTTCGCGGAAAAAATAAACCACAAAACATTAGTGCAAGGCTTGACATCTACTCTCTAAAAACCAAAAATTATAACATTCGCAGGACGAAATTAAAAGTTATGAGCACTTTTTCAATTTTAACTTGGTTTCACATGGAAAAATAAAAAATTTTATCTTTATAAATAACTCTTTGCAAACATTTTAGTAAAATCGACCAACAATGTCAAAAGTCATGTCAATATCAAATAATTATTATTATTATTTTATTTTTTTTTTTGTTGGGACCAGCACTTATGCAATGCGTTGTGGCGGAACTTTGAAAATTGATTATGGGAGGGAGGATAGCTGGACTAGTGTCTGTGGACATTCAACTTGAACTTTCCCACACTGAAAGTGACTGGAAATACCTCCGCGGGAAGTTTATTCCACCAAAGTCCAACCAAAGTACGAATTCTCTCTGTATGTGTAGTGCGATTCACTGGCAGATCGACTCTTAATGAAAACCGTGTTGTACGCAAAAATGATCGGGTTTCGGGAACAAGTTCCCTAATTTCATTGGATTACATTCCATTGTAGTAGGGATAGAACAGCGAAACACACCCCACATTGCGCCGATGCTCCAGTAAGTCAATAGAGTTGGCTACCCTACTGTTACCGATAAGCTTCTTCGCCCTCGAGCAACTTCAAAATAGACTTCGAAGCACCGGCCCATACATGGGAGTTATATTCCATTTTCGGTCGGATATAGGTGGTATAAATATTAAGGAGATCAGATGAAGTAAAGAAACTCTTGCACCGTCTCAAAAATCCGAAGCACTTGAAAACTTCTTTTGCGACTTGAAAAATGTGATCATTCCATCGAACATCACGTTGTAGCAAAAGACGACATATCTAATACATTCTTCAAAAATATAACAACCCAGAGTGCGGTAGGAGTAAAATTTTTTTCAAAGCAAATCAGAAAAGCGGATAGTGTTCTCTATATCGTTTCTACCATTCCGCTGCTGGTAGCTTTTTTGCCGTCGTAAAATTTATAGATATATTCTATTTAAGAATATTGCAAACGTAACGCTCAATACATTTTTTACATATTTTTCACAACACACAATATACTTTGAATGTTAAATAATTCAGATGTATAATCTTCGATGTATTTTAACATAAATACCTTAGTTATTCACAAAAATTTCAATGGAATTAAAAAATATGGATAACACTCAATACATATTTTTGGATACAAACCCTGATTGATTGATGTCTCGTTTAGCAATATAATACTAATTAGCAAAGTTCACAAAACTTTCAAATATTTAGAAGTACAAACCTACGCTGTTATTTTAGTGTATTGTGTTAATGCAATTTAAATAATTAAAATGAGTAATGAAGCGCACTAAAAAAGCGTAACGCTCAATACAAAAGATTACAAGCAATAACAATTTTTTTTTTTTTTGAAAACTATAATTTCTAATATTTTTCACAAATTTGATGAGTGAAATAAGAGAAACAAATGCAAATATTCTAAAACCGTTATAAATATCATCTCTCTTTTGGACAAATTCCTACTTTCTTAATGGGGAAAACCAATCGAAAGAGTACAAATAGTATTTTCATTCTTCGATTTTAACACATAATGAATGGATAGTCTTAGACAAAAAAAAATTTATATATATTTATTTATAATACATTAAAATATGCTAAAGTAGCTGTCATTTTAAAAATTGTGCTTTTATTGTAGAAAATTTTTACTATACTTTCAAAGGACACGAAAAAACATTTGAAATTAGAATCACTCATATAAAAGTCACTACACAACAATTATTTCAACTATTTCATAAGACAGGAAGAAAAAAGTTTAAAATAAAAACTAAATGTTAATTTATAATTTTCATTTAAGACAAGGCTCGGCAGAAACTGTTTAGCTCAACATATATTACTTTAAAGTTATTCTTAAAAGTTTGACCTCGTAAGTTTAAAAAATATATATATAAATAAACAAACATCGTTCACAGTTGTACGAATTCTCGCTTTTTAGTGTTTTTCCCCCATTTTTATATTCGTTCTGCAACATATCAACAGTCACTATCAGATGGCAGTGCTAAAAGCGACATGATGTTTTTCTTGTTAACAAGAAAAAAAACTACTAATGACGTTGTAGTTTTTGCTATAGACCTTGCTTTTGAATTTTCCTTAAGGCGACTCAGTGATTTTCATCAAATATACCAAATGAACAAAAAATTAAAAAGATTAAAAAAAACTCTTGGGGAAATTCTTTTTTCCATATGTAAAATAATTAAATTTTAAGTTAACATGTTTATGTATGCATGTAACAAGTAGACTTTTTTAACATTTTAGGAAAAAATCTTTAGTTGTAAACTTTTCAAGCAGCTGCCAGCAACAAATTGAAACATTATTGAAAGCATGAAGTGGAAAAAGTTTTTTATTTAAAAATTCATAGAAATACACGTAGAACTTCCACATTTCATCGCTACGATCAAAGAAGTTGGGTGTATATTGAATTATTCATATAATTTGTAACATACCAACAGAATTGTGAATATCTGTGCATGGAAGCGCTCACAAAATAATACCTGAAAACGATGTCTGATTGAGGCAATTGTGACCGTTGGGTATCTGATATAAAATACACTTCACAATGAGTGAAATAATAAATGTACATATCATCTCTACCATGTCCAACTATGGAATATGCAAAACTACTTTTTTAGATTCCTTATCTGGCTCGTATAATGCGTTCGACACGCCTCGTTCGAAAATGTTTAATATGTCGCAAAAGATTGAAAAATCAATTAGAAATATTTTAGAACTTGTACTTTTAGGAATACGCTGATCTTGAGTTCATAATTGACGGGTTTTCGTGCTCTTTTCGAAATTATCTAGTCGCATATTCGATAGTTGGACAATGTAGGGGCAGTATATACTCATTCTTATGCAAGAGCGGATAAAGCCTTAAGTTTAGGGGTCGCATAGTGGAAACTCAGTCGGAACATCCTCCAAACCCAATTAGATTACAAAATAGATACCAGTTCTTCTAGTTCTTCACATTGTGGGTAATGACCTTCATTACCGCCCCCCCCCCTGGAATACCGTTTATTCTCAAAATATTTTCGAAATATATTAGCCTTTTTTAAACGGATAATGTGATGAGTAAAAAAAATTCTAACTATGATAAGCAGAGGAATATTTCTATATAACCTAAGCAGATGAGCTTCCCATATTGCTCAGGAGCGGAGCTATAGTGTCCCAAATTAGAGCACTTTGTGCATGTAAAATATTTCAACACTTGTCCTTATAAGGTTCTAAAAAAGTCTTATTTGCCTTAGAGCCTATTTTTTATAGCTAGTACGGTATCACCAATTAAAATTTTAATTGTAATGCGTATGAGTAATATGATGGTATATTATAATACTCATACGTAATTTTTTTCAATATTGGATATTTGCATTTTCTTCACATATTTTTTAAATAAAAACTTCATAAAATAATTGCCGATAAATATGTCGTTAAAATTTGTTAAGCATATGAGAATTGCTATATGTTTTAATATATAGGGCGTGTGTGAAACGGTAGCAAAATTCTATTTTAAGTAAATTTTTTACACTTCTGAAGGTGAATAAAGTTTCACTAGCCTTGGAAGCATAGATAATTACGTAGATAATCAACTCTCGGCCTGTCTATAAAGAATGAAGAACTCTCTTACACGTGCAGGTATTGTGTGTTCAACAAACTTGTGAGCGGCAATTCAACACATATAGGAGAGCGTAATGTTTGCACTTGAAAAGGCAGTAAAATGTATGTTTTTCGCACACACAAATATTTTTTTGATTTAATTAATTCTTTTATTTGTTTTGCAATAAATTTTATGTTTCTTCTTGCTGTAATCTTACAATATTTTTGTAATTTTGTTAACATTTGTATGTTGAAATTTCTCAAAGTTTTCAACCATTTTTTCCATTCAACAGTATTGCATTTTTGATACTATTTCTCAGGAAAAACTTTGCTTGCTGGTAGGAAAAAAAGTATATGAGGATTTAAGTCGTAACTTCTTCCAATTTGACTCGATAACTACTTATTTGTGTTTGAGAAGCCCAAAAAATAAGGGGTACCCCTTACAAATGTATTAACATTATCACAGTAATTAACTAGTTACTATTTGGATTACTTGAAGCTAAAAAATAATTAGTCAAATAAATAAACTAAAATTAAAAAAAAATTATATTTATTATATTAATTATATTTTTAATTTTTTATTTCTTTTACCCAGCTGGGATACGAACCTGTGCTCGTACAGATTTGAAGACAAGTACTTTACCCACTCAGCTATTGTTGACTTAT
Organism: Panzeria rudis; assembly: GCA_956483635.1. Taxonomy (NCBI): domain Eukaryota; kingdom Metazoa; phylum Arthropoda; class Insecta; order Diptera; family Tachinidae; genus Panzeria; species Panzeria rudis. The sequence goes on from OY101449.1 coordinate 129,199,273, forward strand.
AAGTTTAAGCGACCAAAATCAGTTTTCATATACAAACACCTGTTGGCTTAAAAAATGGTTGTCTACTTATTTTATTAATACATAACAACAAATTATAATTATTTTCAGATTATAAGAAAAATACGTACTAGTTTTATCAACAATTAAGTGGCAGTTCTAATTTGAAGCGTAGTAAGATAAATAAGTACCACTCATTACTATGTAACCCATTAATAAAGTACTACCGATTACAAAAATTACAAAAGTTTTTGCTGGGTTGGGATACATTTTTTTAGTACAAAACAGAAAAATTGCAAAAAATATTTAGCGAATCAAATTTTTTTGAGGTCAAATCCATTAAAAATTATTCTAAATTAATATTTTTATGAATTAATGCAAAATTAATTGTATATAGGGTACCTCGATAGGATAGTGAGTAGTATTCTAGCCTATCAGTATATAGGTTGTGGGTTCGATTCCCACCATATACTCACGTTTAAATTAAGTTATGATATAATTTGTTATTGTATTTGTAACTTTTAGTAAAAAAAATAAATAAATATTTTTATATAACAATTAAACATTCCTGTTTAAAAAATATTAGTTTTGTAAAATACTTTTTGTACAACTAAGTATGGTTTTGGAGATATGGGGAGTTTTTTATTTATACTAATACTAATAAAAATGTTCTACTAACTAATACATTTTTAGACTTAGGTTTTTTGACAATCGAGCTCGTGTCCTCCTCTATGATTTTCGCATACATCGTTTTGTAATCGGCTCGCAAGCTTAAAAGACACAAATTTACATATTTTCCTTTTTTCCAATTGGAACCACTGTGTGTCATTCCAAAGATTTGAAAGAGAAAAAATTTAACCTATATTACCTGGGCCATAACAACAAACCAAAATCGCCATCATATAAGTAGCTTAGGCACTATGGTGGAAGATACATGGACAAAAACATACATAGACTAGTAAAAAATAACTCACTGGTAAACATATTCCTTTGAATTAAAAAGTATCTTCTTTTTGCGAAATAAACTTTTTTATAAAAGAAACATTTTTTGCATGCTTGTTTATATTTAATATAAATAACGTGGATTTTACCAATTTACAATCTAACTGCAATTTTATTTAGTTTTTCTTCAACTATTTATGCCATCGGTGGTTTATGGTTAAAAATCAAAAGTTACTTTGAAATCAATGTAAATTCTAGATATTTTTTTTTTACATTTTGTTTTTGAGCTTTGTGAAAAATTCCTGAGTGGGATTGGTACAGACAGCCGTTAGAGAATTTCTATTTAGTAGTTTCTTTTGAGAAAATAAATTTATATAAAATACAAACAACAACTTTGTTTGATGCTCTGTTTTGGATTTCCCTTCAATATAAATTACAAACCATAAACAGTGCTTATGCAAATGTTTTAAATAAAGCAATCGGCAATGAAAATATGAAATAAATATACAATTTGGGAGGATAATTTTAATATCACATAGCTTATTCAATTTGCTTATTAAATGCATCAATTGAATAAAACATTCTTTTTTTGTAGAATTACAATTGTAAGGCATATATAACTAACACTGTATAAAAACAACGTTTTTTCTAATTTACAACGTACTGATTCTGGTAGAGGGCATAGGAAATCTTGTAATCCTTACGTTTGAGATATAAGATGTCTTCAGCACTTTTATTAGAGCAGCATGAGGAACATTATTGTAGAATATTTCAAAACAAAGCACAGTAGCGAATGAGTGCTATTTAAATAATATATTTAAGTATCATGCGCACTGATGTATATACAAATTCTACTTTTACGGTGGTTTTACAATGCATGAATATATTTTATAGTTTTGTGACTCATATGCAGTTTTGACGCTATTCGCGTATTTTCATCTGCTTTTTACCTTTTAATACGCGTTTTTAAAACTCATGTAAAGAGTCCTCGACCTTTATAGTAGCTAAGACATTTGCTGTTATTCGAAGCAAGGTTGCAAGAATTAGAAAAAAGTGTTCACTAATTATTTGGATGGTGGTAATAAAACATTTTAAAATGCACTAACTGATACATCAGTACTCTCGCATAAAATAAGTGAGCAGTCCACTTGCAAACACTGCTAAGTTGAAAATAAAAATTCGCTAATGGCCGCCATTTTATTTGTTGTTTGAAATTTTAATCGATTTTCTACAAATTTCGATATATTAACATAGCGGTGCTTGCAAGTAAACTACTCAAGTAATCTGCATATAATGAAACTATAAAAGCGGCGTATTTGTCTATGAAATATTTTCTGGAAAATTTTTGTGATGGTGTATAGAACAAAAAGCACCTACTTTTGGAGTTTATGTATGTCTGTCTGTCTGTATGTCTGTCTATTGGTCTCTCTATCTGTCCGTCTGTCTATCCGTCTGTCTCTCTGGCTGTCTGCTTATAAAAGTTTGGTAATTTGGATCTCCATAACTTTAAAAGTTATGCAAATTGCTTTACATGAAGCACACCTTTTAGTCATTGTTATATAGAATCGGTATAAGATATATTCTAAACCTTGCGTTTAATGTACTAGTTGGGCTTACAACTTTAATGTGAAACTCCACGAGAAATAATATTATGCAACCTTCTAACCCTCTAGCGCTTCGTTGCATTGTTATTTTTTTACCATTTCTTAAAAATGGGCAAAAAAACTCCCCTTCGGCAGCGACATAGCGGCCTAAGGGCCAGGACACACGGGCGTTTTAAAAACGCGCGCTTCTGCTTTTTTATATTAAATTTGAAAGTTCTCAATTTCTTAAAACTTCAAATTTAATACAAAAAAGCAGAAACGCGCGTTTTAAAAACGCCCGTATGGCCTGGCCCTAAAATAGCCTACAAAAAAATGTCTCATTAAATTTTACTGTAAATTTTTTAAGACAATGAATCTTTAAACTCAACTGGAATGCCAGAAATCACTAAAAACTAATTATGAATAAATACGAAATCAACTAACAAGCACATTTTAATTTTTTAATTATTTCTGGCGTTCCAGTTGTATTTAGAAATTTATTGTCTACAAAGTCTTACAATAACATTTTATGAGAAATATTTTGTAAGATATTTTAGCCCGCTATCTCGCCGCCGAACGTGCGATTTTTGTCTTTTTTTATTGGGAAATGCTAAAATTAAAGTTTTTAAAAATCACTTATTCAAAAAATGACAGCAGCCGGCCTAAAACACTTGTTTGACATCGCACTATATTTAGTTTGTAGCTATTGTTGTTTTTATATATATTTTTTCACATACACTCTTACAACTACAATTTAGAATGGGAAAAATGCCTATCAGCGTAGTATTGAAATAAAGCTAGAAAATAAAAAAAAACATTATTAGTTGCTGAGTTCATGTTAAAGCTTTGATATTGATATTGGACCATAGAAGACGATCTGCATTTAGCCATTATGAAAAGTGCTTAGGAACTAGCTAATAGCTCTCGGGTCTTAATAACAACAATTTATGTTTTACTTATTCAGAAAAACATTAAATACATTTTTAAAAATACAATAAAATTTATTATTTAAGGGCCAACTGCTAATGTGGGCATTTCACTGGGGCTAACAAAGATCATAAGAAAACTGTTTCCTAAATATTTTTAGAAAAACTAGAAAATGAATATTAAATTTTTCTTCTCAACACATGAAAAACTTAAAAAATATAGATATTTAAAGCAAAAATTTTCTTTATGCCCTTTTTACGTAGGCTAGCTTTTTTCCAACTCTAATTGTATGTAGTTGTAAGAGGTAATGAAAAATAAATCTAAAACAACAACACCAATATACTCTCATACTTGATCATAATAAGTTGCAAAATTATTTTAACTTCAATGTTACTATATAGCCCGCTCGTCTTTTTATGCAACACTCTGCGTTTTTTTATGCTCATATCTTAAACTTTTACATTTAGTTTAAACCTTATGCATATACTCGTATTACTTATTATGTTCTTTTAAATATAAGTAAATATAATTTTAGACATTTCCTTTTGAATCCCCTGTGCATTTCTTTGAAGTTTTCAAATTAAATTGTTGTTAAAGTAAGCGCTTTACAATACAAAAGAAAGTTTAAGGTTTTTTTTCATAGAACGATAAAAACTTTTTATAAAAAATGAATAAGGAGCAAATCCCTCATGAAGAAGAAAACCTAATAGACAGAAAATGCACAATCTTAAAACATAAACATTTCTTGCAAGGGGATTTTTTTTATATGAAAAAAGATTATGATACATAAATCCTACATTCGTAAATGCAGCTCTGCGCAACAATATTATTCATATGTATCAGTCAACAAAGTCATATCCAAAGATATATCATACACGGCATCAAAATTTATTGTTACACAACAACATAGCATCATAATTAAACTGAATCATAAAAAAGTCTAATTTTGTACTGCATTTACGAATGTAAGCATATTTTTATTTCCTATAATATCAGTTAAAATACTACCTGAATTTAATAAGTGAACTGTGTGTATCTCTTGTATATGCCAATGTCTTTTTTAAACTTGCCTAGAAATGAGATGGTATTGTACCTATCAAGAAGTTAGTCCTTATTTTGATCTCAGTGCTTTTTACGGCCGAAATTTTTGGTTAGGAACTTATACTAATTTTCATATTTATGTTTTTGTACGTTTAAAACTTGGAATAAACTCATTTGATCAGGGATGCGCATTCTGCAGAAGTCGAACGGCTTGTGAGATAGTGTAAAACAGTTTTAAAGCTGTTTTTAGACTATTCTGCAAGCTGTTCCACTTCTGAACAAAATGCAACCCTATTATAATGTGTTGTTATTGCTTTTTTAAAATTTCGCACAAACTCATTAGATCAGGGTAGAATTTTCTACAGAAGTCGAACGGCTTGCGAGATAGTGTAAAACAGCTACAAGCTGAAAGTTCATAGCAAGCGTTTTCGCGTCAATGCATTCATACTTTCTACTACTGATGCAAAGTATTGAGTAGTGGGTACCGAGTATGGAGTATCGACTCTTATTTTAGGTTACTCAATACTAAAAAGTAGTTAGTCGATACTTTCGCTGTTGTATTTTTATAGCCAAGCACTAGGCAAATATGTAGTTGAATCAAATAAAAGGTTAATAAAAATGTAATTATATAACAAACACCGGCTTCGCTTACTAAAGCTTCCCTGTATAGGTGGCCTTTATGGTATAATAAACACCGGCTTTGCTAACTAAATCTTCGATGCATAGGCGGCATTCGGCACGGGCAAGAATTATCTCCTCTATGGTATAAGAAATTTTATGAATATGTTAAATGAAGTTTCCTAGATATAATTATTGTTTCAGGTAAGCGATATACATATATATTGTTTTATATTGATCTATGACAAAATGATCTATTCATCTAGAGCAACAAACGTTAATAAGTCGCTTTTCGCCAGAAAAAATTTCTAGTCTCTAACAGCATATTATTAATTTTATTTATAGTCGAACTGAACTAATTAAAAATTTAATGAACACAGTTAGTTAGGATAGGGATCGAATTCAGACTCCATCGGATAATGAAAACACTTTTCAATTGATTACGTTCATTTTAATTGATTTTCTATTGTTTAAAAACAATGTCATCAATAGATTTTGAAAATTTCTACATACCAGTTGTGTGTAAATAAAATAATCTTCTTTTTGAACGAAAATACAACTTTCCTAAGCAGTTTATTGTTTTAAAAAATACTGTGCCCTCAGTTTTCTTTAATCAGCCACAGTTTTTTTAATGGATCTGTCTAATATTTTTACTAGGTACATCAGTACATTTCATCTTAACTCGAGGACGGTATGCCCAAGTTCAATCAAAAAACTCCAAATGATGCAATATAAAGTTACCTTCAAGCTGTGTTAACATGGTTTCTTTAGTTTGCTCGACACTTTCAAAGTCGTTCACAATTTGGAATATAAAAAAGTGTTTTTCGTGAAAATTTTAACATTGCTTTATTTCTAAAAAGTAATAAAAATTTCAATACTGCAAACACCTTAACTTTTAATTATTACAAACACAAGGAAAATTTTTTAGTTTTGCCAAAATTTTTCGATCCCAATTTGAGAATGACTCCAAAAGCGTTGACCAAATCAAAGAACTATGTTTAAACAGTTTGAAGGTAATTTTTTAATGCATCTGTTCACAGAAAATCAGTTCATTGATTAAGTAAATATTCTGTAAATATTCTGTCTAGAAACGGATCTACAAACATATTTGTAATAAAGCCAAAAATTTCTCAACAATTTCATTGAAAAAAATGGTTTTTCTGTAAACACATTATCCAAATCTATAAAAAATGTATTTAAAAAAATGTACAAACTCTAAACAAAATAATTTACTGTATCAATCAAAAATATTTACTGGACTTTTTGTAATATATCAAGCAAACATTTTGTCTGAGTCAGTAAAACCCGTTTTTTTAATTATTATTAAGTTTTCAGTATTACCATAACCATCCATTAAACATTTATGAGATTTCACTTTGTTAAATGTGTTCAACTTTTTTTTTTCATTCGACTATTTTGGCATCTTTAATGACACTCGTAAAATTAAAAAGTTAGAATCATCAAAATCAGCCCACGCGTTTGTTGCCGCAAAGGAGTACACACACTTACACTCATATACACACAGGAAATATGATCACCAAAAAATTTTCTAACAAAAGTTTGTCTAAAAATAAATTTCATTTTTAGTAAATGTTCTTTACACAATCAATGAATTATTTGTTTGACTCTTATTTGGGACGCAAACAACAAAAACAACAATAAAAACTGTGTCGTAAAGAACAACCCATATGACGACATACACACAAATAACAACAACAACAATGATAGCCAAAGGATTGCGACTGTACCAAGTTTGTTTACTACAGATTTTTGAGAGAATCAATTCGTTAATGTCGTTGCGTTAGATCTCATTAATTTTTTTTTAGTCCTTAGATAAACATTCAAACTTGAACACATTTAACAAAGCGAAATTTCATAAATGCTTAATGGACGATGATGACGATAATGACCCAGAAAAAAATTTTGTTTGATATATTACAAAAAATCCAGTAAATATTTTTGTTTGATTAAGTAAACTATTTTGTTAATTATATGTTAGTATATTTAAACTAATTGTTTTATAAATTCATACAAAAATATTCTTTGATACTTTTCAGAAAGTCCAGTAAATCTTTTTGTTTGATTTATTAAATTGTTTTGTTTACAATTTGTAAATATTTTTAAGCAAATTGTTTTAAAGATTTAAACAGTTTTTTCACTGAAAAAACAGGTTTTTTCAATGAAATTGTTAAAATATTTTTGTCTATGTTTACAAATTTGTTTTTAGTTTTACATATTTAGATTTCTTTGTGTACATAGTAGGGATAGGCAAAAAATATCGATATATCGATATTTTCTTAAAAATGTATCGATATATATCGTCGATATTTTAAATTTCGATATATCGATAAATCGATATTTTTTCCAAATATATCAACAGTATCATATTCGATATTTTTTAGCTTTAGTTTTGTTTTGTTTACATGATTAATACTGTGTGTATTTGTGTATTTCTTACTACAAATTTAGTGATTGGTTGAATATTATTAATATTTTTTTTAATTGCTTCTAAGATTTTTGTAATTGAATCTTGTTTTTACTTTTTTCTGTATAAAGCTCAGTTTTCATTTCCAATATATCTGTGGGTGTATATTTATATTTACATACAGAGTTTGTCAAAACTTTTCTTACATAAAAGAAACAAACTTAAATTTACGAGTATGCAATATCAATGTATATTGTGCATTTTGATATCAATTTTCCGCATCCAAAAATAAAGTTTGCGTTTCGTAATCGTTTTCGTTTTCCTGTCTACTTGCAACGACGTTGCTGGTGTGAAAAAAATATTTTCTTTTTTATGAAATATATAACACCTGTGTAAGTGTTTTCTTAAGTTCTTATTTCAATTTTTTTTTTTGTCCATTTATCTGTGCAAAATATATGTACATATTTATATTTTTCAGTTTCTTTTATGTGTGCACACTTTGAAGAATTTACTTTTAAGTTTTATTTAAAATTTATTGCTGCACTTTGTGCTGTTTGATGTGATTGTGTACTATTTCTCAATGTAAAGTTTTTCACGTAGGTTTTGTACGTGTATGTCTTATTTTCAATGTATCAGTTTGTTGTGCAACATTTTTACAAAACTTTTGGTTTTAAGTGCATTCTTAAGAAAAGAACATAGTGCCAAGTGTTATTCTTCATCTTCCTTTTTATTTAACTGCATTTGGTAAACATGGTAGAACAGTAGTGGCTGGAAAAAGGGCACTAAACACTTACGTTTAAATAAGTTTTATAATAGAAAATATACATTTTAAAATGAAATTTAAAAATTATAATAAAAAATATAGTTTCTAATTATAAGACTTTTTACAAATTTTCCATTACAATATTTTTCAGCTTAACTGTTTAGAGATGCAAGAAACTTGTTACAGTTATGATTAATGGTATTTTTCTGTACTTGTGGTATAATGTATACTATACTCGTACAATTGTTTTCACATATAAAGTTGCCGACAAATCACATGATTCTTAAAAAAAACAATTTTAAGATATATTAAATTCATACATAAAACAATTTTTCTCTAAATGGTTTAAATGAGCATGAGGCTGATATAGATGAAATAATTTTCTAAGAGAATAAACCGCTTTTATATAACTCTTTTATGGTATTTAACTAAAAATAAATGCGTACAAACTAAACATATGATATGTTTTACAGTATAACAGTGCATTTTCTATTCTTTTTATTGATTTAGTCATTTTATAAATTAAATCATTTACTCAGTAGTAACATTTGCATTGTAATGCACAATTACATATGTTTTCGTTTGAAATATACATGCACAATGTACATAATAAAATCCCATAGGAGATCCATCTTTAGTCTCTAAAAAGTAGCTTGATTATTGCATCACTCGTTATTCGAAGCTTGTTACGTTTAATGAACGCCACATATGTTCATTATTTTTGAAGCGAACAACCGAAAATTTGTTTTGCTGTAATTCCTTGATATTTAGCTTAAATATAGTTCTAGTAGGTATAAATATGTATGCAAAATGTTTTCTTGTATGATGTTTATTTGTCGAATTATAGGGTGCAAAAGTGATGCCATTTAAAGAAAAAAATTATTATTGTTTCAAACTAGAAAAAAATAAACAAACAAAAAATTAAATAAGTCGCTCTTATAGAAAATCATCTGATATATTCAAAAAAGATATATAATTTTTTCTTGATCAAAACCGAAAATGACCAATTAAAATGAAATTTTTTTAGCTTCATCAATGTTTATTTTCTCATTTTACCCAAATTAGCCTGGGGTGTCCTCATTATACTGTAAAAGTTTGATAATGGGATTTCCATAAGTTTAAAAGTTACGCAAATTTCTTTACATGAACCCCACCTTTTGGTCATTGCTATAGAGAATCGGTATAAGATATCGTATAAGCCTTTCGTTAAATATATTAGGAGTTTTTAAAAAGTTTATGTAAATTTTTACGAGAATTAATTGCATTAAACATTTTAACCCTCTAGCGCTTCACTATATGGGTATTTTTTCACCATTTCTTAATAAATTAAGGAACGTGCAACATTGGCTCGCACACGAAGGGTTCCGAAAGAAACCAAAATTTTGGCATAGTACCACGAAGTGGCCAAGAATGTTTTATTAATGAAAAAACCTATCTCCCGTCGTTTTGCTAAAAAAAAAACCTCACGCAGGGAAGCAAATTTCTAAAAACTTCCAACGAATTTTGAACCGCGATGAATTGTAAGCTGTAGGAAAATTTTTAAATCTAAAGCAGTGGGTAAATTCCAAAATGGCATTTAAGTGATACGTATAGGAATATATACAAATATCAGGTGTATATTTTTAAAATTTCCGTGATATAAAAATGGTTGTTTTCAAATTCAATCCGATCCATGCGTGAACTCTTTTAACGATCCGAAAAAATTATCATATTTTTTATTAATGACCTTTAATATTCTACACGACTATACTATGCCGTTTTTGATACTCGCAAAAAGTTTGAAAAAGCTATAGCCCTTATGTACATCCCTTTTCGTTTTTGCCCCTTTTTTTACTTTGGCAGTTTTTTCGTTATGCTTTTTTGTTTAATATTACTTTTTTTAAAGAATTTTTCGTTGTTTTTGGCGATTTTTTATTTTGGTCTTGGCACTTTTTTAAATTTCGTGATTTTTTCCTTTGTTGTTTTTTGCCTATTTTTTAGTTTTGGCGATTTTATTGCGATATTTTTAGTTTTAGTTTTAGTTTTATTTTAGTTGTAGCGATTTTTTCTCTCTTAAACGCTTTTATCGGTTTTGGGAATTTTTACCGGTTTTTGGTGATTTTTTTAGTTTTAGCGATTTTTTGATTATGGCACTCTTTTCGTTCTGCCGATTTTTTCGGTTTTTGGCGATTTTTTGGTTTTTGGGATTTTTTTTTTAATTTTGGCGTTTTTTTAGTTTTTTTTCGCTTTTTGACGATATTTTTAGTTTTAGCGACTTATTTTAGTTTTGACGCTTTTTCAATTTTGGCGCTTCTACGGTTTTCGGTTAACCGTTAATCGGTTAACCGGCTAATTACTACCTGATTAACTGATGGGTTAATTTAAAATTGGCTATTCTCGGTTAAACTGGCTAATTTTAGTCGATTAACCGATTAACCGACGTAACAAATTTTTAATTTTTTGTAGTATAATAATAATTTTTGGTGTGTTTAATTATTTGTTTCGTTTCATATATAAGAGGTATGTGTTTAGAAATTATGTTTCATAAAAACAGTGATCGATAAAAGAGCTTAGTTAAGTCTCTGACGTATTCAATTAGCTTATACTTCCACTCTGTGTTACGGATTTTTCCGAGCCAAGTTCTATCAAAACTAAAAAACAAAATCGCTTAAATCCTAAACGTTTAAACCAAATTATTTTTCTAAAAGATTTTGTTAGAACATCAATTTAAACTGTTTTCCCACTAGTTTGGCTTCGAATAAAACTATTATTAAAAACCAGTCCGGTGGAAACATAGTATTAAACTATTAAAATAACTAATAATATGATCTCATAAACTTGTTCTTTAATTAATATATATTCATAATTTTTTTGCTTGATCTAGTTCAAGAATTTTTACTGGGGGTCTCCAACAGGCATTAACTGGGTATGAGCTTCATGTTGGCCATCGCATTTGGCCAATATAGATGGCTCATGTCCATGTTTCGTCCACGTACTTATATCGATGCCCGAACATATGGCTGAGCATCAATGTTCGCCATGAGATTCGCCGTCAACAACCATTTTCAAAATAAAGAAAAGAAACAGAACAAAATTGGTATATATACCATATCTATTGCACTACCACAAAATACATTGATAAGGCAGAACATGGATATCACACGTAGGGTAATATTTGTTATGTTATTGTTTTTTTTACTAATAAACTCAAAATAAAAAATAATTTATGCATTTTTGTTTGTTGAAATTGATTTATAAAAAAAACCTTATTAATCTGCTAACCGATTAATAAGTTTTTAATCGATATTAATCGGTATTAATCGGTTAACCGATACGGTATTAATTGGTTAACCGATTAATACCCTAATTAACCGACTATTAACCGATTAAGTCAAAACCTCGATTAACCGATTAAAGCAAAAGCCCGATTAAATGAATACCTTAATACTTATATTATGTAAATAAATAGTTTAATAAGAAAATTCATTAAATATTTTTGCACTTATTAATACGGAAAGTTATTTACTTATTTTCCTTATTTCAATTTATAAATGTTTATCCAAACAGAACATTACTCAGAACAAATAGTTTTTACTTAAACAAACATTAGTTGTCTGAGAATTACCAAATGCCATTAGTGATAACACAAAATAAATTGAAATTAAATTATAAAAAATTTACGAAAAGCACATAGAAATAAATGTATATATGAAAACATATTTGAACATTTTGCTAAATATACGAGAAAAAATCTAATTGAAAAATAAGTTATTTTCCTCATGCCAATTCTGGATAGAACAAAAAGATAAATTCTGCTCCCATACTAGAACAGATATGCAGACACAAATAAATGCAATCATGATTCTTTTAAAATCATTTTGGTGTGCTTCTATTTAGATTGCTAGATCTTTTTTCATTTGGTAGCCACAATGTTTTATTTTACTTCTTGTCTAGATGCATGCATCGTATACATTGAACTAATGGTATGGAGTAACTTGTTTTAGTTTTGTTATATATGAAGTTAAATAAACCATTGAGTGAATTTCTTCATATAAACTACTGCGAATAAAGCTGTATTAGTAAATGCTTTAGTAGTAGTAGTAGTAATGGTAGTGGTTACTGTTATTTAAGAATACATGTATTTTTACACCATCGTCTATGTATGTATGAGCGAGCATATGTCATAAGAGTTATGATGCTCTAAAAGTTTTGCAAAAACAATTTTTTTATAATAAAAAAGTTTAAATGAATTTGGAGAAATGCCATGAATTTCTGAAAAGATATTATTTTTCATATTTTGTATTGTAAATATTTTTTTTTGCGACGTTGTACAAGTGTGAATTTGTTATTTCGTTTCTTTTTCTATATGGTGTATGATGGTTTTTACATTTTTGTATAAAACTTCCCAGCTAGTCTTTTTTCGTTTGTTATTAGCTAGAGATTTTGAAATTTGTTCTACCTCAAACAAAGAGGTCAGTAATATATTAAGCAAAGGCTTCAAAAGAAAATGAGCTAAAAATAATATTGATTTGGTGAAGACAGTGGATATATTAAATAAATTGTAATATACGAGTATGTTCTGTATTTCATGTGGAATTATAATGTGCGGAACTATCAAAGAATTGTTGTTGCATATTTACATTTATAACAACAATGCACATTTTAGTTCTACATGAAATACAAAATATAACCGATAAATATAATTTGCATTCACACAAAACTAAATCATGATAAAATCGTCAAAAATAAGGTGATTTTCGGTTTTTTCGGTAGTGATTTTGCGTTATAAGTATTTGATGTTAATTCATCATCGATCAAAGCTCGATTTAATATTCCAGTATAGTTAAAAAAAATAGTATATGTTATTTCAAGTTGAAACAATGTGAATTTGATACTCAAATAACACAAAACTATTTCGAGTTGAAACAACACGAATTTAATATAACCATAAGAACACATTCAAGTAAATATCATATGTATTTGTAATCTGATCACTCAATTCTTAATTAATTTAGTTTTTTTTTTAAGAAAATATATGATTCTTTTTGATTTTAAAAACACTTTTAATACTTGCACCGATTTCTCCGAGGAAATTTTATATAAGACTGAAAGAAACACATAAATACATATGTAACTGATTCTTATTCTAGACGTACATTTTGTGTTTCTTTTTCTATTTTTGTTTTCTTTTTTTTTAATAAAATAATATTTTTTGATTTAATTGAGTTATGAATTCTTAGTCGAACTGTATGGTTTTTATCCAAAGTTATTTAATTAGCTTGGCTTAAATTCATTTTTAATTTAATCATTCTATAAAATTATTTTTTATTTAAGAAAGAAATTTTAAGCATGTAAATATTGATCGAAAGATTAAATTCAAAATGGACTTAAGCCAAACTACTTAAATAACTTTGGATCTTTTGTTTGATATTTTTGTCTCTTAAGCGTTACATTTGCTTTCGTGGTTGTTCTGAAAATGTTTTCTGAGAAAAAGATACATCACAAAAAATGAGTACGCGGTTTGAAAGCACTATATGTCTACTCTCTAGAAACAAAATATTATAATAATCGCAATACCAAATTAGAAGTTATGACCATTTTATAAATTTTGGATTTGGGTTTAATACATAGGCAAAAAGTAGGCTGATTCTACTTTCGAATAAGACTAATGTTAATAAAATTTACCAACAATGTCAAAAGCTATGTCAATTTTAATTAATTTCTTTGAAGAAAAATATGATCTACCTAATACATTCTTCGAATATATAACAACCCACATGGGAAAGAAGCAAAACTTTTTCAAAGAAAGCCAGAAATTCGTAAAGAGATAATGTTCTTTATATCGTTTCTGCCAATCAACTGCTGTTAACTTTTTTTTCGCCCTAAAGGTAAATTATATTTAAAAAATTCTCTTTACGTAACGCTCAATACATTTTCGTACGCATTCAATATTGTTCAGAACACACCCTTTAATTTGAATTCTATACAATTCAGATGTATAATCTTCGATGTATTTTAATATAACCTGTTTAGGTATTCACTAAAAATGTTTAATTATATTAACAAAATATGAATAACACTCAATACATTTATTTATTTTTTTTGATACAAACGATAATTTATTGATGAATCGTTTTACAATATAATACTATTTAACAAAGTTCACAAAACTTTTAAATATTTAGAAGACCACACCTACCCTGTTATTTTAGTGTATGTTTTTAATGCAATTTTAATAACTAAACTGAACAATGCAGCGCACTACAAAAGCGTAATACTCAATTCACAGGACTGTGCACAACAGCTATTTTAAAAAAATCATTGTTTCTAATATTTTAAAAAAGTTTTATGTGTAAAATAGGAGAAGCAAATGCGGAAAATCAACAGCATACGTGGAAAATCAACAGCATACTCTCTTTATACGTTTTGTATAAAGAGAGTAAAACAGTATTTTCGTTCTTCGGCTTTAACGCATAATGGACAGTCTTACAAAAAACTTATTCACATTTATTTATAATCTATCCTAAAGCAGTTATAATTTTAAAATTTATTCATTTATTTTACGAAATATTTTACTATATTTTCAACGGACACGAAAAAAGCAGTTGTAATGAGAATAAGCCATATAAAAACTTAAAGTATTATTTTCTTTCTATTGTACAAACATAAAACAAATACAGACATGATGACTTTTTATGTGTTAACATCAAAATAGAATGTTGAGAAATTTTTTCACAATACTTTTTTATATCAAACGTAAATATTTGAATAAAGTTTTTAGTGTAAAATATAGCAGCAAGTCATTCTTCATTTTGTTCTTCTCCTACTAAACAAATAGACAAATCAGTAGAACGGAAACAGGATATAAGGCCAAGAAAACACTACATCAATATACTCTTTGAGATGTCAACGTAAGGAACAGCAGTATTACAACAAAAAAAATATACTATATATAAGAATTGTTCTTTATTGGTAACGAAAAAAATTATAAAAGTAGAAACATCACAATTCTTGACTAGAAAATAAAAAAAAATCCTACGTAAAACTATTTTCAAGACATACTGCTGTGAAAAGATATGCATAAAAAAAAGTGTTTTATAAAACAAAAATTGTTGGTGGTGCCTTGTAGGTTAGTTGTTAATGTATTATCTGTCAGCCTAAGAGTTCTGGACTCGATTCCTGTCAATGAGTCTGGGCGTTCTTCCCCAGTCCCCAGCAAAATCTTTCTGAATTTTGGTAATGGCTATTCATTTTTTATAGGTTACAAAGTAATGAGTGGTACTTGTTTTTCTCATTATTCTATAAAAAATATTTATTTCTAATGTATAAGATACTTTTTTCATTAACTGAAAGTGGTTATTTAACTACTTTCTTCGTATATTAGGGGGTGTCGATTGTTTTTTACAAAAAAGGGTAGTGGAATATAAATCTACGAAAAATTCTAAGCAACTTTGCCCTAGATATCATGAGTCTAAAATGAGTTTCGAGCTTGCGAAAAAATATCTTGGTATTTTTGTGGCATCCAGAACTAAAAGCTGGTTCGATTAAAATACATTTTATCCTCATATTCAAGTGAATGTGGGATTGAACAAAAACCATTACTGATCATGCATTAATTGTTTTCCTTGAACATGCATGTGACCTACACACGAACCCATCTCTGATTAATGCACAAATAGTGCTACATGCACTTTTCTAATCAACTAAGGAAAACATATACTTTTATCACAACAAAACACGAAAACAAAAATTATATAAAAAATTGCAAAAATATATATAAAGTTTATAGAAGAAATTGCTCATACGCTTACATGCACAAATAAAACAAATTTCGTAATAAAAATATGAAGAAAAAATTTTTCATTTCTTAATACATATTTTATTCTACTTCAAGTTCATCAAGGGATCATCAAACATATTTTGATATGAGACGTAATAAAAAATAGAAGAAAATAATAATATAAAAACTTAAGAAATGCAATCTGGACTTTTAACACACAAACCATCATTTACACTTACACACGTAAGCTCACACATACATACATGTAAAAGTCGAAAAATCAATTTAAACTTTATAAAAGTTTTTGTTGATTAAATTTCTTAATGTCCATCAACTTGTTCTAGTTAGAAACATTCGACAGACAAAAAACTATGTGTATTTATAAAACACTGTATCCTGATATCTTATTGGCTGATCTCAAGAACAGAAGTTGTTATATGATAGTGGATCAAAAAAAAAACTTTAAATACAAAATATATGTAACTTTAGTGTTTCTCTTGATAATTGAAAAAAAATTAAAGTTTTCTTTAATTTGTGGTCTTGCTTTTGTGCTCGTAGTTGAATTTATATTAAAGATATTCTCAAAAATTAATTATTTGGAAAATAGTTATTTGTTTATTGTTGTTTGTTCATATTTTTAAGATATTTATTTGTTTTAATTACACTGTACAACAAAATCGATATTTAAAAAAAAACGTTTTAAGAATCAACCTGGGCAGTGGAAATCAAAAAAATATATAAAGTTTAAGCCAGGGAGTCATTAAGTGTATTGAGCATTTTTATGTAAAACAATAGCAGGACTATTTGTATGGAACAGCTTAATCTTATAATTATTTGCTGTATGTGTTTCCTTGTCCTTTGAAAAAAAGAAGCAAAAAAACTGAAATGTCCTACAAAAATATTTGACATAAAGTTTTACTGCAAGTCTTTACACACCAAAGCTCAAAATTCAACTTGAACGCCAGGAATAAGTCAAAGCTTAAAATGTGTTTCGTACTTATTCACAATTAGTACCGAAAAATCCCACAAAATCGGACCCTATAAGGGTAGTTTGGATTAAAAATAAATCTTACATGAAATGTCAGTTGCATAATTGAATCGTTTATTTCAAAAACCAGCCAAGCGAACAATTTTTGATTTTGAGTAAATCAAAGAAAACTTCCTAGCAATCTTAAAATAATTTTTTCAAAACTGATATTTTTCCTATGAAAGTTAGCAATTTCTGCAACTGTTTGATAACCATAAAACTTTTTTTTAATTTATATTGACATATTTTAAATAATATTATAAAGATTGCACTTGACTGGTTTCTGAAACAAACAACCATCACTATTGTAAATTTCGTACGAAATGTTTTAATTTTATTAAGGACCTACTATCAAATCTTCCATTATCACACAAATTCATTAAGAATCTAACAACAGTGTGATTTTTATGTACAGTACTAATTTTCTCATTGTATCCGGCACCTCTCTGTTTAGCAACGGTAAATTTTGCATATAGTCGAAGCACAATGCAACAGTTTCATTATCTTTATCTTTTAAAGCATCTTTCATGCTGGAATAGAACTTCTTAGCACGTCTTTTATGAACCATAAGTTCTGTTGCAGTATTTCACTTAGCATTGTCACTCCGGTTTTTGTCTCTTAATTTTGAGTTAAGAGCTTCACATTGGCTACACACATCAACCTATGGTCTACCAAACGAGTAACAAAAATTTTACTCAAAGTAGTAATAGTAAAAATTATATTTTACAACACCCTTTAGGTCTGGATTGTCATCAATGAACATTTGATGCATTTTAGTAATATTCAAGCGGGCATCTAAATATTCTTTCTGTATCGCTCCATAATGTGTCTCTTTCGCCTCAAACTTAGATTTATGGTTATGGATTCTGATGCAAATATTTACAGGTTCCCACTGCTATTTTGGTCACGTCTATCTTCTGGTGGCTTATTTTCTAGTAGTAACTTGCAAATTCACCCTAACCTATTGTGTGTAATACCATGAATCTTCATAAAAACATTTTTACATACTATTTTTCTTTCTCCTCCAATCCTTAAGCTATATTTATAACAACGATTTATTTTAAAACTGCCTTCAACAACGTTTTCCTCACTATTTTCTTCTTGTGGATTTTTTTTATAGTTCTACGTTTGACTTCATTCATTTCAAGCAATGTTTGAATACATGTGTCCTGAAAATTTTTATTTTCAAGGGAATAAAAATAATCCCAAGTATCATCTATTATTTGACGATTAGTTTGCTTTAAGCATTTAGTATAACACTTACAGACTAAACTGTCTAGTCTTGGCTAAGCTTGGCTTTTTCCGCTACTTGCTGACCAGAGTACAAAATATAAGCTTGTCCTTTGACCCTAGCATTTCCAACAATATTACGTTTGTAGGTCTCTTTATTGACAACTCTCTTCGCTTCGAAACAAGTTCTTCATCAGAACTAGACATGATTATTAAAACAATGTAATCAATACATTGAGCATTAACAAAACTAAGAAACACACCAACGACTACTGAAAAATGTAAGACAGACACAGCTGTGGAATTCAGCCTGGAATTCAGACACAACTGTGAATTCAAGACACGGTTGCCAAATTATTGACCAAGCGCGACGACAAAAATCCCGCCGTTTTGAGCAGAAACCAGTCAAACACCGTCACTTGGCTTCTTTCTGCACTAAACAAGGATTTCCCGGCTGTGCTTCACCATCAGATAAAGACAGTATTTGATTTTTTTTTACATTAACGATGTATTTACCTTTACAGAACAGTAATCGCCCAATAACTCAATTTTTGATTTTTTGTTGCTTGGCTGGTTTTTGAAATAAAGTATTCAATTTACAAATCCTTTTGTATCTTTGTATCGATTGTATTATAGTATTAAATGCAATAGTGCAAAAGTTGTTGTTGGTAATTTTCATATAAAAATGAAATACACTTTTAAGCTTTCATTTCATATGTTTTGAAAAAGTTGTATTTAATACAATACTCAGAGAGCATTTGTATATACTCTCAGCGAGTATTTGTAAATATGTATCTTGTTCTTCTTTTGTCGTTCAAAGGAAACAAGCCGATAAAATACGTTCACAAACAAATAAACAAAAAGTGTATTTGATACAAGATCGACGATACAAATTGTTGTGAATTAAGCTAGTATAAATTATCATACACAAGAAAGCTATTATGGGAATTTCCACTGAAAATTCCACTTCTTGTCAATTAAGCTTGCATTTAAAAGAAAACTTATGTTTTAATTTTACTTATTTATATACATATTTGTGTATACCAGTCATATGCAACAAACCATTTGAATTTCAAATCACAGTAATTCATAACACTAAACTCACTCACACTATTGCTAAAACTCAAAGTAAATGAAAACAAGAATCAAGCTATTATATGAATTGTTGTTTTCAAATGAAAGGAGCACACCAACAAAAACCAAGAAGTAGTTATAAATCATCAAAATGATTTGAAGCAAATAAATCACAATTGTCATTTGCTTAGATTGTATGGAATGCAATTTTAATATTAAGAAAACATATTTAAAAAATAATCTTAAGAAACATTATTTCATAGCAGACATATTTTTTTACAAAAATTAATTCTTTTTTAAATATTGCGTGGAATATGCTTAAGTGATACTTCTCCAGAATTTACCCGAGACACTTGGTGCTTAGCCGAGACACCTTCTCTAAGCTAGGACACCACCCTTAGACACAAAAACCGTTCTAAGAATTCCCCAAAACTGGGAAAAAATCTCCCTGAAATCTCAGAAGTTCCCCAGATTCCCAAAAACTGCGACAAAAAACTTTTCAAAATCCCTGAAGCTCCCCGGATTCCCAACAAATTTTATAAAAATCTCACCAAAATCCCAGAAGCTCCCCGAACTCCCAAAAACTTTTTAAAAAAATCTCCCCAAAATCCAAGAAGTTCCCTGGATTTTCAAAAAGTTTTACAAAGCTCACCAAAATTCCAGAAGCTCCCCGGATTCCCAAAAACTTTTACAAAAACCTCTCCAAAATCCCATAAGTTCTCCGAGTTTCCAAAAACATTTACAAAAATCTTACCAAAATCCTAGAAGCTCCCCGGACTCCCAAAAATGTTTACAAAAATCATCTCAAAATACCAGAAGTTCCCCGGATTTCCAAAAACTTTAACAAAAATCTTCCCAAAATTCCAAAAGTTTCCCGGATTTCCAAAACCTTTTACAAAAATCTCCTAAAAATCCCATAAGCTCCCCGGACTCCCAAAAACTTTTACAACAATATCTTCAAATCCAAAATTTTCCCAAGAAAACGACGGCAATACTGAATGCAACGAAATTACCACTTAGTAAAGGCGTCTACCAAATTTCAGATAAATCGGTCAACAGGAAGGGTGTAAATTCTCAATTACTAGATTTGACCCATACATACATATATCTGTGGTCACAAACCTTAATCGCCTTAATCGAGTTAGGACAAAATTTAATTTTTGGTGTGATGGACTCCTTTCGTGTCTAAATCAAATCGCTGGTAATTTTTTAAGTTTGTAACTTTTTTAAGACGACAATTATCTATAAATAAGTTAAAGAAACGCAAACTTGCGACTCTATGGAAGCGAGTTTTTGATACTTCAAACAGCTCTCCCGAAAATTTTTGAAAATGACTTAGGCGGTTTAGGCTTGTGACCACATATATGTATGTAATAAAACATAAATAGGTACAAATCTAAATACAAACTTACTTAAAAACAAGAACAATTTAAATCATATCTTACATGCTAAAATGATTTACTATCTTTTCTTGCTCATTGCTCTATATACAATTGACTTATTACTTACAAGCCTGTGATTTGTAAATCATTCTTGTTTTTGTATTGTGCGATGACTTATCATGTAAATTTCAAGTCAAATCAAGCACGGTTTGGAAAAACATAGTGTGATTTAAAAGGCGTTGCAAGCCAGATCCTTAGTGTATACCGTAAGTAGCTCTACATTAAAGAAAATATAAGGAAAATTCGAACTATATATATGGTTCTAAATTAGAAGCTCATTTGCTTGGTGACTTTACCTGGCAAAAAGTGGAAATTTGTGTGGAAATGCTCATATATAACATTTAATAATAAAATTATTATTTTTAAATATTTCTTTCAGCTTTTTATACAAATTTTTTTACCAAATTGTATACTCAGCTCTAAACTTACAAAGAAATCTATTTCTCTTTTATTTTAGGTGAGTAAAGTTAAACATTGAACAGTATTTATAATGGGTAAGTTCCTTTTCTATGGAAAAGTTTTTATGGCAAGGCCGCTAAACATATTATATATTTGTGGAAAACTAAATCCAGTAACAATAAAATAGTTCTCCTCTAATCAAAATAGTATTGTTCGCTAGTATATTGGTAATATCCGGGCACCATAGACTCAGCTTGAGCATCGACGCAACACACAGTGGGGCAGAATCAATATATTTGGAACATAAATAAGGCATTTCTAAGCGGGCAGTTCTAACGAAATAAAGTTTTACATAGACATAGCAGAGGACTATTTCTTTTTATATTTCAAATATTAGCTCTTTTAATTGCTCAGTGGCACTTCGGCGATGTAAAATATTTTACTGCTTGTCATTTTTTGTTTCTCATCTGATTTCAAAACTTGTTTGCTGTATTATAGCCCTTAAAAAACAAAATTTTAAAGGGTTTTTTAAAATGTTATCACCTTCTGCTGAAAATATACAAGTTTTAAATTGAAATTTGAAAAAAATTTTCAATTTTCGACAATTTTTGCTAAAAAAAAGACCAAATGTATATTAATCTGAAAGGTATCTGTACAGACGTAAATCGACAGCAAACAAATAATTAATTTTCGTAATATAGTTTGACCTTGGCACTTCCTTATACAACCTGTTTTAGATCGAAATTTTTAATTTAGTCCACATGTTGCCATTTCTGAAAATCCTTATGTGTACGTAGGTATTTGGAAGAGTATTAAATGAGCCTTGGGTCAAGTGTGGACGCTATGGGCAAAATTGTTCAGAATTTAGTTTTTTGGATTTCTTGGAAACTTCTTAAGAATTCTGAGACTCTCAGAACAAAAACTTTTTTTTTCTTTCCTGACATTTAGTATATCAAGTCCTATATAACTGCAAAATTTCATTCGAAAATATCAACAATCAACGATTTTATAGCATTAAGAAAAAACTGGTATGCAGAAGACACCACATAACAACATCTTTCAAAAAGCTTTAAATTGTTAAAGTCTCAAGACATTATTGAAAACTACACATAATTTTGTAAATTTTGATATGTGATATTACTACCTTTCTCTTCTATACGTGTAAAATTTATGGACTTATAAGTAAAAACCCGTACTGAAAAAAAATTTACTTTGCCTGAGAGATAATAGACAACAAGGCGTATAATTAATATTTAGTATTAAATATATGTCATACTGGCACAAAAGGGCTATAGATCTTAATAGATTTTTCATATGTATTAACTTTTTGTTTACATTGCAAATTTCCATTGCAAAATTTCATTACATTGTGAGTTGGTTACAAATGAAACTAATAAAAGCATCTTAAGAAGAATTTATCAAGTTTTTTTTATTTCTTTACAAATCACATTAGATATATTTAATATAATTGATCCCCCCCACTCAAAAACGTCGCCAGGGGAGTTGATTTTATTAAAATAGTAAAATTTGTAAAAGCTGAGTCCAACAAAATTTTAAAAAATTTTGACAAGCTCTAACTCACCTTTTTTTCAGCTGGGTAGTCATGAATTTAATTATCGGAAAGCTTAAGTAGTCGTCTATGATTTTTACACATCTTGTCTTGTAATCGGATTACAAATTTCGAAGATACAGATTTATTACCAAATTTGTCTAATAGGAGCAGTTACCAGCATGTAATTAGTTTTAATAAAATCAGAGAGCATGTTCTCAATACCCACATATTTGTGCGTACGATACTTTCTTCATAAAGAAATCTTTCACTATTGGAAAAAAATTATAGCCTTCTATCACCTGGGATAGGATTTGAAAATCCTTTGGCGCTCAAACTCATATAAACTGTACAAATTCCAAATAATTTAGCAATATCAATATTAAATTGAACAAGTTATTTAAAATATTTGCCATATGCTAGCGATACAAGAAACGCAACTAATTCCGGCACACGTTCAACTTAGTTTTATATTTTCAAAAGAGAAAAAACATCTAAAAATATATTGCGAACGGAAAACTTAACAATGCGCTAATAAATCAAAGTATATTTTGTCGTTGTTAAAATTCTATGTAAACTGATATAAAATTTACAACGTAGAATTTACAAAAATAAACAAAAAATATTTAAGGATTTTCTAAATTTTCCAGAGTATTTCCTTGGTTTTGTTTTCTTAGTAACGTAGTTTTCTTGCATACCAAGTCTTAGAACAATGATAAAAAACAGAGAAAAAGAAAAATGAACGTAAACAGAATTAAAAGCAGAAAAGTTTTAGAAACCATTGAATATATCTCTTAGATGCTTGGTTGTTTGGCTGCCTGTTTGCTTATTGGTAAATTGTTGTATTTCTTAAAAATTGGAAGTGGCTATAGTTGTGGGCCAAAGTTGGTGAATTCAACTATAAAACTTTTCTAAAGTTATGTAGGTAAATAAAATCAGAAAAACTAAAACGTAGAACTTTACCTTCACAAAAAACCCCCAACTTATATGCACTTTTAAAAGTTATCATTGTTGTTTTTCTTTCTAGTTAATAGATAGCAAAGTTTTTGATTTTATTTTACTTCAATGCTGTTCTATTCTTTTCCAGTGTCCATCCATGGCAATGTCATCAATGTCATCCACACTAGCTTGAAACTTGTTTAATCATGGGTAAAAAAAATACCAATTAATTTTTTTTTCCTATTTTGCACTTTTAACTTTTAAACTTTTTATATGATGGTGAAGGAACAACAGCTAGATAGAACAAATCCAGCAAGCTTAAGATATTGCAACCATAGAATAAAGGTTAAATATGTATAATAACTCTGTTGAAATATAAATGAAACGTATTATTACTTTAGATGATGTTAATTGGTTTTAATGATTCCAGAAGATATCAAGAAAATTTAGGAAATGTTTGTAGAACTGTTTCAGTAACACTTGGCATGCTCAATAAGAAATTTGTGTGATAAAGACAGGAATTCTTAAGGATTAATTAATGAGTTAGTACCATTTGCAATGAAGTTTCATATGTAGGTAATAGGTAGACATTTGGGGAAAACCCCCTAAAAATTTTAAATGGAATTTTAACGAAAGTAAAGAAAATCGTATTAAAAAATTTGAGTTGCTTTAGTTTTGCTTTTATTCCTTTAATAAATTTTCTGCGCTAGGAACTTCGCATGCCTTAAAGGGTAAAATACATTTTTTTTGTTATTTATTTATTCTATCTTCAATAAAATTGAACTAACAATAAGTAATCAAATCTTAGCACCAAAATTTTAATTTCTTAGTCCAGCCAATGCCAGACACAAATATTTGTTTCAGCGGTTGCTTGTTTGGTTGTTTACGTCTCTCGTGTTTGGATGAGAGCAAGAGTGTGCCTCTTTCTCAGCCGAATGTGGCCTCTAAAGTTAATGATGCTTCGGGCTAGGGGATTTGGGTGCAACTCAAGTTTTTTTTTGTGTAGCTTGTCACGTGTTTAGAAAACACTGTCTTAACCAGCGGCACATCTAGGTCCTTATAAATTCGCGGGTCCCTGGCATACCATGGGGCTGCTGTAATCGTACGAAGTATTTTATTTTGTCGCCTTTGAGTTTTTTCTACATTTGATGCCGAGGCAGTGCCCCATAACACCATATTGATTTTAGAATGGAGTTGTATAGAAGAAGTTTACAGTCTAGGCTTAGAGTAGAGTTTCTTCCAATGAGCCAATTCATTTGAGCAGCTTTTAATTTCATTTGGGTCATCTTTGCATATATGTGTGACTTCCATGTTAGACGACGATCAAGATGAACACCGAGATATTTTGCTTCAGTGTGTTGCGGTATAGTTTGGTTATTTATTTGTATAGGTGGGCATGTTGCTCTGCACAATGTAAAAGTAATGTGTAGACATTTTTGTTCGTTAATTTTTATCCGCCATTGTTTTAGCCATTGTTCCAACTGGGGTATATAATCTTTCAGTTTGCGGGTGACTTCTTGATGGATTTTGTGAACACTTAGAAAAGCTGTATCATCAGCGAATGTTAATATGTGTATGTTACTGCTTACCGGCAAGTCATAGGCAAGTATAGGATTCCGTCTTCGTATGATCTTTGCCTAGCTTAGGTATCATGGTAATTAGCGAAACCTTCCATTCTGCATGATAGCATTTGAGGCGCAAAATATCGTTGAAAATTAAAAGAATTATCTTTTTTGCAGTATAGGGCAGCTTATTTTAGCAGCGCCTAGAGCTTTTTTCGAATTTAAGCCCGCAATACAGTGTTCAATCCCACGAATATTGAACCTCCAGGTAATATCTGGTACAGAGAGGACTGGTGGCAGCTCAACTATAGTATCAGACGTATTTGGAGTAAATACTTTCTGCAAGTGGTTTACAAACGGAGTACCTTTTTCAGCGTCAGTTCTTGCCCAGTCTCCATTCGAAGCTCGCAATGGAGGCTTATATATCACTGGTCTTTTGAGGCCTTGGGCTGCTCTCCATAGCGAATAGTCTGTTTGAGGTGTTGCGTCGAGCACATTCAGAAATTTTTGAAGAGAAGCGGTTTTTTGATATTCTAGTAGAGTTTTAAGCTGTTTAGTACATACCTTCAGCCTAGATTTTAGATGAGGGAATCTGTAGCATTGCCATACTCTACGAACTTTCCTTTTTTTCAGATAAAAGCCACTCTACGTCTGCTGAATAAATTTTATTGTATCTCACCTTATGAGCAGTCAAATATTTTTTGTATTTCAACCAATTAATAAGTGTGGTTGTCATCGGTAAATCACAAGTGGGTCAAGAAGTTGTATGTGAAT